>CANAIC010000081.1:0-204199 GCA_947359465.1 Metellina segmentata | reverse complement strand
AATATTTCTATAGCACTGATATTATGTACCATGTTGTTGTTGAACAACCCAAACAAAATACACTTAATGTTTTAATTAAAACATAGTTTTTAATGTTTAAATGTATTAATAATAAACATAGTAATGTAATAGTAATTAAATTAATATTTAAAAAAATTATGAATTGGAACCTTGTTATATTTTGATGGGAATCGATTTAGAAGGACTTCTAATGTGGCCATGCAAAATTTCAACTCATTCTGATAAATAGTTTTTATGCTGCATTAAATTTCCTCATTACAATTATAAAGGGCAACCAAAAGTTTGAAAGAAATTTGACACAAACCTCACATAGTAATTCTTGGAATGTTTGTACCTGCATAATAAATATAATAATGTAATTCTCAAATCGTTTGCACTTGTCTAAGTGGGTCCCTAGACGATCAATATTATTGTTAATGAAGCTCATTTAAGCAACCGGTGTAGTAGTCAATCGATTGATGCACATTGATAGAAATTTTGATTGATGGACATAGACGGGTGCAATTGACGGCGCCGATTGATCGTTTAAAATACGCAATTGTCAATCGCTCAGGCAGTAGGGCTTTTCTTTCTCTAATCCAAGTTTCTGATATTCTCGATCGTTAAAGATAGAGTAAAAACTTCAACGGATTTGAAATCTGTGGAAAATTTTACACCAGATATATATCTTAAATGTAAATTTCTGTTAAATCATTAAATAAAGAAGTTAATAAATAAGTTTTCAGTTGAAACTTTTATATTTTCGTAATAAGAATAATAAGTTAAGGTACAACTTTGCATACAAATGTTTTTAAATAATTTCATCTAAACTCGTGTTTAGATGAAAAATATTAAATAAAATTGCAGTTTTTTATACATATATATTAATGCAAAACATTAAAAAATGACTGAGTTAGTAAAAAGTTATTTCGATGTCGATGGTTTCATAAAATCTAACAAATTCGTCTGACACACAATGCCTTCTTTTTCTCACGCAGAATTTCTTCGTAGCAAGTTAATGATTTTTATTCCTTGCTTTGTAACTATGACGCGTTTTTTGTTTATAGTATATGTTTTCTAAATATTTTAAGTCCCTTTCAATTAAGCTGAGACCTTCTGTCATCTACGAGGGCCACGCAGGTGGTCTTCGATAGCCGCCCCGTTGATTTTGAGTGCAGGTGATGTTTTAACTGATTCCCTGAAAAATCTGTTGACACAAATGAATTTGGGATTCAAATATCTATTGTAATAAAGCGTATATTTTAACAAGTTACTACCGTCCCAGCCTAAGCCATTCGGTGTATCGCCACGTAATTTTGAACCAATGTCAGATGACGAGGCAACATCTGAGCTGGCAACCCACTCTCCACACTTCCACATCAACCCAATGTGAGGACTTTCGACCACGACAGATTTAAGATGCACCAGCCGCCTTTACACCATACGCTTACAAATATCCATGCCCTAACCCAGATTCGAACCAGGAACCTTCCGATCTAGAGGCTAACATAATAAATCGTATATATAGTTTTTTTTTGTAAAATAAACGCAAATTTCCTGCCCAGGTGCAGAATTATATTCAGTGTTCTGCAACACAACTCCATGCAATTGCAATTGTTTTGCACGCATTTTTCCGAATTTTGAAAACTGCAGTCAAATCAAAAACAGACGTGAAACACAATTATCGGCAAAAATATGTGTTACATATTTGTAATAAAACATCAAAATTAATTACCTTTGTTTAAAACCAAGGCATACTTTCAGAATTTGCAATTCTGTCGATAACTTTTAAAGTTAAATATTTTGTCATTGATGTAGAAGATGTTTTATTTATAAAGTGTTTGTGGTAATTTGGGCGGTGTAGGGAGGTTGTCCAGTAACTAGAAAAAAAAAAAAGTTTGTCAAGGAGCGCACTTTGCACTGCAGAACATCGTAACTTATTATTGAAAAAAAATCGGCAAAAGTTTCATAAAATTAAGGAAAAATTGTTCTGCAAAGACTTAGTTTCTTCTGCGAAGTACGTCGCAGTTTTAAGCACTTTCTGCTCCCGGGGTAGTTTGTGAAGCTTTTAATTACTTTGTATCGCGATTATTCTGAGCTGTGGAAAGTTAAGTCAAGTGAATATTTAAACAAAAACTAATAGTTAATGTGTTAAAACAATACAAATCAGATTATGCTGAGGAAAAATTAAAACAGAAAATTAATATTCTGCGTACGATTCAGCATCTCACAGAAAGTTTCGTAAATGTTTGTGAGTAAAGCGGCTTCTCAGTTTATACCACTCTTTTGATCAGCGTCTTTTTTTTCACTCTTTTCTTACTTCCGATTGCAGACAGCCAAATTCAATGCAAGTACAGTCGGTTCAAAAAATATATAAGCACCGGTACCCTTTCGATTCCGGATCGAATCGATTCTTTTTTTGGGTGTTGTTTTCGAATCGATTCAGGGGGGGGTGTTGTTTTCGAATCGATTCTTTTCTTTGTTTTTTTTTTTGGGGGGTGCTTTCGTTTCAACGTTGGATGCGAAAAAAAAGCACATTTTGTAGTTACACAAAGGTCCCGTTGTGTACACGATTCAATGGCGGGGGGTGGGGAATTTCACACGAGGTCATAAAACCAAAGGTTTTAGTCGATTGCAAAGCCGTTTGGTGCGTGCAAACTCGACCGTTTCCGATACAAATCTGTTGGAGAAATCCTCTCCTTCAAGAAAAAAAACCAAGGTTGGTCAAGACTCTGACGTTAACATAAAGAACCGTCACGAGAGGCTTTTTATGAAACAAAAACCCAAGGTTGGTTTTTTTTTTTTTTTTTTTTTTTTTTTTTTTTTTTTTTTTTTTTTTTTTTTTTTTTTTTTTTTTTTTTTTAATCCATACATGTACATGTCCATACATGTTTAATCCATACATCATTTAAATACATGTAGGAATTTTCATTTGAGTAATTTCTACTGTTTACCGAAGCCGGTAGGAGAGAGATTGGAGAGAAGCACTCCTCCTCTACACGAGTCACCGTCCCCAGTTGCAGCTCCCCGTCCATTACATAAGTCACCGGAATCACCCCGTCCAAGACGTGAAAAACGTCCCAGTCGTCCGTCTCGATTTCGAAACTTCTTCCAATACATTTGTTAATCCAGTCCCCGAGATGTTTGTAACAGTCATTCGACAAATTTCGTCTGTAGACTGTGAGGTAGCGAAAGTTCGACGCATTTTGGTAGTACGTTTTTCCTCCGTTTATAACGTTTCGTTGGACCTCTAAAATCATGGCGTCTCTTAATCTTTGCAATGCAAAAGACGTTCCAAAGTCCATGTCGACCCACACCATCTCCAACGACTTCCATTGTTCCAAGTCGTTGGCAACTATCCATTTTGCGGAAACGACTTTGAAGTGGATCATGGTGAAAAACGTGATCTCGACTGGGGGGAGATGTGGGGTTTTATATATATATATATATATATATATTTATATAAACCCCAGCTTATCGAATTTCCCGTTGGAGCGGATATCCGCTCCTTCCTGTTGTTGCGGATGCGCGTTTCTATTTTTAGTCGATTTTTTTTCACACGAGGTCATAAAAAAATTTTCATGATTGTGGTGATAATCATGCAAGTGTCTTGTAAAAAGAAACGTCAAGAAACATCAAGAAAGAAAATTTTATATAATTGATACAAAATAGAGACAATAAAAATAAGAACGAAATTAAATTCCTGTCCAAATCGATGGCGAGTAATGTCGAAAAAAAAGTTATTTTTCCTCGATGCTTTCCCAAGGATAGCATCCCCACGCGGGAAAAAATCCCGCGTGGTCAATGAGTGTGTGCTGCTTGCGACACCAAGGTTGGTCGGGAAAATGTCCGTGAAAAAAAAGGCCTCTCACGAATCAATCTCCTCCGAGATTGATTCGTGAGAGGCCTTTTTTCCACAGACAATTTTTTTTTGTTCATTGAAACACATCGTTAAAATATTCGAAGTAAATCACTTCTGCAAAGTCGATGGGGTCCATGGGTTCGTTGGTGGACGTTTCGGGTTGCAGTCGCCTACAACTCAAGTCCAAAGGTTCTTCTTCCCAAATGTCATTGTCTCGAGACTCCATCGGAAACCTTTCCAAGTTTTGTCGGTGCGCAGGACGAGGAGACATCGCGTCTTTACAAAACGTCGGAACCTGTTCCGAAAAGAATTGAGGATCCATCGAGCAGCCTGGAGCAAGCGAGACTCGAGTAGTAGTAGTAGTAGCAGGACGAGGAGACATCGCTACTGCGGGAGACGTCGGAACAGGTTCCGAAAAGAATTGAGGATCCATCGAGCAGCCTGGAGCAAGCGAGACTCGAGTAGTAGTAGTAGTAGCAGGACGAGGAGACATCGCTACTGCGGGAGACGTCGGAACAGGTTCCGAAAAGAATTGAGGATCC
Organism: Metellina segmentata; assembly: GCA_947359465.1. NCBI lineage: Eukaryota > Metazoa > Arthropoda > Arachnida > Araneae > Tetragnathidae > Metellina > Metellina segmentata. Next base: position 199,795 of record CANAIC010000081.1, on the reverse strand, counting down.
ATCGAGCAGCCTGGAGCAAGCGAGACTCGAGTAGTAGCAGGACGAGGAGACATCGCTACCGCCGGTATTTTCTCGATTCCAACCATCTCGTGGACCTTTTGCAGCGTCACAACGTCGAGGGCAAACACGGTCGGCTGCACCGTCACGACGACGTACCGCGTTCCTGGATCAACGCGATAGACGCGTTGCGACTCGAGCACGGTCATCGTGTAATGGAATTGATCTTTTGCTCGGAAAGATCGTTCCCCGACGCACTGGATCGGCGCCTCTGCATCCAGCTCGTAAAACAGCATCGGCACTTGCGACGTTTGCAACAGGTGGCAGGTGCCTTCTCGGACCGTCCTCTGTCCAAAGGTAAAAAGTTTTTTTACGAAAAAGACGTTTTCGTGAACGTAGACGGTCCGCACGTCGGAATTGGTTTTCTGCCGCATGGACAGGGACATTCGGGCCTCGACCTTGTCCCAGCCGACGTTTTTCGCTTCCGTCACCAGAGTCTGCGCCCTCGTGGCCGAATAAACGAAATGGTCCATGAGCTTGCGGGTAAACCCTTGGATTCGGGTAAACGAGACGAGGCTCTTGGCCAGTTTGGACACTGCAATCGTGACGCTGCCTTGCATCGCATGATTTGCCAGTACCCCCTTGTCCGCCGAGTACTGGAGGATCCTGACGTGCTGGGTAACGGTGGTTGGAAACAAATCCACTTCCATGATGTGAGAGAGAGAGAGAGAGAGGTTCTGAACCGATGGAGCGTTTGTAAGATAATGACTCGAGAAAGGACTGGCAAGCGTTTAAATAGGGTTCCAGTCAGCAGGAAGCAGAGGCCATCCCTCAAGGACAGGAAGGGAAAAGTCTGATAAGGGAGAACATCTGGCAGCAATAACCGGAAGCGTTGATCTCGGCATGCTCAAATCCAAAGGTCGCATGTCGTCGTGACTGGCCGCCTCCTTGTGCGCGATTTGCTCTCGACTCGCTTCCTGCTGCCAATCCTCTTCTCGCCGGCGTTTCGAAAGAGGCTCGTGCGTCGCGTAGGGATCGTGGACCAAAACTTTACTGCCGAAAGGATTTTCGAATCGCAGTAGCGTTTCGTTGGTCACTCGAACCGAAAACAGAGTGTGTTGGACGGTGACGACGACGTACAGGGTGTCCTCTGGTACCCCATAGGCGGTGTGGGGTTGCAACACGAACCTTTCGTAGAGATGTTGGTCTTGCCATCGAAAGATTCCATCGCCGACCCACGGATCCGCTTTCGATCCAACGGAACTCGAAGGCAGGCGATACAAAAGCACGGGAGCGTCCGACGTCTGATAGACGTGGGAGGTCCCCGGTGCGACGCGTCGTTGTCCGAAAGTAAAGTAAGCCCCGACCACGAAACAGGCGTCTGGTTCCGATGCGTTCAACAGGTAGACCGTCCTGACGTCGGTGTTCCGTCCCTTTTCCCTGATGGGCTTGGCCAAGCGTCGATGAATCTTTTCCCACTTGACGCGATGCGGTTCGAACTCGTTGAGCTTGCTGGCTCCCAGGGCATTGTAGATGAAATTCTGAACTTTTTTCTCGTCGAGCGATTTTCCTCGGCGCCAGGAGACGCGGTGGTCCCCGATGGGATCCAGGCTCGTCAGCAGACACGCCACTCGGCCCGACGCGGCCAGCTTTTCAAAGGCAGACTTTGACGGGGGAACGACGAGAGTCGTCACGGTATCGCAAACGCTCGAGGGGAAGAGGTCGAGGGACATATCGTGTGTGAGAACCTCGAGTGATGTTGAGTCCAAATCACGTAGCCTTCTTATACTCCCCTCGACGACGACAACGAGGAGGAAAAAAAAAAAAAAAAAAAAAAAAAAAAAAAAAAAAAAAAAAAAAAAAAAAAAAAAAAAAAAAAAAAAAAAAAAAAAAAAAAAAAAAAAAAAATTTTTTTTTTTTTTTTTTTTTTTTTTTTTTTTTTTTTTTTTTTTTTTTTTTTTTTTTTTTTTTTTTTTTTTTTTTTTTTTTTTTTTTTTTTTTTTTTTTTTTTTTTTTTGAGGTATAGAAAATTACATTTTTTTACGGTGCAACCATTACGTTCCACTTGACGTATCGATATTTTCCGTGCCTCCATGTGATGTGGACTTCGCTCGGCGGGTGTTCGAGTCCATCAAACCTTAAATGCATCGGACCAATGATCGACTCCCTTTCTTTTTTCGTAACGACGACGGCAGCGTCATCAGAGTCAGCATCTTGCTCTTTCATGTCGACGACGACATCATCGGTAGCAGTCCCACTCGACTCGGCTACGAGTTCCCCTGGTGTTGCGTCGTTCGACATAGTGCTTTCTTGTCCAAACAAGGCATCCCGCGTCGCCTCTGAAAATTGTTTTACTAATTCGTGTTTCGAAATAATCTCGTTGGCCCGCATCGAAACGAAATGCGTAAACCCTTCCATCCACTCGGTCAGGTAGCAAGAGTCGGGCACACCTCTCTGAACCATTCGAAGGAGAGGAGACGAGCGACTGTTTGTCGAAAAGAAAAAGGGCTCGTTCTTGACTACTGCTACCGAATATAGTAGACTCTTGAACATTTCTCCTTTCGCGACACCCCCTCTGCGGGACGTGGCGATGGCCTTAAACATTTCTTGGGGAGTGACGATCCGAGTCGACATGGATCCTTTGAAGAACGACGGCACAACGTCCGACACGTGCCTTCGAGGAAGGGTCCCGTATCCGTAGCTCGTCTTGTTTTTGTATCCGAGAAGCGAGTTGACGTCTGACAATTTCCAGTAAATCAGACCGTCGACGATGCCGACGCAGGCCGAGAGGACGAGGTCGTCGTTGATTTGAACTCGAAACCACATGCTTGGGATATAGTGAAGGACTGGAGAGTGAATGATAAACTCGAGGATTCGCAGTGCCTTTTATACGGAGGCATTCCTAAAAAAAAAAAAAAAAAAAAAAAAAAAAAAAAAAAAAAAAAAAAAAAAAAAAAAAAAAAAAAAAAAAAAAAAAAAAAAAAAAAAAAAAAAAAATCCATCGAGCGATGAAAGTCAACTCGCTTCTCTTCTGATACAGAGACTTTTTTTAGACCCATTGGGTATATAATCAGACGCATCGACTCGCGATTCAATCACTCTCGCTTTGGCTCAACAATCCCCTTTGTCGTGGACCCATTCAATGGCCGACGACGATTTGCAAGACGTTTGGGACTTGATAGACCGAGCCATGGACGCATCTCCTAGCCGACGATACCAGAGGTCCAGTACTCCTTCGTCGGAAAAGTGTTACTCTCCAAAGACTCCTCCGAACGAAACGCGAGCTTCGCCCGTTCTCTTTACTATAGACACAAAGCCCGATCCGTTTGTGGAAAGTCGCCCGATCGAACGTTATCCTCGACGCCACGATTGGCACGACAACCCGAAATCCACCGAAAAGTCTCCTCCAAACGATGATAAAGAGCCCTACCTAAAAGCATCTCGTCAAAGAAACAACGCTCTTTCTACAGAGGAAAGTCGACCGAAACTAAATCGAAACGACGATGCAAGGTGTCGAAATTTTCGGTCCGAGGTATGGAAAAGTAACAAAGGTCGGTGGAACGACCATCGGTTCCCGACGAAAAACTACTACAGCCACAATCGATTCGACGACGAGACCTGTCGTCGAAAACTCTTTTCGAGGCCGTGGAAAAACAACGGCGTTGAGAAAAAACGGCGCGGCACGAGACAAGTGTTTGACCACGGTCTCGATGTGTCGCTCGTTCTCTGCGTCCGAGGGAATTCGTATACAATCTCGAACGGGTTCCGAAGCGTGTCGGAGGACGGATGCCCAAACTGGCAACACCAGCTCATCGAGGACATGGAAGAGTTTGGAGGGAGAGGCCTCTATCTCGTAGGGGCCGAGACGGAAACGGTGTGGAAAGAGTTGAAAAGAGAATTTCAGCCACTCCAAGAGATTAAAGTGCACGCGCTGGACGATCGACTCGTCGGGAAATGCAAGTACTGTAAGGAAACCGAGTGCCACCGATGGAAGGTGGTGGTGGGTGGCGTTCAAAAGGTGATTGGGAGGACCGTGAATGCCATACCCCACTAGATGGTTTTTTTATTTGCACTAATTATATTATTTAAAAAAAAAAAAAAAAAAAAAAAAAAAAAAAAAAAAAAAAAAAATTTTTTTTTTTTTTTTTTTTTTTTTTTTTTTTTTTTTTTTTTTTTTTTTTTTTTTTTTTTTTTTTTTTTTTTTTTTTTTTTTTTTTTTTTTTTTTTTTTTAATACATAAAACCACCCCTACGTTGTGCATTTTTTTAGAAGTTGCAATTTCACAAATTCCGCCAACGTCATTGAGAGGAATCCAAATCGTTTTTTCAGCTCGACGGAGAATAAAGGCCTCTCGTTTATACACATCTATATAAAGTGATCGCGACAACGAAAAGAAAAAGATTAACTTTTTGTTCCGATGGAAGCTTATTTAATTGAAAAAGAAAATTTTCTTACTTTCCATAGACCTTTCGACGAGAAATTAATTCCATCTGATTTGGTTTGTATAGAGTACGGGTCCTGTCCCGAGCCCACGAAAAGAATCTTGGAAAAGGTGTATTTGAAAGAAAAAATTTACGATTTGAGGACTATAGGTCGTGTCGAAAGTCAAGTGTTTGTGATGTTCATAGGTCGAAAAACGTGTGTCGGTTGCTATGAAGACTATGAAAAATTAGTTCAGCGTACCGTGACTGTACCGGTTTTTGCAATTGATCCACGTCATCTGAAGCATTTTCCACCGTCTGGTGAACGTTGGAATTATTTACCTCTCCAACAGTTTCTCAAAGAGTTGGAAATGTGACCCCCCCCATTTTTTTTCTCTGAAAATAAAACATTCATTGGGAAATGTACAGTCGATTGTTCGAAACGATGCGAAAAAAAAAGCTGAATGGGCTCTGAGATGGATCCGGCAAGAGACTGGTGGCGTTCGCAGCCTTTTCGCGGTCCAACCTTGGTGGAGCTTTATATAAAGTGGAGGTAAAAAAGTCAATTCCATAGCAAAGTCATTAGAATCTCTAAAGAAATATTTTTCAAGGGGGGGGATGAAAATATTTTTAGAATCCCAAGGTCTTCTGATCTACTCTTGGATACAGAGACTTTTCTTTGAAAATAAAACATTCATTGGGAAACATTCATTGGCCTGGACTGACCTTTAGCAACGAGTTGATCAATTACGATTTCGCCTCTTGAACCGAGGGTTTACGTCGCCGGACGAAATCGAAAAGGAATTTCTGACCCGATTCGCATGAATTACGACCATTGAGTTTGATCGATTGCTTTTGGAATTGGGCCGAGAATCCTTTCGACTTTATGGAAGGTAAAACCATCGAACGAGAATATCAAAAGTGGCGTCTTCCTCTGACCACTAGGAAAAAATATTTTTGGCTCGAGTGATGAAAATATTTTTTTCCTGTAGTCTCTGTATCCAAGAGTAGATCAGAAGACCTCGAGTGATGAAAATATTTTTTTCCTGTAGTCTCTGTATCCAAGAGTAGATCAGAAGACCTCGAGTGATGAAAATATTTTTTTCCTGTAGTCTCTGTATCCAAGAGTAGATCAGAAGACCTCGAGTGATGAAAATATTTTTTTCCTGTAGTCTCTGTATCCAAGAGTAGATCAGAAGACCTTGGGATTCTAAAAATATTTCTTTAGAGATTCCAATGACTTTGCTATGGAATTGACTTTTTTTTCATCCACTTTATATAAAGCTTCACCAAGGTTGGATTTTTTTTTTTTTTTTTTTTTTTTTTTTTTTTTTTTTTTTTTTTTTTTTTTTTTTTTTTTTTTTTTTTTATCTGTGGCAATTACAAAGTTTTTTATTCCTTGCATACATGCTCCTCGGGTCCAGATTCGAAATGCCGTCGGGCACGTATAATCCTTTACAGAAATCTATTGCGATTATATTCCATCGCGTTCTAGTGACATCTCGATCAGATGGAATGTCTGCTGCTGCGGTCCCAAAACGAAATGGCTCTGCTTCTTCCAGAGACGACCATCCAAAGGTCCCCAACTCGTCCCAGCTCGGATGTTCCGCATCTGGTATCGTGGCATCGGACCTCATCCGAAAGGGCTCTGCTTCTTCCAGAGTGGACCATCCCAAGGTCCCCAACTCGTCCCAGCTCGGATGTTCCGCATCTGGTATCGTGGCATCGGACCTCATCCGAAAGGGCTCTGCTTCTTCCAGAGTGGACCATCCCAAGGTCCCCAACTCGTCCCAGCTGGAATGGTCTGCATCAGGTATCCTCATCGAGACGAGAGGGGACAATTTGGCCAACAAAACCGGCTTCAAGACGTCCCACACCTCGTCGTCCGTCAATAGCCGTTGAGCGTCCATCGGGAGTAACTACAAAAAAGTATGACCCATCACTAGGACATCTGCATCGAGTCTGTTGAAATCACAACACAAAAGGACTGGGCCGCCGCCGAAATCTCCTTCTCACGATCTTGAGGCAAGGGGTGCGCGTGCAAGCCAACGAACATTCGTGCGACGCCTCAAACAGTTTTTCAAACAAAAGTTTACGACGGCGCGAGGTACTTTGTCTCCATAAAAATTCCGCCGCTCGGTCGACGCTCCAACCGTCGTAGCGACGAAACCCGTGGTAGCTTTTCAAATGCAGACTCAATTCGCTATGCACGGCTTCGATCAGACGACGCGTAAACCTGTATCCCGTCGATCGGAGTAACAAAGTATTGGCCACCTTGTTCCAATTTTCGCAATTTCGTCTTTCTCTCAGCGCGCAGACGCCCTCCTCTGGAATGGGAGCTCGGCACAACGGGCACGTAACCCCGTCCTCCTCCACCCAATCGGCAAGACACGATTCGTGAAAGCGATGCGTGCAGCAACCGATAACGGCCTCGCCTCCCTCTTCCAGACAAATGGCACACGTAGACATTATTCCAAAGGAATAGTGTGTCCTCTTTTATAAGAAAGTAATAAGGAAGTAACGTTTCCGGCAACAGGATGCCGGCCTTTTTTTTATAAGGAAGTAACGTTTCCGGCAACAGGATGCCGGCCTTTTTTTTATAAGGAAGTAACGTTTCCGGCAACAGGATGCCGGCCTTTTTTTTATAAGGAAGTAACGTTTCCGACAACAGGATGCAGGCCTTTTTTTTGTATTCCAAAGTCGAGTTTTTTTTTCCGAGTTGCTTGTAAAAAAAAATTTTCCAATCGAGTTGACGAGTCAAAGTAGAGCTGAGCGAGTTTGATTCTCAAATTTGGATGGGTCCAAGTGGAGCTGAGCGAGTTTGATCCTCGAATTTGGATGGGTGCGAGTTTTAAAAAAAAAAGTCAAAGAAACACGACTCGAAGGACAGCGAGTGCGAATTCCATATCGATGGTAGCGTCGTACAATTCGGGTTACTTCTCCTTCGAGTTTTTTCACGTGCGGATTCTCGATCCACTCGCGGCAATTCCAATGCTCGTGACGGACCTCCAGTCCAATAGTAGCGTCACTCCACTTCAATAGTTTCATTCTATTTTCATCCAAGTACTGCTGCTTGCGCTTTGCGTCTCGAGACCGATGCTTCTCGGCATCGCGTTTCACTTTCAAACACCGGTGTCCGTAATAGAAGCGAGTTGGATTCTCGTGAAAGGTTTCTGTATTCCAGAGCGAATACAGAAAGTGTTTCTCGTAATCAAGTAGAACGGAAGCAAAGTTGGATTCTCGTGAAAAAAGCGTTTCTGTAACTGGTCCGACGTTCTACTTGTCAATATACAAGTAGAACGAAGCGAGTCGAATTCTCTTAAAAAATTTCTGTCAGTATACAAGTAAAACGCAGCGAGTCGAATTCTCGTCAAAAATTTCTGTCAATATACAAGTAGAACGCAGCGAGCGGGGGGTCGGTTCGACGTTTCTGTCAATATACAAGTAGAAACGAAGCGAGTCGAATTCTGTCAATATACAAGTAGAACGCAGCGAGTCGAATTCTCGTCAAAAATTTCTGTCAATATACAAGTAGAAACGCAGCGAGTCGAATTCTCGTCAAAAATTTCTCTCAATATACAAGTAGAACGCAGCGAGTCGAATTCTCGTCAAAAATTTCTGTCAATATACAAGTAGAAACGCAGCGAGCGGGGGGTCGGTTCGACGTTTCTGTAAGTCCAAGTAGGAGCTGAGCGAGTTTGATCCTCGAGTTGAAAGTAATTTGGATGGGTGTCCTAGTAGTTGAGGTAAGTAGACGAGTAGAGAATTATTTTCCAAGACTATCTTAAAAAAAAAAAAAAAAAAAAAAAAAAAAAAAAAAAAAAAAAAAAAAAAAAAAAAAAAAAAAAAAAAAAAAAAAAAAAAAAAAAAAAAAAAAAAAAAAAAAAAAAAAAATTTTTTTTTTTTTTTTTTTTTTTTTTTTTTTTTTTTTTTTTTTTTTTTTTTTTTTTTTTTTTTTTTTTTTTTTTTTTTTTTTTTAAAGATAGTCTTGGAAAATAATTCTCTACTCGTCTACTTACCTCAACTACTAGGACACCCATCCAAATTACTTTCAACTCGAGGCTTTACGCACGAGGCCGTGAAAGAAAAATAAACCCCGTTTTTTTTTTCCAAAATGAATTCGGCACTGCATTCCTACCCACCCATTGGTCCTGCTGGTAGCATCTGCAAAATCCAATTTCGACTCTCTTTATATCTCTTCGTTTCCGGCCCACTTCCTGTTGCCGAGGATATAAATCCGCACTCCTTTCTTCTCCCCGCCCATTACGAACCCCATGCCTTGTGGATTGTGCCATTGGGACGTGCAGCCGACTGAAAAGTACGAGATGGAATGTTGCGAGGCAGTGTTCCACTCAAACTGTCTCGACCGTTACGCAAATTTCCAAAAGGAACCCTTCTGTCCGAGCTGCGAGGACGCTTTCAGCGACGAGGGACTCGAAGCGATCGCAGCAGCGGCGGCTGATGGGGAAAAAGCCACCTGCGGACTGTGCAGAGAGGTCGTTTCCACGCTGCATCCCGTCCTCGTCCCGTGCCGACATCCCTTCCACGTCGTATGCCTCGCCAAGCACGTCGCCTTTGTCGATCCGAACGGTTGCTGCCCCACCTGCAGAACCGTTCGGATCCCCGAAAATGCCTTGGCCCTACTGACGCGCACGTGGCTGGTCGAGTGTTGGATGCACGTGCGAAACAGTGCCCTCCAGATGAACCGAGAGTATCCCTCCGAGGTGTTGGATTTCATCGCAGAGGCCTCCAACGACCAGTTTTCCAGCGACATTTGGGCAAATCCCAGTGCCTACTGGTCGATCGATCGAGTCGTGGAGTTTCTCTGGCCTCGTCGACCCATGGATCCTACCCTCACGTCGTTGCTCATGGGAATGCATTTCAAATGGCACGCTTGCAGTGCGCGGTGCGACCTCATTCCTTGCCTCCAACGTCAATGGGCCCTCGGATACGCGGAGGATCGTTTCTGCAATACGTGACGCCGTTTCCAGCAACAGGACGTGACGCCGTTTCCGGCAACAGGACGTGACGCCGTTTCCGGCAACATATCCTACCTATATATATATGTGTGTGTGCGAAGCAGTCAGTTCGGGAAAAACAAAATGTCTAGCTGCTGTCATTGCGCCGTGTCCAAAGACTACCCGGTGGATCTATCGTGGACTTGCTCAGAGGACCGTCACTACACGTGTCATCGAGTGATGTTGACCGCTATGGAAAAAATTCCATTCCGGAATGTCCTCACCGACTGGATTTTCACCAACCTCACCTATGAATTGGAACAGTGCTCGATTTTCCACCCGACTGGACTTTTAAAGGACAAGCCACTGAAACTGGAGGAGATGGTGTTATTCCTCTGGCCGCTTCGACCCAAAAACCTTGCTGACGGTACCATACACGAGGTGAGTCTACACCTTTGGCACCTTTGGAAGCAAGTCCACAAGTGCAGTCCCAGTTGTAGGACGGGGGACGACCTGCACAAACCATTTGTCGAACCCATTGAATATTTTGTATACCTGTAATGATTATAAATAAATGCAAACGAAAAAAAATAAATGTAATTTATTTTTTTCGTTTGGGTAGTAAAACCAACGTTGGTTCCAATCACTTCCTCATTGCCTGTGATCATAGTTTCGTGCATAGCGATTTTGGCCGACGATCGACTTGCAAGTCTCAAAGCCGATCGTCGGCCATTTAACCCCACACGGGAAGCTATGCAGTTTCCAAATTATTACGAGTTGACATTGCCAGTCTAAAGAACAATGGCCGTGTTATATGCCAAGCCAGGTTCGAGTAGAGATGACATTTTAGAAGAGAGCATTTGGGTACAGTGGGACTCTTGGAAAATAATTCTCATATCGACTCTGAAATTTGCGCGATATGTCTAGAGGCGTTGCCCGAGTGTGTTTTCATGGACGAGACCTTACTCAACTGTGGGATTTCATTCCCTTGTCGAGATGGATCACTCTGGGACGAGAACAGTGTCCACTCTGCGATATCGGACGGTTTTAAATTGAGCATTACGATTGGCACCGAGTGCCCGTCGCGACTCGACCTGACAAAGTGGATAAGTACGAATGAATTTAAACAACATCTTCCACACCGGTCCGATTATTCTGGAAACGACCGCCGCGTTTGTCCACGTGAATCGTTGCCCTTTCGAGGCTTTACGCACGAGGCCGTGAAAGAAAAATAAACCCGGGTTTTTTTTTTCCAAAATGAATTCGGCACTGCATTCCTACCCACCCATGGGTCCTGCTGGTAGCATCTGCAAAATCCAATTTCGACTCTCTTTATCTCTCTTCGTTTCCGGCAACTGGAAGTGGGCCGCAACAGGACGTGACGCGGTTTCCGGCAACAGGACGTGACGCCGTTTCCGGCAACATATCCTACCTATATATATATGTGCGTGTGTGCGAAGCAGTCAGTTATACGACTTGCATCATGTCGACCGCAGACCGAGATGCATATCATTTCGATATTGATAGACTGGATATGTTCATGGAGTTCATGCACGACGCCCGTGTCGGACTGCTTTCGGCCCGACCTCCAGAGGTGGTGGAAATCGGGATCGACTATTGCGACTGGGTCGTGGGGACGTTGACCGAGATGTTTCCCGACGGTCCGTGGGACTTTATTCATCGCATCGTCTTGTGGAAGACCAGCCGCGCGACCTGCGTCCAATCCGGTCTGGATCGGCACGGGGGTGACCATTTAAAGTTCTTTTGGGAAGACGTCGTCGTCCCAAAGATTTTAGAGGCGGCTGAACGTGCGTGGCATCGTTCGTCGGGATATTTGGTCATTCCCGTGAGCACGTGGATCCATCTCGGAACCATCCTCTTGGAGTGGATCTACGGGTCGAATCATTGGGAGCAGAGACACTTTGAAGCTCCCTCGCCCTGCTCCATCTGTTTGGAATGGATGTACGAGTGTGAATCGACGCGTTGCCGTCATCGTTTCCACGTTTACTGTCTGGACGGGTGGAGACGTACCGGTGACGGGACGTGCCCCATGTGCAGGGCACGTTTGGATTGATTGATTGATTGGGGGGGGGAAAAAATGGGAGCAGAGGGGAGCCTCTGCTCCCATTTTTTTTTCCTTTCGGTCGTACCAAGATTGGGCATGCATCTCCTCAATTGGAAAAAAAAATGGGAGCCTATGTTCAGAGGTTTGTACCAAGATAAGTGGTGAGCTGAAGCGAGTGGGTCGGTCAAAGGTGAGCACAGCAGAAGCGAGTTGAATTATTTTTTGTAATAAAGTAGAGCAAATAAGCGAGTTGAATTCTCCGTCAAAGGTTTCTGTAAATCCAAATAGCAAAGAAGCGAGATGAATTCTCCGTCAAAGGTTTCTGTAAATCCAAATAGCAAAGAAGCGAGATGAATTCTCCGTCAAAGGTTTCTGTAAATCCAAATAGCAAAGAAGCGAGATGAATTCTCCGTCAAAGGTTTCTGTAAATCCAAATAGCAAAGAAGCGAGATGAATTCTCCGTCAAAGGTTTCTGTAATAAAGTAGAAAAGAAGCGAGATGAATTCTCCGTCAAAGGTTTCTGTAAATCCAAATAGCAAAGAAGCGATTGTTTAAAAGATGCTATGGGGAAAGGTTTCTGTAAATCCAAATAGCAAAGAAGCGAGATGAATTCTCCGTCAAAGGTTTCTGTAATAAAGTAGAAAAGAAGTGAGATGAATTCTCCGTCAAAGGTTTCTGTAAATCCAAATAGCAAAGAAGCGATTGTTTAAAAGATGTTATGGGGAAAGAAGGTCAAACCCAGGTCTGAATTTTGACACCATTAAAACAGTTTAAACATCTTGATGACGAGGTATCTCATCATTAGCAAAATCATTTCGATATTGATAGACTGGATATATATTCGTAACAACTTGGTGGTTTAATGACTAAATATCTGCATCTGTATGTAAAATTAATTCTATGAAAATTTTCATTTTGTCAAGAAGGTCATAATCTGTAAGTGCTTACAAATAAAATGCTACATGTTGCAGAACGGATGTATTCTTGAGTCCCCTTCATAAAGTTAAGACTATATATGTTCCTGTTTCAGTTGTTGTATTAAGTATTTATCAATGTGTCGTGTAAACAAGCTGCAGTGAAAGGCGCTGCAAGCGAGTGGGGTGATGAGCTGAGCGAGTTTGATCCTAAAGTTAACAAAAAAAAAAAAAAAAAAAAAAAAAAAAAAAAAAAAAAAAAAAAAAAAAAAAAAAAAAAAAAAAAAAAAAAAAATATATATATATATATATATATATATATATATATATATATATATATATATATATATATATATATATATATATATATAATATAATATAATATTAATATATATAATATGATAATATATATATATATATATATATATTATATATATATATATATATATATATATAATATATATATTATATATATTATATATTATATATATTATATATATTATATATATTATATATATTATATATATATATATATATATATATATATATATATATATATATATATATATATATATATTTTTTTTTTTTTTTTTTTTTTTTTTTTTTTTTTTTTTTTTTTTTTTTTTTTTTTTTTTTTTTTTTTTTTTTTTTTTAATATAATCTGAGCCATCAAAATATTTTTCTACAATGGTCAAAGCTGAGAACGCCAGAGTTGAAGAAGCCGAGTGAAGAAAACCAGCAATGACTCATCGCTCGAATAATCCAAGTCTCTGTATCCAAGAGCAGATCGGAAGCGAGTTGACAAAAATTATTTATTCTCTCAGCGCGTTTCAGAATTATCTCATTCACTCCCCCTGTCCAATTCTGATCAGAGTGAAATTTACTCGACATGTCTAAAGAGACGAGTGCGTTTTCATGGATTTCACTCCTTGTCGAGGACGAGAAGGAGTGTTCGCTCTGCGATATCGGCAGCGAATCCCGTTTAGACGTGTGACCTTTTATCTATATATATATAAAAAAAGTTTTACGGCAAGCGGTCCACGAGTGTAGCGACCGTTGCAAAGAGATTGGATTTGCCTGAAAAAGAGGAAACGAAAAATTTGGCTTTGTTGAGAATCCCGAGAGAGAAATTCGTTTGGGTAGTGGCATTCTTCATCCACCTCGGACCCATGGTTGCATCTCCTCGATCGAATTTCCGACTCTCTTTATCTTTCTCCATTTGGACGTTGCGAAGGTCGAGAATAGTTCATCTCTAAAAATAAAACGTGGTCGTTTCCGGTCGCGATAACGTGACGGATGTCCGGCAACATATTCCCTATATATATACGAAGCAGCCAGTCTAATTCATACATTTCCTGCGAAGCTAACTTCAGAAGGAGATAGAAGGCTCAGGCCTAGGTTCTCCAGTACACGGTTTTCAATACATTTCCTGCGTGGTCATGGATAAGGGTAAGTCCAACTATATACTCTTGACGCAAATAATAACCAATACAGATGCTAAAAAAAAACAATTCGTTTTCTTATTATTATAGCCTTGAATTGTACGCTGTGTGGGAAAAACTTGTGTTTCACCCAGTGCCGAGATGATACCTTCAACGTAGAGACGCCGAGATATTGTGCCGGACACAATATAAAGTTATCCAGATGCGAGCATGCGTTCCATATTGCCTGCATAGTGCCTCTGTTGAAAGAACAAGGGAAGAATCTGGAGGCCATCAAACCTCACGTGGGAAAGACGCGGGAACATGACCCCACCATCAAATGTTGCCCGAAATGCTCGAAAACGCTACCCTGGATGGACATTTTCAGAGTAATGGACACTGTGGACGTTTTAATCATGTCGGCTTTATATCACCCAAATGGTTTGGGGCAGGATAAAGTGGAGACGGACGAAGTTTGGCACGTGTAACATCTTTTTTTGTAATAATCCCAATGTAATGTATACAATTTCTTTTGGTTTTAAATAAATTGATTTAAAAAAAAAACGTGTTATTTTTATTAATTTAGTTAGCTTTTCTGAGACATGATCTGACTAGGATAAATGTTGGTTTTCTGCACGATATGCAACAATCTATCTGGGCAAAATATTTTTATTTACGTAACTTAAATCCAAATCACGGCCTTTGTCCAGTTGGGAATGAAAGCTGGTGGAAATTTCAACGTGCTAAAAGAGTGATGTGTATTACCATGATAAACACACACATATTACCTTGCCTTATACTGCCTACATTTTGAAGAGAATTAAATCAAATTTCAGAGACTTGGTGAATTGTTGAAAAAAATGTGTTCACGGAAAGACCTAAATGAACAATGTGATTTGGACTCGAAAAAAATGTGTTTGTAACCATCCAAAACTGGGAGTGTTTGATGCAGTGGAAATATTATAAAGTGCTATACATTATCTAGAGCAATCCATTTTATACAAATTTTTAAGAAAACTAGACAAAGACCGTGTTATCGACGGAGAGCGAAAACTCTCCGAATAGTAAAAAAGACCCGCCATAGAAAGAAAAGCATAAAAAAATTGAATGTATTAAAAATGAAAGAGATCACCCTTTATATAAATCAGGATTTCATTAACGGTAAATTATTTATAAAAATCCAACCTCGTGATGAACAAACCCCACTAAAAGAACTGTCATGTGCTTGCCATGCAGTGGCCGTAGTGTTGGTTTGCGAAGCAAACCAAATTGGAATTCGTAGTAAGAACTTTTCATAAGGGGCGAAAAATGATTATTTTATGTTTCACATAAATATACTCATTTTATAAGATATTCTCAGTTCATAAAGAGGAATTATTAATTTGACCGAGAAACCTATGCTAAAAGAATAGCATTGACATAATTATGTTCCTAAAATGCTTCATTTATTAAGTAAAATTATTAACATGCTATACAAGAAAATTACATTTCCAAATTGTAGGTTTGAAAATAACTCTGTGATATTAATTACCGTGAAAATATGTGATTTCTCGCGTCCGTCAGAAAGAGTTTCAAATAGTTTAATGGTGAAGACCCAGGCGGCAAGTCATGAACAGGACTAGCATGTGAATTAAAGTTTGGAATGGATATATCATCGTTCCGTATATTGTTCGATTCCCATTCAAAAAATATCATCGTTTCTTTCAATTTCCGGGACTTTATGACTCATCGCTCGAATAATCCAAGTCTCTGTATCCAAGAGCAGATCGGAAGCGAGTTGACAAAAATTATTTATTCTCTCAGCGCGTTTCAGAATTATCTCATTCACTCCCCCTGTCCAATTCTGATCAGAGTGAAATTTACTCGACATGTCTAAAGAGACGAGTGCGTTTTCATGGATTTCACTCCTTGTCGAGGACGAGAAGGAGTGTTCGCTCTGCGATATCGGCAGCGAATCCCGTTTAGACGTGTGACCTTTTATCTATATATATAAAAAAAGTTTTACGGCAAGCGGTCCACGAGTGTAGCGACCGTTGCAAAGAGATTGGATTTGCCTGAAAAAGAGGAAACGAAAAATTTGGCTTTGTTGAGAATCCCGAGAGAGAAATTCGTTTGGGTAGTGGCATTCTTCATCCACCTCGGACCCATGGTTGCATCTCCTCGATCGAATTTCCGACTCTCTTTATCTTTCTCCATTTGGACGTTGCGAAGGTCGAGAATAGTTCATCTCTAAAAATAAAACGTGGTCGTTTCCGGTCGCGATAACGTGACGGATGTCCGGCAACATATTCCCTATATATATACGAAGCAGCCAGTCTAATTCATACATTTCCTGCGAAGCTAACTTCAGAAGGAGATAGAAGGCTCAGGCCTAGGTTCTCCAGTACACGGTTTTCAATACATTTCCTGCGTGGTCATGGATAAGGGTAAGTCCAACTATATACTCTTGACGCAAATAATAACCAATACAGATGCTAAAAAAAAACAATTCGTTTTCTTATTATTATAGCCTTGAATTGTACGCTGTGTGGGAAAAACTTGTGTTTCACCCAGTGCCGAGATGATACCTTCAACGTAGAGACGCCGAGATATTGTGCCGGACACAATATAAAGTTATCCAGATGCGAGCATGCGTTCCATATTGCCTGCATAGTGCCTCTGTTGAAAGAACAAGGGAAGAATCTGGAGGCCATCAAACCTCACGTGGGAAAGACGCGGGAACATGACCCCACCATCAAATGTTGCCCGAAATGCTCGAAAACGCTACCCTGGATGGACATTTTCAGAGTAATGGACACTGTGGACGTTTTAATCATGTCGGCTTTATATCACCCAAATGGTTTGGGGCAGGATAAAGTGGAGACGGACGAAGTTTGGCACGTGTAACATCTTTTTTTGTAATAATCCCAATGTAATGTATACAATTTCTTTTGGTTTTAAATAAATTGATTTAAAAAAAAACCGTGTTATTTTTATTAATTTAGTTAGCTTTTCTGAGACATGATCTGACTAGGATAAATGTTGGTTTTCTGCACGATATGCAACAATCTATCTGGGCAAAATATTTTTATTTACGTAACTTAAATCCAAATCACGGCCTTTGTCCAGTTGGGAATGAAAGCTGGTGGAAATTTCAACGTGCTAAAAGAGTGATGTGTATTACCATGATAAACACACACATATTGCCTTGCCTTATACTGCCTACATTTTGAAGAGAATTAAATCAAATTTCAGAGACTTGGTGAATTGTTGAAAAAAATGTGTTCACGGAAAGACCTAAATGAACAATGTGATTTGGACTCGCGTTCCAAAAAAAAAAATGTGTTTGTAACCATCCAAAACTGGGAGTGTTTGATGCAGTGGAAATATTATAAAGTGCTATACATTATCTAGAGCAATCCATTTTATACAAATTTTTAAGAAAACTAGACAAAGACCGTGTTATCGACGGAGAGCGAAAACTCTCCGAATAGTAAAAAAGACCCGCCATAGAAAGAAAAGCATAAAAAAATTGAATGTATTAAAAATGAAAGAGATCGCCCTTTATATAAATCAGGATTTCATTAACGGTAAATTATTTATAAAAATCCAACCTCGTGATGAACAAACCCCACTAAAAGAACTGTCATGTGCTTGCCATGCAGTGGCCGTAGTGTTGGTTTGCGAAGCAAACCAAATTGGAATTCGTAGTAAGAACTTTTCATAAGGGGCGAAAAATGATTATTTTATGTTTCACATAAATATACTCATTTTATAAGATATTCTCAGTTCATAAAGAGGAATTATTAATTTGACCGAGAAACCTATGCTAAAAGAATAGCATTGACATAATTATGTTCCTAAAATGCTTCATTTATTAAGTAAAATTATTAACATGCTATACAAGAAAATTACATTTCCAAATTGTAGGTTTGAAAATAACTCTGTGATATTAATTACCGTGAAAATATGTGATTTCTCGCGTCCGTCAGAAAGAGTTTCAAATAGTTTAATGGTGAAGACCCAGGCGGCAAGTCATGAACAGGACTAGCATGTGAATTAAAGTTTGGAATGGATATATCATCGTTCCGTATATTGTTCGATTCCCATTCAAAAAATATCATCGTTTCTTTCAATTTCCGGGACTTTATGACTCATCGCTCGAATAATCCAAGTCTCTGTATCCAAGAGCAGATCGGAAGCGAGTTGACAAAAATTATTTATTCTCTCAGCGCGTTTCAGAATTATCTCATTCACTCCCCCTGTCCAATTCTGATCAGAGTGAAATTTACTCGACATGTCTAAAGAGACGAGTGCGTTTTCATGGATTTCACTCCTTGTCGAGGACGAGAAGGAGTGTTCGCTCTGCGATATCGGCAGCGAATCCCGTTTAGACGTGTGACCTTTTATCTATATATATAAAAAAAGTTTTACGGCAAGCGGTCCACGAGTGTAGCGACCGTTGGAAAGAGATTGGATTTGCCTGAAAAAGAGGAAACGAAAAATTTGGCTTTGTTGAGAATCCCGAGAGAGAAATTCGTTTGGGTAGTGGCATTCTTCATCCACCTCGGACCCATGGTTGCATCTCCTCGATCGAATTTCCGACTCTCTTTATCTTTCTCCATTTGGACGTTGCGAAGGTCGAGAATAGTTCATCTCTAAAAATAAAACGTGGTCGTTTCCGGTCGCGATAACGTGACGGATGTCCGGCAACATATTCCCTATATATATACGAAGCAGCCAGTCTAATTCATACATTTCCTGCGAAGCTAACTTCAGAAGGAGATAGAAGGCTCAGGCCTAGGTTCTCCAGTACACGGTTTTCAATACATTTCCTGCGTGGTCATGGATAAGGGTAAGTCCAACTATATACTCTTGACGCAAATAATAACCAATACAGATGCTAAAAAAAAACAATTCGTTTTCTTATTATTATAGCCTTGAATTGTACGCTGTGTGGGAAAAACTTGTGTTTCACCCAGTGCCGAGATGATACCTTCAACGTAGAGACGCCGAGATATTGTGCCGGACACAATATAAAGTTATCCAGATGCGAGCATGCGTTCCATATTGCCTGCATAGTGCCTCTGTTGAAAGAACAAGGGAAGAATCTGGAGGCCATCAAACCTCACGTGGGAAAGACGCGGGAACATGACCCCACCATCAAATGTTGCCCGAAATGCTCGAAAACGCTACCCTGGATGGACATTTTCAGAGTAATGGACACTGTGGACGTTTTAATCATGTCGGCTTTATATCACCCAAATGGTTTGGGGCAGGATAAAGTGGAGACGGACGAAGTTTGGCACGTGTAACATCTTTTTTTGTAATAATCCCAATGTAATGTATACAATTTCTTTTGGTTTTAAATAAATTGATTTAAAAAAAAACGTGTTATTTTTATTAATTTAGTTAGCTTTTCTGAGACATGATCTGACTAGGATAAATGTTGGTTTTCTGCACGATATGCAACAATCTATCTGGGCAAAATATTTTTATTTACGTAACTTAAATCCAAATCACGGCCTTTGTCCAGTTGGGAATGAAAGCTGGTGGAAATTTCAACGTGCTAAAAGAGTGATGTGTATTACCATGATAAACACACACATATTGCCTTGCCTTATACTGCCTACATTTTGAAGAGAATTAAATCAAATTTCAGAGACTTGGTGAATTGTTGAAAAAAATGTGTTCACGGAAAGACCTAAATGAACAATGTGATTTGGACTCGCGTTCCAAAAAAAAAAAATGTGTTTGTAACCATCCAAAACTGGGAGTGTTTGATGCAGTGGAAATATTATAAAGTGCTATACATTATCTAGAGCAATCCATTTTATACAAATTTTTAAGAAAACTAGACAAAGACCGTGTTATCGACGGAGAGCGAAAACTCTCCGAATAGTAAAAAAGACCCGCCATAGAAAGAAAAGCATAAAAAAATTGAATGTATTAAAAATGAAAGAGATCACCCTTTATATAAATCAGGATTTCATTAACGGTAAATTATTTATAAAAATCCAACCTCGTGATGAACAAACCCCACTAAAAGAACTGTCATGTGCTTGCCATGCAGTGGCCGTAGTGTTGGTTTGCGAAGCAAACCAAATTGGAATTCGTAGTAAGAACTTTTCATAAGGGGCGAAAAATGATTATTTTATGTTTCACATAAATATACTCATTTTATAAGATATTCTCAGTTCATAAAGAGGAATTATTAATTTGACCGAGAAACCTATGCTAAAAGAATAGCATTGACATAATTATGTTCCTAAAATGCTTCATTTATTAAGTAAAATTATTAACATGCTATACAAGAAAATTACATTTCCAAATTGTAGGTTTGAAAATAACTCTGTGATATTAATTACCGTGAAAATATGTGATTTCTCGCGTCCGTCAGAAAGAGTTTCAAATAGTTTAATGGTGAAGACCCAGGCGGCAAGTCATGAACAGGACTAGCATGTGAATTAAAGTTTGGAATGGATATATCATCGTTCCGTATATTGTTCGATTCCCATTCAAAAAATATCATCGTTTCTTTCAATTTCCGGGACTTTATGACTCATCGCTCGAATAATCCAAGTCTCTGTATCCAAGAGCAGATCGGAAGCGAGTTGACAAAAATTATTTATTCTCTCAGCGCGTTTCAGAATTATCTCATTCACTCCCCCTGTCCAATTCTGATCAGAGTGAAATTTACTCGACATGTCTAAAGAGACGAGTGCGTTTTCATGGATTTCACTCCTTGTCGAGGACGAGAAGGAGTGTTCGCTCTGCGATATCGGCAGCGAATCCCGTTTAGACGTGTGACCTTTTATCTATATATATAAAAAAAGTTTTACGGCAAGCGGTCCACGAGTGTAGCGACCGTTGCAAAGAGATTGGATTTGCCTGAAAAAGAGGAAACGAAAAATTTGGCTTTGTTGAGAATCCCGAGAGAGAAATTCGTTTGGGTAGTGGCATTCTTCATCCACCTCGGACCCATGGTTGCATCTCCTCGATCGAATTTCCGACTCTCTTTATCTTTCTCCATTTGGACGTTGCGAAGGTCGAGAATAGTTCATCTCTAAAAATAAAACGTGGTCGTTTCCGGTCGCGATAACGTGACGGATGTCCGGCAACATATTCCCTATATATATACGAAGCAGCCAGTCTAATTCATACATTTCCTGCGAAGCTAACTTCAGAAGGAGATAGAAGGCTCAGGCCTAGGTTCTCCAGTACACGGTTTTCAATACATTTCCTGCGTGGTCATGGATAAGGGTAAGTCCAACTATATACTCTTGACGCAAATAATAACCAATACAGATGCTAAAAAAAAACAATTCGTTTTCTTATTATTATAGCCTTGAATTGTACGCTGTGTGGGAAAAACTTGTGTTTCACCCAGTGCCGAGATGATACCTTCAACGTAGAGACGCCGAGATATTGTGCCGGACACAATATAAAGTTATCCAGATGCGAGCATGCGTTCCATATTGCCTGCATAGTGCCTCTGTTGAAAGAACAAGGGAAGAATCTGGAGGCCATCAAACCTCACGTGGGAAAGACGCGGGAACATGACCCCACCATCAAATGTTGCCCGAAATGCTCGAAAACGCTACCCTGGATGGACATTTTCAGAGTAATGGACACTGTGGACGTTTTAATCATGTCGGCTTTATATCACCCAAATGGTTTGGGGCAGGATAAAGTGGAGACGGACGAAGTTTGGCACGTGTAACATCTTTTTTTGTAATAATCCCAATGTAATGTATACAATTTCTTTTGGTTTTAAATAAATTGATTTAAAAAAAAACCGTGTTATTTTTATTAATTTAGTTAGCTTTTCTGAGACATGATCTGACTAGGATAAATGTTGGTTTTCTGCACGATATGCAACAATCTATCTGGGCAAAATATTTTTATTTACGTAACTTAAATCCAAATCACGGCCTTTGTCCAGTTGGGAATGAAAGCTGGTGGAAATTTCAACGTGCTAAAAGAGTGATGTGTATTACCATGATAAACACACACATATTGCCTTGCCTTATACTGCCTACATTTTGAAGAGAATTAAATCAAATTTCAGAGACTTGGTGAATTGTTGAAAAAAATGTGTTCACGGAAAGACCTAAATGAACAATGTGATTTGGACTCGCGTTCCAAAAAAAAAAAATGTGTTTGTAACCATCCAAAACTGGGAGTGTTTGATGCAGTGGAAATATTATAAAGTGCTATACATTATCTAGAGCAATCCATTTTATACAAATTTTTAAGAAAACTAGACAAAGACCGTGTTATCGACGGAGAGCGAAAACTCTCCGAATAGTAAAAAAGACCCGCCATAGAAAGAAAAGCATAAAAAAATTGAATGTATTAAAAATGAAAGAGATCACCCTTTATATAAATCAGGATTTCATTAACGGTAAATTATTTATAAAAATCCAACCTCGTGATGAACAAACCCCACTAAAAGAACTGTCATGTGCTTGCCATGCAGTGGCCGTAGTGTTGGTTTGCGAAGCAAACCAAATTGGAATTCGTAGTAAGAACTTTTCATAAGGGGCGAAAAATGATTATTTTATGTTTCACATAAATATACTCATTTTATAAGATATTCTCAGTTCATAAAGAGGAATTATTAATTTGACCGAGAAACCTATGCTAAAAGAATAGCATTGACATAATTATGTTCCTAAAATGCTTCATTTATTAAGTAAAATTATTAACATGCTATACAAGAAAATTACATTTCCAAATTGTAGGTTTGAAAATAACTCTGTGATATTAATTACCGTGAAAATATGTGATTTCTCGCGTCCGTCAGAAAGAGTTTCAAATAGTTTAATGGTGAAGACCCAGGCGGCAAGTCATGAACAGGACTAGCATGTGAATTAAAGTTTGGAATGGATATATCATCGTTCCGTATATTGTTCGATTCCCATTCAAAAAATATCATCGTTTCTTTCAATTTCCGGGACTTTATGACTCATCGCTCGAATAATCCAAGTCTCTGTATCCAAGAGCAGATCGGAAGCGAGTTGACAAAAATTATTTATTCTCTCAGCGCGTTTCAGAATTATCTCATTCACTCCCCCTGTCCAATTCTGATCAGAGTGAAATTTACTCGACATGTCTAAAGAGACGAGTGCGTTTTCATGGATTTCACTCCTTGTCGAGGACGAGAAGGAGTGTTCGCTCTGCGATATCGGCAGCGAATCCCGTTTAGACGTGTGACCTTTTATCTATATATATAAAAAAAGTTTTACGGCAAGCGGTCCACGAGTGTAGCGACCGTTGCAAAGAGATTGGATTTGCCTGAAAAAGAGGAAACGAAAAATTTGGCTTTGTTGAGAATCCCGAGAGAGAAATTCGTTTGGGTAGTGGCATTCTTCATCCACCTCGGACCCATGGTTGCATCTCCTCGATCGAATTTCCGACTCTCTTTATCTTTCTCCATTTGGACGTTGCGAAGGTCGAGAATAGTTCATCTCTAAAAATAAAACGTGGTCGTTTCCGGTCGCGATAACGTGACGGATGTCCGGCAACATATTCCCTATATATATACGAAGCAGCCAGTCTAATTCATACATTTCCTGCGAAGCTAACTTCAGAAGGAGATAGAAGGCTCAGGCCTAGGTTCTCCAGTACACGGTTTTCAATACATTTCCTGCGTGGTCATGGATAAGGGTAAGTCCAACTATATACTCTTGACGCAAATAATAACCAATACAGATGCTAAAAAAAAACAATTCGTTTTCTTATTATTATAGCCTTGAATTGTACGCTGTGTGGGAAAAACTTGTGTTTCACCCAGTGCCGAGATGATACCTTCAACGTAGAGACGCCGAGATATTGTGCCGGACACAATATAAAGTTATCCAGATGCGAGCATGCGTTCCATATTGCCTGCATAGTGCCTCTGTTGAAAGAACAAGGGAAGAATCTGGAGGCCATCAAACCTCACGTGGGAAAGACGCGGGAACATGACCCCACCATCAAATGTTGCCCGAAATGCTCGAAAACGCTACCCTGGATGGACATTTTCAGAGTAATGGACACTGTGGACGTTTTAATCATGTCGGCTTTATATCACCCAAATGGTTTGGGGCAGGATAAAGTGGAGACGGACGAAGTTTGGCACGTGTAACATCTTTTTTTGTAATAATCCCAATGTAATGTATACAATTTCTTTTGGTTTTAAATAAATTGATTTAAAAAAAAACCGTGTTATTTTTATTAATTTAGTTAGCTTTTCTGAGACATGATCTGACTAGGATAAATGTTGGTTTTCTGCACGATATGCAACAATCTATCTGGGCAAAATATTTTTATTTACGTAACTTAAATCCAAATCACGGCCTTTGTCCAGTTGGGAATGAAAGCTGGTGGAAATTTCAACGTGCTAAAAGAGTGATGTGTATTACCATGATAAACACACACATATTGCCTTGCCTTATACTGCCTACATTTTGAAGAGAATTAAATCAAATTTCAGAGACTTGGTGAATTGTTGAAAAAAATGTGTTCACGGAAAGACCTAAATGAACAATGTGATTTGGACTCGCGTTCCAAAAAAAAAAAATGTGTTTGTAACCATCCAAAACTGGGAGTGTTTGATGCAGTGGAAATATTATAAAGTGCTATACATTATCTAGAGCAATCCATTTTATACAAATTTTTAAGAAAACTAGACAAAGACCGTGTTATCGACGGAGAGCGAAAACTCTCCGAATAGTAAAAAAGACCCGCCATAGAAAGAAAAGCATAAAAAAATTGAATGTATTAAAAATGAAAGAGATCACCCTTTATATAAATCAGGATTTCATTAACGGTAAATTATTTATAAAAATCCAACCTCGTGATGAACAAACCCCACTAAAAGAACTGTCATGTGCTTGCCATGCAGTGGCCGTAGTGTTGGTTTGCGAAGCAAACCAAATTGGAATTCGTAGTAAGAACTTTTCATAAGGGGCGAAAAATGATTATTTTATGTTTCACATAAATATACTCATTTTATAAGATATTCTCAGTTCATAAAGAGGAATTATTAATTTGACCGAGAAACCTATGCTAAAAGAATAGCATTGACATAATTATGTTCCTAAAATGCTTCATTTATTAAGTAAAATTATTAACATGCTATACAAGAAAATTACATTTCCAAATTGTAGGTTTGAAAATAACTCTGTGATATTAATTACCGTGAAAATATGTGATTTCTCGCGTCCGTCAGAAAGAGTTTCAAATAGTTTAATGGTGAAGACCCAGGCGGCAAGTCATGAACAGGACTAGCATGTGAATTAAAGTTTGGAATGGATATATCATCGTTCCGTATATTGTTCGATTCCCATTCAAAAAATATCATCGTTTCTTTCAATTTCCGGGACTTTATGACTCATCGCTCGAATAATCCAAGTCTCTGTATCCAAGAGCAGATCGGAAGCGAGTTGACAAAAATTATTTATTCTCTCAGCGCGTTTCAGAATTATCTCATTCACTCCCCCTGTCCAATTCTGATCAGAGTGAAATTTACTCGACATGTCTAAAGAGACGAGTGCGTTTTCATGGATTTCACTCCTTGTCGAGGACGAGAAGGAGTGTTCGCTCTGCGATATCGGCAGCGAATCCCGTTTAGACGTGTGACCTTTTATCTATATATATAAAAAAAGTTTTACGGCAAGCGGTCCACGAGTGTAGCGACCGTTGCAAAGAGATTGGATTTGCCTGAAAAAGAGGAAACGAAAAATTTGGCTTTGTTGAGAATCCCGAGAGAGAAATTCGTTTGGGTAGTGGCATTCTTCATCCACCTCGGACCCATGGTTGCATCTCCTCGATCGAATTTCCGACTCTCTTTATCTTTCTCCATTTGGACGTTGCGAAGGTCGAGAATAGTTCATCTCTAAAAATAAAACGTGGTCGTTTCCGGTCGCGATAACGTGACGGATGTCCGGCAACATATTCCCTATATATATACGAAGCAGCCAGTCTAATTCATACATTTCCTGCGAAGCTAACTTCAGAAGGAGATAGAAGGCTCAGGCCTAGGTTCTCCAGTACACGGTTTTCAATACATTTCCTGCGTGGTCATGGATAAGGGTAAGTCCAACTATATACTCTTGACGCAAATAATAACCAATACAGATGCTAAAAAAAAACAATTCGTTTTCTTATTATTATAGCCTTGAATTGTACGCTGTGTGGGAAAAACTTGTGTTTCACCCAGTGCCGAGATGATACCTTCAACGTAGAGACGCCGAGATATTGTGCCGGACACAATATAAAGTTATCCAGATGCGAGCATGCGTTCCATATTGCCTGCATAGTGCCTCTGTTGAAAGAACAAGGGAAGAATCTGGAGGCCATCAAACCTCACGTGGGAAAGACGCGGGAACATGACCCCACCATCAAATGTTGCCCGAAATGCTCGAAAACGCTACCCTGGATGGACATTTTCAGAGTAATGGACACTGTGGACGTTTTAATCATGTCGGCTTTATATCACCCAAATGGTTTGGGGCAGGATAAAGTGGAGACGGACGAAGTTTGGCACGTGTAACATCTTTTTTTGTAATAATCCCAATGTAATGTATACAATTTCTTTTGGTTTTAAATAAATTGATTTAAAAAAAAACCGTGTTATTTTTATTAATTTAGTTAGCTTTTCTGAGACATGATCTGACTAGGATAAATGTTGGTTTTCTGCACGATATGCAACAATCTATCTGGGCAAAATATTTTTATTTACGTAACTTAAATCCAAATCACGGCCTTTGTCCAGTTGGGAATGAAAGCTGGTGGAAATTTCAACGTGCTAAAAGAGTGATGTGTATTACCATGATAAACACACACATATTGCCTTGCCTTATACTGCCTACATTTTGAAGAGAATTAAATCAAATTTCAGAGACTTGGTGAATTGTTGAAAAAAATGTGTTCACGGAAAGACCTAAATGAACAATGTGATTTGGACTCGCGTTCCAAAAAAAAAAATGTGTTTGTAACCATCCAAAACTGGGAGTGTTTGATGCAGTGGAAATATTATAAAGTGCTATACATTATCTAGAGCAATCCATTTTATACAAATTTTTAAGAAAACTAGACAAAGACCGTGTTATCGACGGAGAGCGAAAACTCTCCGAATAGTAAAAAAGACCCGCCATAGAAAGAAAAGCATAAAAAAATTGAATGTATTAAAAATGAAAGAGATCACCCTTTATATAAATCAGGATTTCATTAACGGTAAATTATTTATAAAAATCCAACCTCGTGATGAACAAACCCCACTAAAAGAACTGTCATGTGCTTGCCATGCAGTGGCCGTAGTGTTGGTTTGCGAAGCAAACCAAATTGGAATTCGTAGTAAGAACTTTTCATAAGGGGCGAAAAATGATTATTTTATGTTTCACATAAATATACTCATTTTATAAGATATTCTCAGTTCATAAAGAGGAATTATTAATTTGACCGAGAAACCTATGCTAAAAGAATAGCATTGACATAATTATGTTCCTAAAATGCTTCATTTATTAAGTAAAATTATTAACATGCTATACAAGAAAATTACATTTCCAAATTGTAGGTTTGAAAATAACTCTGTGATATTAATTACCGTGAAAATATGTGATTTCTCGCGTCCGTCAGAAAGAGTTTCAAATAGTTTAATGGTGAAGACCCAGGCGGCAAGTCATGAACAGGACTAGCATGTGAATTAAAGTTTGGAATGGATATATCATCGTTCCGTATATTGTTCGATTCCCATTCAAAAAATATCATCGTTTCTTTCAATTTCCGGGACTTTATGACTCATCGCTCGAATAATCCAAGTCTCTGTATCCAAGAGCAGATCGGAAGCGAGTTGACAAAAATTATTTATTCTCTCAGCGCGTTTCAGAATTATCTCATTCACTCCCCCTGTCCAATTCTGATCAGAGTGAAATTTACTCGACATGTCTAAAGAGACGAGTGCGTTTTCATGGATTTCACTCCTTGTCGAGGACGAGAAGGAGTGTTCGCTCTGCGATATCGGCAGCGAATCCCGTTTAGACGTGTGACCTTTTATCTATATATATAAAAAAAGTTTTACGGCAAGCGGTCCACGAGTGTAGCGACCGTTGCAAAGAGATTGGATTTGCCTGAAAAAGAGGAAACGAAAAATTTGGCTTTGTTGAGAATCCCGAGAGAGAAATTCGTTTGGGTAGTGGCATTCTTCATCCACCTCGGACCCATGGTTGCATCTCCTCGATCGAATTTCCGACTCTCTTTATCTTTCTCCATTTGGACGTTGCGAAGGTCGAGAATAGTTCATCTCTAAAAATAAAACGTGGTCGTTTCCGGTCGCGATAACGTGACGGATGTCCGGCAACATATTCCCTATATATATACGAAGCAGCCAGTCTAATTCATACATTTCCTGCGAAGCTAACTTCAGAAGGAGATAGAAGGCTCAGGCCTAGGTTCTCCAGTACACGGTTTTCAATACATTTCCTGCGTGGTCATGGATAAGGGTAAGTCCAACTATATACTCTTGACGCAAATAATAACCAATACAGATGCTAAAAAAAAACAATTCGTTTTCTTATTATTATAGCCTTGAATTGTACGCTGTGTGGGAAAAACTTGTGTTTCACCCAGTGCCGAGATGATACCTTCAACGTAGAGACGCCGAGATATTGTGCCGGACACAATATAAAGTTATCCAGATGCGAGCATGCGTTCCATATTGCCTGCATAGTGCCTCTGTTGAAAGAACAAGGGAAGAATCTGGAGGCCATCAAACCTCACGTGGGAAAGACGCGGGAACATGACCCCACCATCAAATGTTGCCCGAAATGCTCGAAAACGCTACCCTGGATGGACATTTTCAGAGTAATGGACACTGTGGACGTTTTAATCATGTCGGCTTTATATCACCCAAATGGTTTGGGGCAGGATAAAGTGGAGACGGACGAAGTTTGGCACGTGTAACATCTTTTTTTGTAATAATCCCAATGTAATGTATACAATTTCTTTTGGTTTTAAATAAATTGATTTAAAAAAAAACCGTGTTATTTTTATTAATTTAGTTAGCTTTTCTGAGACATGATCTGACTAGGATAAATGTTGGTTTTCTGCACGATATGCAACAATCTATCTGGGCAAAATATTTTTATTTACGTAACTTAAATCCAAATCACGGCCTTTGTCCAGTTGGGAATGAAAGCTGGTGGAAATTTCAACGTGCTAAAAGAGTGATGTGTATTACCATGATAAACACACACATATTGCCTTGCCTTATACTGCCTACATTTTGAAGAGAATTAAATCAAATTTCAGAGACTTGGTGAATTGTTGAAAAAAATGTGTTCACGGAAAGACCTAAATGAACAATGTGATTTGGACTCGCGTTCCAAAAAAAAAAAATGTGTTTGTAACCATCCAAAACTGGGAGTGTTTGATGCAGTGGAAATATTATAAAGTGCTATACATTATCTAGAGCAATCCATTTTATACAAATTTTTAAGAAAACTAGACAAAGACCGTGTTATCGACGGAGAGCGAAAACTCTCCGAATAGTAAAAAAGACCCGCCATAGAAAGAAAAGCATAAAAAAATTGAATGTATTAAAAATGAAAGAGATCACCCTTTATATAAATCAGGATTTCATTAACGGTAAATTATTTATAAAAATCCAACCTCGTGATGAACAAACCCCACTAAAAGAACTGTCATGTGCTTGCCATGCAGTGGCCGTAGTGTTGGTTTGCGAAGCAAACCAAATTGGAATTCGTAGTAAGAACTTTTCATAAGGGGCGAAAAATGATTATTTTATGTTTCACATAAATATACTCATTTTATAAGATATTCTCAGTTCATAAAGAGGAATTATTAATTTGACCGAGAAACCTATGCTAAAAGAATAGCATTGACATAATTATGTTCCTAAAATGCTTCATTTATTAAGTAAAATTATTAACATGCTATACAAGAAAATTACATTTCCAAATTGTAGGTTTGAAAATAACTCTGTGATATTAATTACCGTGAAAATATGTGATTTCTCGCGTCCGTCAGAAAGAGTTTCAAATAGTTTAATGGTGAAGACCCAGGCGGCAAGTCATGAACAGGACTAGCATGTGAATTAAAGTTTGGAATGGATATATCATCGTTCCGTATATTGTTCGATTCCCATTCAAAAAATATCATCGTTTCTTTCAATTTCCGGGACTTTATGACTCATCGCTCGAATAATCCAAGTCTCTGTATCCAAGAGCAGATCGGAAGCGAGTTGACAAAAATTATTTATTCTCTCAGCGCGTTTCAGAATTATCTCATTCACTCCCCCTGTCCAATTCTGATCAGAGTGAAATTTACTCGACATGTCTAAAGAGACGAGTGCGTTTTCATGGATTTCACTCCTTGTCGAGGACGAGAAGGAGTGTTCGCTCTGCGATATCGGCAGCGAATCCCGTTTAGACGTGTGACCTTTTATCTATATATATAAAAAAAGTTTTACGGCAAGCGGTCCACGAGTGTAGCGACCGTTGCAAAGAGATTGGATTTGCCTGAAAAAGAGGAAACGAAAAATTTGGCTTTGTTGAGAATCCCGAGAGAGAAATTCGTTTGGGTAGTGGCATTCTTCATCCACCTCGGACCCATGGTTGCATCTCCTCGATCGAATTTCCGACTCTCTTTATCTTTCTCCATTTGGACGTTGCGAAGGTCGAGAATAGTTCATCTCTAAAAATAAAACGTGGTCGTTTCCGGTCGCGATAACGTGACGGATGTCCGGCAACATATTCCCTATATATATACGAAGCAGCCAGTCTAATTCATACATTTCCTGCGAAGCTAACTTCAGAAGGAGATAGAAGGCTCAGGCCTAGGTTCTCCAGTACACGGTTTTCAATACATTTCCTGCGTGGTCATGGATAAGGGTAAGTCCAACTATATACTCTTGACGCAAATAATAACCAATACAGATGCTAAAAAAAAACAATTCGTTTTCTTATTATTATAGCCTTGAATTGTACGCTGTGTGGGAAAAACTTGTGTTTCACCCAGTGCCGAGATGATACCTTCAACGTAGAGACGCCGAGATATTGTGCCGGACACAATATAAAGTTATCCAGATGCGAGCATGCGTTCCATATTGCCTGCATAGTGCCTCTGTTGAAAGAACAAGGGAAGAATCTGGAGGCCATCAAACCTCACGTGGGAAAGACGCGGGAACATGACCCCACCATCAAATGTTGCCCGAAATGCTCGAAAACGCTACCCTGGATGGACATTTTCAGAGTAATGGACACTGTGGACGTTTTAATCATGTCGGCTTTATATCACCCAAATGGTTTGGGGCAGGATAAAGTGGAGACGGACGAAGTTTGGCACGTGTAACATCTTTTTTTGTAATAATCCCAATGTAATGTATACAATTTCTTTTGGTTTTAAATAAATTGATTTAAAAAAAAACCGTGTTATTTTTATTAATTTAGTTAGCTTTTCTGAGACATGATCTGACTAGGATAAATGTTGGTTTTCTGCACGATATGCAACAATCTATCTGGGCAAAATATTTTTATTTACGTAACTTAAATCCAAATCACGGCCTTTGTCCAGTTGGGAATGAAAGCTGGTGGAAATTTCAACGTGCTAAAAGAGTGATGTGTATTACCATGATAAACACACACATATTGCCTTGCCTTATACTGCCTACATTTTGAAGAGAATTAAATCAAATTTCAGAGACTTGGTGAATTGTTGAAAAAAATGTGTTCACGGAAAGACCTAAATGAACAATGTGATTTGGACTCGCGTTCCAAAAAAAAAAAATGTGTTTGTAACCATCCAAAACTGGGAGTGTTTGATGCAGTGGAAATATTATAAAGTGCTATACATTATCTAGAGCAATCCATTTTATACAAATTTTTAAGAAAACTAGACAAAGACCGTGTTATCGACGGAGAGCGAAAACTCTCCGAATAGTAAAAAAGACCCGCCATAGAAAGAAAAGCATAAAAAAATTGAATGTATTAAAAATGAAAGAGATCACCCTTTATATAAATCAGGATTTCATTAACGGTAAATTATTTATAAAAATCCAACCTCGTGATGAACAAACCCCACTAAAAGAACTGTCATGTGCTTCCCATGCAGTGGCCGTAGTGTTGGTTTGCGAAGCAAACCAAATTGGAATTCGTAGTAAGAACTTTTCATAAGGGGCGAAAAATGATTATTTTATGTTTCACATAAATATACTCATTTTATAAGATATTCTCAGTTCATAAAGAGGAATTATTAATTTGACCGAGAAACCTATGCTAAAAGAATAGCATTGACATAATTATGTTCCTAAAATGCTTCATTTATTAAGTAAAATTATTAACATGCTATACAAGAAAATTACATTTCCAAATTGTAGGTTTGAAAATAACTCTGTGATATTAATTACCGTGAAAATATGTGATTTCTCGCGTCCGTCAGAAAGAGTTTCAAATAGTTTAATGGTGAAGACCCAGGCGGCAAGTCATGAACAGGACTAGCATGTGAATTAAAATTTGGAATGGATATATCATCGTTCCGTATATTGTTCGATTCCCATTCAAAAAATATCATCGTTTCTTTCAATTTCCGGGACTTCATCTACGTCACTATCAGAGACACTAGTTTTAGATGTGGGGTCTCTAGTTTTTTGCCAGTGTTTTTTTTCTGTTGATTTCTAAGTTTGAAGAGATTCGTGATTCGTTTGGGGATGAAAGTTTTCCGATTGCCGGGAATAGGTTTTTAAGCAGCTTCGTGAGCAAGTTTAATTTTGTTAGTGATGTTATTGACAGTTTCATTTAAATCATCGCTGCTTGTAATGTTTGGGAGTGTGTATGGAGTGCTGCTTTGGAGAATGTCAGAGAATTTAGTCCAGTTCGTAGTGACTGCTCTAGTTTGCACAGTGAGAGAGATCATAAGATCAAAGTCAATAATAATTGGATTATGGTCTGATGACAGTTCTGGGATGGAAGTAATCTCAAAGGGATAATCAAATCCCTTTAAGAGGGCAAGATCGATCGTTGTAGCACTGTTTTCGCTATATTGGGTGGGAGTTTGAGGGGCTACAAGTTCGATACCTTGTTTGGTGACATAATTGTATAGTGCATGGCCAGCGGCGTTATCAGCGTGTGAGTTCCAGTGCGTGTTGCGTGCGTTTAAGTCGCCGCATAGAATAGTATCATTGTGTTTGGAGAAAAGCGTATCTAAGTCATCGTGTAGATTTTGGATTGGGATTCTGTTAGGAATGTAAGTGGAGATAATAGTAATCGGGTTTTGACTTTTAATGGTGATAGTGATTAGAGTGGCTTGAATGCTTTTGAGGTTTGGAGTTGGAGTGTGGTGGTGAGTGATAGTGTTTTTTATGAAAATAGCGGTGCCGCCATGTCGTACAGTATTGGGGGGTGATTTTGTCTGTGCGATAGCAGATGTAGTTAGCAATGTAAATTTTTTGAATTGGGCTCAGGTGTGTTTCTTGTAGGAGAATAAGATCGGGATTGTACTTGTTTACGAAGTTTCTCAGTTCTTCAATTTTGTGAATTATGCCATTGGCATTCCAGAAACAAATTCGCAAGCCATGTTTTTGCTTATTCATGATGGTTTGAATTGGCTGTGCTTTCCAACATCGCGTTGATCAAATAGAAAAATTTTTCGAGAGTATTGGGGATCTTTTTCATTTCTCTTATTATTTCAGAAATACCGTTTATTTGTTTAAACATATCGGATAAGTCTTTGATTAGCTGAAAGCTTTCTTTGAGGTCCGAAACGCCGAAGTTCGTGGACGTGGTTTCCGATTGGCTGGATGGGAAAGGTCGCGAGGGGGAATGCGTTGTTTAACGGGTTCTTCAGTCATTTCCTCAAGCTGATCGAAGCTGTTTGCAGTGTTAACGCTTTCGTTAGATTTAGATCGAGTTAGGTTGGTTCTGGCAATTAATCTCTTCGGGGGCACAACAAAATCGTTCGTGGTAAATGCTTTTTTGCTCGCGGAGTTATCGCGATCTTGAATTACATTAATCGAGCGTTTGCTTGATTTACGCGTCACATTATGAGCGGTACAGTTAACAGGGCAAGGCATTTTAGAATAGTCTAACCACTGACCTTCTATTTTGAGCATCCTTGTTTTAGCATCATTGTAGGCCAGTTGCAGGTTGCTAGCGAAGGGGGAATCATCAGGAATTCCTTGCAGACAACTTTTGAGTTGTTCTGTTTCTAATCGTCGATTCACAAGTTCTCGGTGCACTATGGTCTTTTTTTCACAAAACAATCTCTTGTCGACAATTTTTAGTTCATTGATGATTTCTGGGTCGGCGTTCATCACTGGCGTTTGGCATTTCGGCATCAGCCGATGCCATAATTGCAATTAATCTGACAAAAGTATTGTCAATAGGGTTTGCAAAAGCAAACTTGGGAATAAATTTGGAGTCTGGCCTTAAGAAAGGCCTTTTGTTTATGTAATCAGGGTGGATATAGAGAAAATGCTAAGAGCCAGCGTGAGACACACCCGTAACGTTAGGTAATCCAAACGAGAATGGATACAATCCTCAAATACCCAATTATACTTTATACAAAAATGATAGGGATATTAGTCTCTCCACTAGAACAGCTATGGGTGGGACATGCATTTATATTAAGCGGAATATTTCTCACAAACTAATCACAACTCCGCCGCTAAATTACATTGAAGCAACCCTGGTCGAGGTGAATTTGAGAAACTCACCCCCAATCAAAATTATTTCAGCATACGCACCTCCAATGACAAGAGGACGTATTTTTCCGGGAGCTGATTACTCTAAATTACTAGCAATTGGAAATAACGTTATTTTAGCAGGAGACCTTAACTCCCCGCACGTAGCCTGGAATAATCACAAATCCAGTAGCTGGGGGACGAAATTAAAATCACTGGTTGATAACATGCCAGGTGTAGTCACGCCGTCAAGGCCATCGACCTCCAAGTTGAAAGGAGGGGGGAGAATAAGAGTAAGAAGCGTCTGTTAGCGGTCGTACAGATAGCTCCATTTTAATTCTAAATAAAAGGTTTGGGCCTTATATTTTAGATGGAGAAACTTCAGTGGCGCAGTCTGTAACGATGAACTTGCCGGGAATGAGAGGTGAGAGTTTTGATTGGATGTGGCTCTTTTCTTTTTTTCATTGTAAGCGAGAGAGAAAACCCCTATGGTTTTCGCGTGTCTCATTGAAACATCAATTTCTTTTTACTCTGAATGTTAGGTACATTTGCATCATTGCAATTTGAAAAGAGTTCATATATATATTTTAAGTCAATGATAATCTCTCTTCCATTTTCAAGAGCATCATTGCTCATATATTATTAAAATTCATTTTAGGAGCATCATTGCTCATATATTATTTAAATGTTATTGTAGGAGCATCATTGCTCATATATTATTTAAATGTTATTGTAGGAGCATCATTGCTCGCTGACGCTACTCGGTTATTTTAAAAAAATTGTAAATTAGTTGTACATATATAGCTCCATTTTAATTCTAAATAAAAGGTTAGGACCTTATAAATTTAGTTGTGCCCTTTATTTGAGATGGAGAAACTTCAGTATGACTTAATATTTTTATGAGATATTTGTGTTATATCTCTAAAAAACACGGGCATTTTTTTGAAAATTAAAACGTTGTCCTCGCATCTGCCCCTTTAGTCTGGTAACAACAGATTTAACATACACCAGCCTATAGAAAATGCATTCAGCTTTTTTTATTTTATCTTGTAGACAATTTATTGATTTGAGTTTAATTTATTTCTTGTTGATAGAATTATTTCTTGTTGATAGAATTATTTCTTGTTGATAGAATTATTTCTTGTTGATAGAATTATTTCTTGTTGATAGAATTAATTCTTGTTGATAGAATTATTTCTTGTTGATAGAATTAATTCTTGTTTATAGAATTAATTTAAAATGTTGTCCTCGCATCTGCCCTTTTAATCTGGTAACAACAGATTTAACATACACCAGCCTATAGAAAATCCATTTATTTCTTGTTGATAGAATTTTAAAATAATTCTATCAACAAGAAATAATAAAATATTTATTATTATTTCTTGTTGATAGAATTATTTTAAAATGTTGATAGAATTATTTCTTGTTTATAGAATTAATTTAAAATGTTGATAGAATTATTTTAAAATGTTGATAGAATTATTTCTTGTTTATAGAATTAATTTAAAATGTTGTCCTCGCAACTGCCCCCTTTAGTCTGGTAACAACAGATTTAACATACACCAGCCTATAGAAAATGCATTCAGCTTTTTTTATTTTATCTTGTAGACAATTTATTGATTTGAGTTTAATTTATTTCTTGTTGATAGAATTATTTCTTGTTGATAGAATTATTTCTTGTTGATAGAATTATTTCTTGTTGATAGAATTAATTCTTGTTTATAGAATTAATTTAAAATGTTGTCCTCGCATCTGCCCCCTTTAATCTGGTAACAACAGATTTAACATACACCAGCTTATAGAAAATGCATTCAATTATTTCTTGTTGATATAATTAATTTAAAATATATATTGGTAATTGTTTTTCTTTATTTCTTGTTGATAGAATTAATTTAAAATGTTGTCCTCGCATCTCCCCCCTTGATTTAATTCTGCGTTAATAATTATTTCTTGAATTAATTAAAATCACGATCACATAATTTAAATCAAATTAATGCATTTAAAATAAATGACAAACGTAGAAATTCACTAAAAAAAATCGAAAATTCACTAAAAAAAATCGAAAATTCACTAAAAAAAAATTAAAAATGAATGCAAAAAATACAGTGGATTTATTAAAATAATTGGGATTTTTTTAGTAATTTTGCAAGATTATTTAAAAAATTTCTTCAGCTGGATTCGATCTGACGCTGCCGCGAAAACGCACTACGCCAAAAGTGCCACGCCCCCTTCGAAATCGCTAAAATCGCATGTTTTAGGAGTCATTTTTGATGAAATTAGACCTTTTAACCAGTCTAAAACTAAAAACTAACACTTGTAAACGATAGATGGACTTGAAATTGATCTGACACAACACTTTGATAAGGGTTTTATGCTCTAATTTATGCATAAACAATCATTTTCGAAAAAAATTTCGGAAACCGATTCTGAAAATTTTTTTTGAAAATGTTTTAGAAATAATTCCTTATGCATAAATTAGAGCATAAAAGTGTTGTGTCAGATCAATTTCAAGTCCATCTATCGTTTACAAGTGTTAGTTTTTAGTTTTAGAATGGTTAAAAGGTCTAATTTCATCAAAATGACGCTCCGAAATGTGTCATTTTACGCCAATTGCAATAGTAGGGAACATACGCAGCGGATTTCACCGTAGCGAGAGTATTTTTAGCTTGCCGTGCATGTGGATGGTTACGCGCTGAAGCGATAAATACTCTTGCTGCGGTGAAATCCGCATGCAAATGATGGATTGCATGCGGTTTTATCGAAAATGATGTTGGTCTTTAAATCCCGAACGTATTTTAATTATGTATTCAATATTTAAAACAAATTATACACAGTATACAAAACCTAGACACTGGAACTTATTTTGAGACGTCAACAGATTTAACGTGCATGCAAAACCTAGACACTGGAAATTAATTTTTGTTACAAAAGATTCAACGTGCGCAAGATTTTTAGAAACACAAAATCCTGACAGCATGCAATTTTTTTTTCGAAAGAAAGATCTGAGGAAGCAAACAATGTCTGATTTGTTTTATATTCGATTGGGTGAGAATATCTTAAAAGGTTTTAATGAAATCGTCAACGTACACGCAATTTGAGAAACCTGTCCAGGCTACAACAGATTTAACGTGCGCCCGGAGAGAGAGAGAGAGAGAGAGAGAGAGAAAGCCTCGCAAAGACGTTCTTTAGAATACAAGAATGCCCTTTTTCGGACTGGAGGTTATCCCCTCCCAAACAGGTTGCTATTCCGCGCACTTAGCGCCAAGCGCATTACCAGGGCAAGTATGTATCACCCTCTTTGGGATTGAGTCTTACAATATATATATATATATATATATATATATGCCAGTGATAAATTTGGAGTAATTTTTTTTTAATGTTTTGGAAGTATAGCTTCTGTTCATTTTTTGGTGAAAATAAGATAATGGACTTCAAAACACCATTTTGAGAATTCCAGTGCTTAATGTCAAGAAACATCAGTTTCCCCCAACCTGTGTACTCTTAAAGAGAGGGGTGAAAATGTTCAGCTATCCACAGGAGACGCTCGCTCTTATCTCACCCAGTTTCACACAAAGACCCGTGACCACCCCTCTACTCGAACCCTGTGGTAAATTTTCTTACCCCCCCCTAGAGGAACGCGCGTTCTGAAAGAGCCCACGAATGAAGTTGTTTTTCAAAATACGAGCCCATGCGAAAAGGTTAAATGCTGCACGTCCAAAAAAATGCAACAAGATTGGCGTGAGAGAAGCACAAACAGGTGAATATTTTTTTTTTACCCAATGTGTATTTAAATAATAATAATAATAATTAGCATCCTGGTGTAGCTTTGGGATTCTAAGGGTCCGATTCACAGCAACACTCGCGCGTTAAATCTGTTGTTGTAGGGCAGGATGTCAAGTTTCCCAAATCTCTGGTGTCATGATTCTCAAATCTTTCAGATAACCATGTTTCTCAAATCTCTGGTGCACGTTCAATCTGTTGTAGGGTCAAGTTTCCCAAATCTCTGGTGTCATGATTCTCAAATCTTTCAGATAACCATGTTTCTCAAATCTCTGGTGCACGTTCAATCTGTTGTAGGGTCATGTTTCTCAAATCTGTTGTAGTGTCATGTTTCTCAAATCTCTGGTGCACGTTCAATCTGTTGTAGGTTCATGTTTCTCAAATCTCTGGTGCACGTTCAATCTGTTGTAGGGTCATGTTTCTCAAATCTCTGGTGTCATGATTCTCAAATCTTTCAGATAACCATGCTTCTCAAATCTCTGGCCCACGTTCAATCTGGT
The DNA here is from genome assembly GCA_947359465.1 of Metellina segmentata. NCBI lineage: Eukaryota > Metazoa > Arthropoda > Arachnida > Araneae > Tetragnathidae > Metellina > Metellina segmentata. The sequence continues at coordinate 161,077 of CANAIC010000081.1, read as the reverse complement.
CCACGTTCAATCTGTTGTAGGGTCATGCTTCTCAAATCTCTGGTGTGATTCTCAAATCTTTCAGATAACCATGCTTCTCAAATCTTTCAGATAACCATGCTTCTCAAAATCTCTGGTGCACGTTCAATCTGTTGTAGGGTCATGTTTCTCAAATCTCTGGTGTCATGCTTCTCAAATCTCTGGTGCACGTTCAATCTGTTGTAGGTTCATGTTTCTCAAATCTCTGGTGCACGTTCAATCTGTTGTAGGGTCATGTTTCTCAAATCTCTGGTGTCATGATTCTCAAATCTTTCAGATAACCATGCTTCTCAAATCTCTGGCCCACGTTCAATCTGTTGTAGGGTCATGCTTCTCAAATCTCTGGTGTCGTGATTCTCAAATCTTTCAGATAACCATGCTTCTCAAATCTTTCAGATAACCATGCTTCTCAAAATCTCTGGTGCACGTTCAATCTGTTGTAGGGTCATGTTTCTCAAATCTCTGGTGTCATGATTCTCAAATCTTTCAGATAACCATGCTTCTCAAATCTCTGGTGGACGTTCAATCTGTTGTAGGGTCATGTTTCTCAAATCTCTGGTCCACGTTCAATCTGTTGTCAACCCCTTTTTATTAACAAGACATAACGCTTTGAACAATACTTTTTATTAAAAAAAAAATTACTTTATGTTCTTGCATTTAACTTTAGAATTCGAATCGTTCAACGAATAAAATTTCTGGCGGACAAATATTCCCATGTTAATTTAAAAGCATATGATTTGATTATTACTTTCAAATAAAACTGGTTCTGTGTTCACAATGTAAGATATGTTCCAAATACTTTGATGAATTTATTGATTTGACACCCTAACGCAATTAATAAACCGTACACTTTTATTTATTTTCATAAGCAGAATACACTTTCAGAGACGTGCTGTCCTCTAGTAGACTTTTTTTTTTAAAAGGCTGACAAAAGCATTTTTTTTATTTTTATCTGCAATGCTAATGAAACGGTGAAAGTTACCATTGAACCATGTATGACTAAATGGTAATAGTCTGTTGGATTTAGTTTTTTTTTTATAATTTGAATAACAATTCAACAAAACTATGATACCTTTAAGTCAATTGGTGTGGTAATCTTTGTGTTTTAAATTCTCAATGCATTCAGTGAATTTGTTTGATTTTATCTTGTAGCAAATTCAGGGATTAGGGTCAGGTGGGGTAAAACAGTTATAAAAAGAGGTTATATAATCGAGCGATCTAATTTGCAAAAAATATATTGGTTATTTTTGCAAAAAAAAATTGTATTAAATATGCAACTTAATATTCTTCTCTGCATTTTAGAAACAATTTTAGGAAAAAAATACAAATTAGTAATTATAATGCTGTTTTAAAACATGTTGTCAATTACCTATTTTACCCCATACCGTGGGGGGAAATAAGTAATTTGTGGGGTAAAATAAGTATAGTCATTTAAATTTTGTTTTATCTTTATTGAAATCTAATTTTGCGCACTAAGTTTAAAGGAAGATACCACTTCCTTTGAAACCGCCTATAGCACGTTACTTCGCAAACTTTTCCGTTAATTTTCTCAGAAGTATAGGGAAAACAGCTTTGGTTACTCCATGCATGCTGCTTTCTCAATACCAATCTTTTACTATTTTCTTCCAACACAGTTTTAAAGGTCCAAACACCTCTACATCAAGAGGTTGGATGGTATTAGGTGGCAAACATAATATTATGATTTGATTATCTATATCTTTTTTTCACAGTGCCGTATGTTAAATGGCTTCTGTGACATCACTACTCTGCATGTTTGCAGATGATACTGCAATACTGGCACAAAGTAATTACTTACCAAATATTACTAAAACACAAACTACCTACACGCACTCGAGTCCTGGCTTGTTAGTTGGAAAATCCAAATCAACGTCGACAAATGTCAAGCTATACTTTTCACCAAGAAAAGAATTCTACCCCAACCCGTTAAACTTTTTAATCAAACTATCCCTTGGTCCCATAACTGTACTTATCTAGGTGTCACGTTGGACAGAAACTTAACTTGTAATAAACATATATCCACCCTTAGAGCCAAGTTCCTTGCGGCAAGAAGTATTGTTTATCCCCTAATTGCAAGGGACTCTGCATTGTCCATTAAAAAATAAGTTGCTCATATACATTTCCATGCTCAGATCAGTAATCAGTTATGCTTGTCAGGTCTGGTGATATGCTGCTAAAACCCATATGAATAAATTAGAAGCTCTTCAAAATTCCACACTGAGAATCATCACTAATAGCCCATGGTTCTACAGAAATGCCAAAATACGTGAAGAACTCGGAATTCTTGAACTCAAACAGTTCTTTGGCAAAATCAGTAAAAAATTCTACAAATCCCTCATCCATATTGATAAACCATCAATAGCGCAGATCCCCAGATATGACCATCGTCAAATATCCAATTCTAAAAGACCTCGAGCCATTCTTAACTATTTACCCATGACTAACGGTAACCGTACACGGTAACCGCTTCTTACGTAACGCAATTCCAAACCTCTTTTTTTTCCTCCGCTCCGAAGAATATTTTTTTAGCGCTTTCCATCACGTGGTACGACTGAATCAATCAGATCGCTCGAAAATCCGCAAGGAGAAACGTTTCAAAACGAATTTCTCTTTCCGAGAATTGTTATGACACCTCCCTTTCCTTTCCCCCCCCCCCTCTCACTTCCGCTAGCCATTAGGCGGGACCACCTTTTGTGTTTTGATTTATACATGAATGCGAACTTGATTTTCATCACTGTTTAACTGTAGTTTTGAAACTTATTTTAGCTTTAAAAAAAATAATTTATTTTAACTTGCAGAAAACTTGATTTTGTACGAAAAATATATTATTTATTACAAAATAAAACTGACCCTTATTTACAGAATTCTAGTCGAAAAATTAAAAAAAAAGTCATCGAATTTATTCTTGTACTAAATAAATGAAATTTTAGCTTAGCCAAGTAGAATTCCCAGATTAATAAAATAGTAAATTAAAATTATATCTGGTCTATATTGATCATTTTTTAATTTAATGAGATTAACAAAAACTTCTTCAGGAAGTTAGAATAAAGAAAAGACATTATTTTAAAATAAGTTTATTTTAAAACAAGTTTATTTTTTTTTTACATAGAAATTAATCTCTACCAGACTTTTATTTTCTATGTAAAAATATAGAATCACTACACTGTGCTGACACAGGGAAAGTTATTGATGTAAAGGTTGCAGCATATGGAAAGGGCCTCGTTTTGGCAGTGCCTTCAAAAAGTGGCATGCCAAACATTCCCAAGTGTGTCGGAAAAACCATACTGGCTCATCGGGTAAAATGGAAGCAGATGGGATGGTGAAACTCTTTCAAAGATCTGAAAGTGAAAGAGGTGTGCGATACTTAAATTACATTGGGGATGGGGACTCTAAAACTTTTGTTTCCATATCAGACTGCCATCCATATGGTGAAAATTTCAAAGTGTCGAAATTAGAATGTGTTGGACACGTTCAGAAGCGGATGGGCTCTCGTCTTCGGAAATTAAAAAAAAAGAGTATGGTGCTAAAAAGTTGCAAGATAAAAAATCTATTTCGGGGAAAGGACGGCTGACAGATAACGTCATCAACCAGCTATCTGTGTACTATGGGAATACAATTCGTCAGCACTCCAGCTCGGTAAAGGAAATGAGGAATGCCATATGGGCAATATATTTCCATACACGTTCAACTGACGACGAACCTCTGCATAGCTTCTGCCCAGCTGGTGAAATGTCATGGTGCAAATACAATCGAGCAGTAGCAGAGGGAACAGTCGACGATTTTCACCATAAATCTAGTTTGCCACCAGCTGTTATGGACGTGATAAAGCCAATTTTCAATGCTTTATCATTTCCTCAGTTACTAAACCGCTGCCTTGGCGCTTTTACACAAAATGCCAATGAGTCAATGAACTCTCTGATTTGGCAAATTTGCCCAAAGATATCAGGAAGCGGTCGCAGAATTGCTGAAATCGCGGTGCATGAATCGGTTGTACTGTTTAATGAAGGCCGCATGGGTAGATTACAAACTATGCTTAAACTAGGACTTTCTATAAGCGAAAATGCCATCAATGCACAAAAGTTAGCCGACATGCGAAGAATTTTACATGCAGACAGGAGAGCGAAGGAAAACACGATTTTAAAAAGAAGAAACAAGAGAAGAGCAAAATCGCTCTCTGAACTGACATTTTCTAAAAAGGAAGGCTCAACTTATGAACCAGGTGGATTTTAGCTATTTGGTAAGTTAAGCACATAAATTTTTTAAGCCAAAAATTCACTTTAGTAATTGAAAACTTTTAAAAAATGTCTTTTTCCAGAGTAATTATTTTCTTGCACCGTAAATATATATTCCATTTTCCTTCAATTACTAAAAATTTTCTGATTGTATTTGTGAGAAATTTTAATAACAAGTGTAGAGCATAGCATTATACTTAAATTTCACCCCTTTTTAAAGCGCTGAAATATAAAAAATTTATGTTATAGTAAAAAATAACTTTAAAGTCATTTATCTCAAAATGAGTTTTTTTGATGATACGCGCACAATATCTAAAGAACTATTGAATATTTTTACTTGAAATTTTCACAGAATATGTATTATGCTATGTTCTGCTAATTGAACCACAATTTAGCTTCATTTTCTCTTTTAAAAAGTTTTGTGGGGGGGGTAGAAAAGTTGAAATTTTAGCTATTTTTAACCTTTTATTTTAATATGGTACATAAAATAGAAATTAGATTTAAATGTGAAAAAATTGTGCTTCAATTCCTTCAACTGACTGTTACGAATACCTAGATACCCAAAATATTGTGTTTAGACCAATATTTTGTCAGTAATCATACGCGTAAGGTGGTTAAATAATATTTTCTTCAAAAATTATACCTGCATTTATTACTCTCTCAAAAAAATACATACCAACTAGTCGGGCTGCGCCAGCTAGCGCTCGGCGGTGTGTAATAGTGCTTTTTAAACTTTTTTACACACCGTAATTAAACATGTTTTGATTTGTATATTTTATTTATTTTTGTGAAACAATTCTTTAAATCATTGCATATTCAATCAAATATTTAAGCAAAGTTGGTCGAAATGTACATATACCCCTACAAAATTACCCATGTCTAGAGATATTTTGCAGGAAAGAGACATATCATTAAAATCTAACTCCTAAATAATATTTCTGCAACATGTAATATACCGGAACACACAATGCAAACAAAAATAAAATTCCAATCCTTGAAAAAACACGTATGTATCTATTCAAACTTGGCTCTAAGGGTGGATATATGTTTATTACAAGTTAAGTTTCTGTCCAACGTGACACCTAGATAAGTACAGTTATGGGACCAAGGGATAGTTTGATTAAAAAGTTTAACGGGTTGGGGTAGAATTCTTTTCTTGGTGAAAAGTATAGCTTGACATTTGTCGACGTTGATTTGGATTTTCCAACTAACAAGCCAGGACTCGAGTGCGTGTAGGTAGTTTGTGTTTTAGTAATATTTGGTAAGTAATTACTTTGTGCCAGTATTGCAGTATCATCTGCAAACATGCAGAGTAGTGATGTCACAGAAGCCATTTAACATACGGCACTGTGAAAAAAAGATATAGATAATCAAATCATAATATTATGTTTGCCACCTAATACCATCCAACCTCTTGATGTAGAGGTGTTTGGACCTTTAAAACTGTGTTGGAAGAAAATAGTAAAAGATTGGTATTGAGAAAGCAGCATGCATGGAGTAACCAAAGCTGTTTTCCCTATACTTCTGAGAAAATTAACGGAAAAGTTTGCGAAGTAACGTGCTATAGGCGGTTTCAAAGGAAGTGGTATCTTCCTTTAAACTTAGTGCGCAAAATTAGATTTCAATAAAGATAAAACAAAATTTAAATGACTATACTTATTTTACCCCACAAATTACTTATTTCCCCCCACGGTATGGGGTAAAATAGGTAATTGACAACATGTTTTAAAACAGCATTATAATTACTAATTTGTATTTTTTTCCTAAAATTGTTTCTAAAATGCAGAGAAGAATATTAAGTTGCATATTTAATACAATTTTTTTTTGCAAAAATAACCAATATATTTTTTGCAAATTAGATCGCTCGATTATATAACCTCTTTTTATAACTGTTTTACCCCACCTGACCCTAATCCCTGAATTTGCTACAAGATAAAATCAAACAAATTCACTGAATGCATTGAGAATTTAAAACACAAAGATTACCACACCAATTGACTTAAAGGTATCATAGTTTTGTTGAATTGTTATTCAAATTATAAAAAAAAAACTAAATCCAACAGACTATTACCATTTAGTCATACATGGTTCAATGGTAACTTTCACCGTTTCATTAGCATTGCAGATAAAAATAAAAAAAAATGCTTTTGTCAGCCTTTTAAAAAAAAAAGTCTACTAGAGGACAGCACGTCTCTGAAAGTGTATTCTGCTTATGAAAATAAATAAAAGTGTACGGTTTATTAATTGCGTTAGGGTGTCAAATCAATAAATTCATCAAAGTATTTGGAACATATCTTACATTGTGAACACAGAACCAGTTTTATTTGAAAGTAATAATCAAATCATATGCTTTTAAATTAACATGGGAATATTTGTCCCCCAGAAATTTTATTCGTTGAACGATTCGAATTCTAAAGTTAAATGCAAGAACATAAAGTAATTTTTTTTTTAATAAAAAGTATTGTTCAAAGCGTTATGTCTTGTTAATAAAAAGGGGTTGACAACAGATTGAACGTGGACCAGAGATTTGAGAAACATGACCCTACAACAGATTGAACGTCCACCAGAGATTTGAGAAGCATGGTTATCTGAAAGATTTGAGAATCATGACACCAGAGATTTGAGAAACATGACCCTACAACAGATTGAACGTGCACCAGAGATTTTGAGAAGCATGGTTATCTGAAAGATTTGAGAAGCATGGTTATCTGAAAGATTTGAGAATCACGACACCAGAGATTTGAGAAGCATGACCCTACAACAGATTGAACGTGGGCCAGAGATTTGAGAAGCATGGTTATCTGAAAGATTTGAGAATCATGACACCAGAGATTTGAGAAACATGACCCTACAACAGATTGAACGTGCACCAGAGATTTGAGAAACATGAACCTACAACAGATTGAACGTGCACCAGAGATTTGAGAAGCATGACACCAGAGATTTGAGAAACATGACCCTACAACAGATTGAACGTGCACCAGAGATTTTGAGAAGCATGGTTATCTGAAAGATTTGAGAAGCATGGTTATCTGAAAGATTTGAGAATCACACCAGAGATTTGAGAAGCATGACCCTACAACAGATTGAACGTGGACCAGATTGAACGTGGGCCAGAGATTTGAGAAGCATGGTTATCTGAAAGATTTGAGAATCATGACACCAGAGATTTGAGAAACATGACCCTACAACAGATTGAACGTGCACCAGAGATTTGAGAAACATGAACCTACAACAGATTGAACGTGCACCAGAGATTTGAGAAACATGACACTACAACAGATTTGAGAAACATGACCCTACAACAGATTGAACGTGCACCAGAGATTTGAGAAACATGGTTATCTGAAAGATTTGAGAATCATGACACCAGAGATTTGGGAAACTTGACCCTACAACAGATTGAACGTGCACCAGAGATTTGAGAAACATGGTTATCTGAAAGATTTGAGAATCATGACACCAGAGATTTGGGAAACTTGACATCCTGCCCTACAACAACAGATTTAACGCGCGAGTGTTGCTGTGAATCGGACCCTTAGAATCCCAAAGCTACACCAGGATGCTAATTATTATTATTATTATTTAAATACACATTGGGTAAAAAAAAAATATTCACCTGTTTGTGCTTCTCTCACGCCAATCTTGTTGCATTTTTTTGGACGTGCAGCATTTAACCTTTTCGCATGGGCTCGTATTTTGAAAAACAACTTCATTCGTGGGCTCTTTCAGAACGCGCGTTCCTCTAGGGGGGGGTAAGAAAATTTACCACAGGGTTCGAGTAGAGGGGTGGTCACGGGTCTTTGTGTGAAACTGGGTGAGATAAGAGCGAGCGTCTCCTGTGGATAGCTGAACATTTTCACCCCTCTCTTTAAGAGTACACAGGTTGGGGGAAACTGATGTTTCTTGACATTAAGCACTGGAATTCTCAAAATGGTGTTTTGAAGTCCATTATCTTATTTTCACCAAAAAATGAACAGAAGCTATACTTCCAAAACATTAAAAAAAAATTACTCCAAATTTATCACTGGCATATATATATATATATATATATATATTGTAAGACTCAATCCCAAAGAGGGTGATACATACTTGCCCTGGTAATGCGCTTGGCGCTAAGTGCGCGGAATAGCAACCTGTTTGGGAGGGGATAACCTCCAGTCCGAAAAAGGGCATTCTTGTATTCTAAAGAACGTCTTTGCGAGGCTTTCTCTCTCTCTCTCTCTCTCTCTCTCTCTCCGGGCGCACGTTAAATCTGTTGTAGCCTGGACAGGTTTCTCAAATTGCGTGTACGTTGACGATTTCATTAAAACCTTTTAAGATATTCTCACCCAATCGAATATAAAACAAATCAGACATTGTTTGCTTCCTCAGATCTTTCTTTCGAAAAAAAAATTGCATGCTGTCAGGATTTTGTGTTTCTAAAAATCTTGCGCACGTTGAATCTTTTGTAACAAAAATTAATTTCCAGTGTCTAGGTTTTGCATGCACGTTAAATCTGTTGACGTCTCAAAATAAGTTCCAGTGTCTAGGTTTTGTATACTGTGTATAATTTGTTTTAAATATTGAATACATAATTAAAATACGTTCGGGATTTAAAGACCAACATCATTTTCGATAAAACCGCATGCAATCCATCATTTGCATGCGGATTTCACCGCAGCAAGAGTATTTATCGCTTCAGCGCGTAACCATCCACATGCACGGCAAGCTAAAAATACTCTCGCTACGGTGAAATCCGCTGCGTATGTTCCCTACTATTGCAATTGGCGTAAAATGACACATTTCGGAGCGTCATTTTGATGAAATTAGACCTTTTAACCATTCTAAAACTAAAAACTAACACTTGTAAACGATAGATGGACTTGAAATTGATCTGACACAACACTTTTATGCTCTAATTTATGCATAAGGAATTATTTCTAAAACATTTTCAAAAAAAATTTTCAGAATCGGTTTCCGAAATTTTTTTCGAAAATGATTGTTTATGCATAAATTAGAGCATAAAACCCTTATCAAAGTGTTGTGTCAGATCAATTTCAAGTCCATCTATCGTTTACAAGTGTTAGTTTTTAGTTTTAGACTGGTTAAAAGGTCTAATTTCATCAAAAATGACTCCTAAAACATGCGATTTTAGCGATTTCGAAGGGGGCGTGGCACTTTTGGCGTAGTGCGTTTTCGCGGCAGCGTCAGATCGAATCCAGCTGAAGAAATTTTTTAAATAATCTTGCAAAATTACTAAAAAAATCCCAATTATTTTAATAAATCCACTGTATTTTTTGCATTCATTTTTAATTTTTTTTTAGTGAATTTTCGATTTTTTTTAGTGAATTTTCGATTTTTTTTAGTGAATTTCTACGTTTGTCATTTATTTTAAATGCATTAATTTGATTTAAATTATGTGATCGTGATTTTAATTAATTCAAGAAATAATTATTAACGCAGAATTAAATCAAGGGGGGAGATGCGAGGACAACATTTTAAATTAATTCTATCAACAAGAAATAAAGAAAAACAATTACCAATATATATTTTAAATTAATTATATCAACAAGAAATAATTGAATGCATTTTCTATAAGCTGGTGTATGTTAAATCTGTTGTTACCAGATTAAAGGGGGCAGATGCGAGGACAACATTTTAAATTAATTCTATAAACAAGAATTAATTCTATCAACAAGAAATAATTCTATCAACAAGAAATAATTCTATCAACAAGAAATAATTCTATCAACAAGAAATAAATTAAACTCAAATCAATAAATTGTCTACAAGATAAAATAAAAAAAGCTGAATGCATTTTCTATAGGCTGGTGTATGTTAAATCTGTTGTTACCAGACTAAAGGGGGCAGTTGCGAGGACAACATTTTAAATTAATTCTATAAACAAGAAATAATTCTATCAACATTTTAAAATAATTCTATCAACATTTTAAATTAATTCTATAAACAAGAAATAATTCTATCAACATTTTAAAATAATTCTATCAACAAGAAATAATAATAAATATTTTATTATTTCTTGTTGATAGAATTATTTTAAAATTCTATCAACAAGAAATAAATGGATTTTCTATAGGCTGGTGTATGTTAAATCTGTTGTTACCAGATTAAAAGGGCAGATGCGAGGACAACATTTTAAATTAATTCTATAAACAAGAATTAATTCTATCAACAAGAAATAATTCTATCAACAAGAATTAATTCTATCAACAAGAAATAATTCTATCAACAAGAAATAATTCTATCAACAAGAAATAATTCTATCAACAAGAAATAATTCTATCAACAAGAAATAAATTAAACTCAAATCAATAAATTGTCTACAAGATAAAATAAAAAAAGCTGAATGCATTTTCTATAGGCTGGTGTATGTTAAATCTGTTGTTACCAGACTAAAGGGGCAGATGCGAGGACAACGTTTTAATTTTCAAAAAAATGCCCGTGTTTTTTAGAGATATAACACAAATATCTCATAAAAATATTAAGTCATACTGAAGTTTCTCCATCTCAAATAAAGGGCACAACTAAATTTATAAGGTCCTAACCTTTTATTTAGAATTAAAATGGAGCTATATATGTACAACTAATTTACAATTTTTTTAAAATAACCGAGTAGCGTCAGCGAGCAATGATGCTCCTACAATAACATTTAAATAATATATGAGCAATGATGCTCCTACAATAACATTTAAATAATATATGAGCAATGATGCTCCTAAAATGAATTTTAATAATATATGAGCAATGATGCTCTTGAAAATGGAAGAGAGATTATCATTGACTTAAAATATATATATGAACTCTTTTCAAATTGCAATGATGCAAATGTACCTAACATTCAGAGTAAAAAGAAATTGATGTTTCAATGAGACACGCGAAAACCATAGGGGTTTTCTCTCTCGCTTACAATGAAAAAAAGAAAAGAGCCACATCCAATCAAAACTCTCACCTCTCATTCCCGGCAAGTTCATCGTTACAGACTGCGCCACTGAAGTTTCTCCATCTAAAATATAAGGCCCAAACCTTTTATTTAGAATTAAAATGGAGCTATCTGTACGACCGCTAACAGACGCTTCTTACTCTTATTCTCCCCCCTCCTTTCAACTTGGAGGTCGATGGCCTTGACGGCGTGACTACACCTGGCATGTTATCAACCAGTGATTTTAATTTCGTCCCCCAGCTACTGGATTTGTGATTATTCCAGGCTACGTGCGGGGAGTTAAGGTCTCCTGCTAAAATAACGTTATTTCCAATTGCTAGTAATTTAGAGTAATCAGCTCCCGGAAAAATACGTCCTCTTGTCATTGGAGGTGCGTATGCTGAAATAATTTTGATTGGGGGTGAGTTTCTCAAATTCACCTCGACCAGGGTTGCTTCAATGTAATTTAGCGGCGGAGTTGTGATTAGTTTGTGAGAAATATTCCGCTTAATATAAATGCATGTCCCACCCATAGCTGTTCTAGTGGAGAGACTAATATCCCTATCATTTTTGTATAAAGTATAATTGGGTATTTGAGGATTGTATCCATTCTCGTTTGGATTACCTAACGTTACGGGTGTGTCTCACGCTGGCTCTTAGCATTTTCTCTATATCCACCCTGATTACATAAACAAAAGGCCTTTCTTAAGGCCAGACTCCAAATTTATTCCCAAGTTTGCTTTTGCAAACCCTATTGACAATACTTTTGTCAGATTAATTGCAATTATGGCATCGGCTGATGCCGAAATGCCAAACGCCAGTGATGAACGCCGACCCAGAAATCATCAATGAACTAAAAATTGTCGACAAGAGATTGTTTTGTGAAAAAAAGACCATAGTGCACCGAGAACTTGTGAATCGACGATTAGAAACAGAACAACTCAAAAGTTGTCTGCAAGGAATTCCTGATGATTCCCCCTTCGCTAGCAACCTGCAACTGGCCTACAATGATGCTAAAACAAGGATGCTCAAAATAGAAGGTCAGTGGTTAGACTATTCTAAAATGCCTTGCCCTGTTAACTGTACCGCTCATAATGTGACGCGTAAATCAAGCAAACGCTCGATTAATGTAATTCAAGATCGCGATAACTCCGCGAGCAAAAAAGCATTTACCACGAACGATTTTGTTGTGCCCCCGAAGAGATTAATTGCCAGAACCAACCTAACTCGATCTAAATCTAACGAAAGCGTTAACACTGCAAACAGCTTCGATCAGCTTGAGGAAATGACTGAAGAACCCGTTAAACAACGCATTCCCCCTCGCGACCTTTCCCATCCAGCCAATCGGAAACCACGTCCACGAACTTCGGCGTTTCGGACCTCAAAGAAAGCTTTCAGCTAATCAAAGACTTATCCGATATGTTTAAACAAATAAACGGTATTTCTGAAATAATAAGAGAAATGAAAAAGATCCCCAATACTCTCGAAAAATTTTTCTATTTGATCAACGCGATGTTGGAAAGCACAGCCAATTCAAACCATCATGAATAAGCAAAAACATGGCTTGCGAATTTGTTTCTGGAATGCCAATGGCATAATTCACAAAATTGAAGAACTGAGAAACTTCGTAAACAAGTACAATCCCGATCTTATTCTCCTACAAGAAACACACCTGAGCCCAATTCAAAAAATTTACATTGCTAACTACATCTGCTATCGCACAGACAAAATCACCCCCCAATACTATACGACATGGCGGCACCGCTATTTTCATAAAAAACACTATCACTCACCACCACACTCCAACTCCAAACCTCAAAAGCATTCAAGCCACTCTAATCACTATCACCATTAAAAGTCAAAACCCGATTACTATTATCTCCACTTACATTCCTAACAGAATCCCAATCCAAAATCTACACGATGACTTAGATACGCTTTTCTCCAAACACAATGATACTATTCTATGCGGCGACTTAAACGCACGCAACACGCACTGGAACTCACACGCTGATAACGCCGCTGGCCATGCACTATACAATTATGTCACCAAACAAGGTATCGAACTTGTAGCCCCTCAAACTCCCACCCAATATAGCGAAAACAGTGCTACAACGATCGATCTTGCCCTCTTAAAGGGATTTGATTATCCCTTTGAGATTACTTCCATCCCAGAACTGTCATCAGACCATAATCCAATTATTATTGACTTTGATCTTATGATCTCTCTCACTGTGCAAACTAGAGCAGTCACTACGAACTGGACTAAATTCTCTGACATTCTCCAAAGCAGCACTCCATACACACTCCCAAACATTACAAGCAGCGATGATTTAAATGAAACTGTCAATAACATCACTAACAAAATTAAACTTGCTCACGAAGCTGCTTAAAAACCTATTCCCGGCAATCGGAAAACTTTCATCCCCAAACGAATCACGAATCTCTTCAAACTTAGAAATCAACAGAAAAAAAACACTGGCAAAAAACTAGAGACCCCACATCTAAAACTAGTGTCTCTGATAGTGACGTAGATGAAGTCCCGGAAATTGAAAGAAACGATGATATTTTTTGAATGGGAATCGAACAATATACGGAACGATGATATATCCATTCCAAATTTTAATTCACATGCTAGTCCTGTTCATGACTTGCCGCCTGGGTCTTCACCATTAAACTATTTGAAACTCTTTCTGACGGACGCGAGAAATCACATATTTTCACGGTAATTAATATCACAGAGTTATTTTCAAACCTACAATTTGGAAATGTAATTTTCTTGTATAGCATGTTAATAATTTTACTTAATAAATGAAGCATTTTAGGAACATAATTATGTCAATGCTATTCTTTTAGCATAGGTTTCTCGGTCAAATTAATAATTCCTCTTTATGAACTGAGAATATCTTATAAAATGAGTATATTTATGTGAAACATAAAATAATCATTTTTCGCCCCTTATGAAAAGTTCTTACTACGAATTCCAATTTGGTTTGCTTCGCAAACCAACACTACGGCCACTGCATGGCAAGCACATGACAGTTCTTTTAGTGGGGTTTGTTCATCACGAGGTTGGATTTTTATAAATAATTTACCGTTAATGAAATCCTGATTTATATAAAGGGTGATCTCTTTCATTTTTAATACATTCAATTTTTTTATGCTTTTCTTTCTATGGCGGGTCTTTTTTACTATTCGGAGAGTTTTCGCTCTCCGTCGATAACACGGTCTTTGTCTAGTTTTCTTAAAAATTTGTATAAAATGGATTGCTCTAGATAATGTATAGCACTTTATAATATTTCCACTGCATCAAACACTCCCAGTTTTGGATGGTTACAAACACATTTTTTTTTTTTGGAACGCGAGTCCAAATCACATTGTTCATTTAGGTCTTTCCGTGAACACATTTTTTTCAACAATTCACCAAGTCTCTGAAATTTGATTTAATTCTCTTCAAAATGTAGGCAGTATAAGGCAAGGCAATATGTGTGTGTTTATCATGGTAATACACATCACTCTTTTAGCACGTTGAAATTTCCACCAGCTTTCATTCCCAACTGGACAAAGGCCGTGATTTGGATTTAAGTTACGTAAATAAAAATATTTTGCCCAGATAGATTGTTGCATATCGTGCAGAAAACCAACATTTATCCTAGTCAGATCATGTCTCAGAAAAGCTAACTAAATTAATAAAAATAACACGTTTTTTTTTAAATCAATTTATTTAAAACCAAAAGAAATTGTATACATTACATTGGGATTATTACAAAAAAAGATGTTACACGTGCCAAACTTCGTCCGTCTCCACTTTATCCTGCCCCAAACCATTTGGGTGATATAAAGCCGACATGATTAAAACGTCCACAGTGTCCATTACTCTGAAAATGTCCATCCAGGGTAGCGTTTTCGAGCATTTCGGGCAACATTTGATGGTGGGGTCATGTTCCCGCGTCTTTCCCACGTGAGGTTTGATGGCCTCCAGATTCTTCCCTTGTTCTTTCAACAGAGGCACTATGCAGGCAATATGGAACGCATGCTCGCATCTGGATAACTTTATATTGTGTCCGGCACAATATCTCGGCGTCTCTACGTTGAAGGTATCATCTCGGCACTGGGTGAAACACAAGTTTTTCCCACACAGCGTACAATTCAAGGCTATAATAATAAGAAAACGAATTGTTTTTTTTTAGCATCTGTATTGGTTATTATTTGCGTCAAGAGTATATAGTTGGACTTACCCTTATCCATGACCACGCAGGAAATGTATTGAAAACCGTGTACTGGAGAACCTAGGCCTGAGCCTTCTATCTCCTTCTGAAGTTAGCTTCGCAGGAAATGTATGAATTAGACTGGCTGCTTCGTATATATATAGGGAATATGTTGCCGGACATCCGTCACGTTATCGCGACCGGAAACGACCACGTTTTATTTTTAGAGATGAACTATTCTCGACCTTCGCAACGTCCAAATGGAGAAAGATAAAGAGAGTCGGAAATTCGATCGAGGAGATGCAACCATGGGTCCGAGGTGGATGAAGAATGCCACTACCCAAACGAATTTCTCTCTCGGGATTCTCAACAAAGCCAAATTTTTCGTTTCCTCTTTTTCAGGCAAATCCAATCTCTTTGCAACGGTCGCTACACTCGTGGACCGCTTGCCGTAAAACTTTTTTTATATATATAGATAAAAGGTCACACGTCTAAACGGGATTCGCTGCCGATATCGCAGAGCGAACACTCCTTCTCGTCCTCGACAAGGAGTGAAATCCATGAAAACGCACTCGTCTCTTTAGACATGTCGAGTAAATTTCACTCTGATCAGAATTGGACAGGGGGAGTGAATGAGATAATTCTGAAACGCGCTGAGAGAATAAATAATTTTTGTCAACTCGCTTCCGATCTGCTCTTGGATACAGAGACTTGGATTATTCGAGCGATGAGTCATAAAGTCCCGGAAATTGAAAGAAACGATGATATTTTTTGAATGGGAATCGAACAATATACGGAACGATGATATATCCATTCCAAACTTTAATTCACATGCTAGTCCTGTTCATGACTTGCCGCCTGGGTCTTCACCATTAAACTATTTGAAACTCTTTCTGACGGACGCGAGAAATCACATATTTTCACGGTAATTAATATCACAGAGTTATTTTCAAACCTACAATTTGGAAATGTAATTTTCTTGTATAGCATGTTAATAATTTTACTTAATAAATGAAGCATTTTAGGAACATAATTATGTCAATGCTATTCTTTTAGCATAGGTTTCTCGGTCAAATTAATAATTCCTCTTTATGAACTGAGAATATCTTATAAAATGAGTATATTTATGTGAAACATAAAATAATCATTTTTCGCCCCTTATGAAAAGTTCTTACTACGAATTCCAATTTGGTTTGCTTCGCAAACCAACACTACGGCCACTGCATGGCAAGCACATGACAGTTCTTTTAGTGGGGTTTGTTCATCACGAGGTTGGATTTTTATAAATAATTTACCGTTAATGAAATCCTGATTTATATAAAGGGTGATCTCTTTCATTTTTAATACATTCAATTTTTTTATGCTTTTCTTTCTATGGCGGGTCTTTTTTACTATTCGGAGAGTTTTCGCTCTCCGTCGATAACACGGTCTTTGTCTAGTTTTCTTAAAAATTTGTATAAAATGGATTGCTCTAGATAATGTATAGCACTTTATAATATTTCCACTGCATCAAACACTCCCAGTTTTGGATGGTTACAAACACATTTTTTTTTTTTGGAACGCGAGTCCAAATCACATTGTTCATTTAGGTCTTTCCGTGAACACATTTTTTTCAACAATTCACCAAGTCTCTGAAATTTGATTTAATTCTCTTCAAAATGTAGGCAGTATAAGGCAAGGTAATATGTGTGTGTTTATCATGGTAATACACATCACTCTTTTAGCACGTTGAAATTTCCACCAGCTTTCATTCCCAACTGGACAAAGGCCGTGATTTGGATTTAAGTTACGTAAATAAAAATATTTTGCCCAGATAGATTGTTGCATATCGTGCAGAAAACCAACATTTATCCTAGTCAGATCATGTCTCAGAAAAGCTAACTAAATTAATAAAAATAACACGTTTTTTTTTTAAATCAATTTATTTAAAACCAAAAGAAATTGTATACATTACATTGGGATTATTACAAAAAAAGATGTTACACGTGCCAAACTTCGTCCGTCTCCACTTTATCCTGCCCCAAACCATTTGGGTGATATAAAGCCGACATGATTAAAACGTCCACAGTGTCCATTACTCTGAAAATGTCCATCCAGGGTAGCGTTTTCGAGCATTTCGGGCAACATTTGATGGTGGGGTCATGTTCCCGCGTCTTTCCCACGTGAGGTTTGATGGCCTCCAGATTCTTCCCTTGTTCTTTCAACAGAGGCACTATGCAGGCAATATGGAACGCATGCTCGCATCTGGATAACTTTATATTGTGTCCGGCACAATATCTCGGCGTCTCTACGTTGAAGGTATCATCTCGGCACTGGGTGAAACACAAGTTTTTCCCACACAGCGTACAATTCAAGGCTATAATAATAAGAAAACGAATTGTTTTTTTTTAGCATCTGTATTGGTTATTATTTGCGTCAAGAGTATATAGTTGGACTTACCCTTATCCATGACCACGCAGGAAATGTATTGAAAACCGTGTACTGGAGAACCTAGGCCTGAGCCTTCTATCTCCTTCTGAAGTTAGCTTCGCAGGAAATGTATGAATTAGACTGGCTGCTTCGTATATATATAGGGAATATGTTGCCGGACATCCGTCACGTTATCGCGACCGGAAACGACCACGTTTTATTTTTAGAGATGAACTATTCTCGACCTTCGCAACGTCCAAATGGAGAAAGATAAAGAGAGTCGGAAATTCGATCGAGGAGATGCAACCATGGGTCCGAGGTGGATGAAGAATGCCACTACCCAAACGAATTTCTCTCTCGGGATTCTCAACAAAGCCAAATTTTTCGTTTCCTCTTTTTCAGGCAAATCCAATCTCTTTGCAACGGTCGCTACACTCGTGGACCGCTTGCCGTAAAACTTTTTTTATATATATATAGATAAAAGGTCACACGTCTAAACGGGATTCGCTGCCGATATCGCAGAGCGAACACTCCTTCTCGTCCTCGACAAGGAGTGAAATCCATGAAAACGCACTCGTCTCTTTAGACATGTCGAGTAAATTTCACTCTGATCAGAATTGGACAGGGGGAGTGAATGAGATAATTCTGAAACGCGCTGAGAGAATAAATAATTTTTGTCAACTCGCTTCCGATCTGCTCTTGGATACAGAGACTTGGATTATTCGAGCGATGAGTCATTGCTGGTTTTCTTCACTCGGCTTCTTCAACTCTGGCGTTCTCAGCTTTGACCATTGTAGAAAAATATTTTGATGGCTCAGATTATATTAAAAAAAAAAAAAAAAAAAAAAAAAAAAAAAAAAAAAAAAAAAAAAAAAAAAAAAAAAAAAAAAAAAAAAAAAAAAAATATATATATATATATATATATATATATATATATATATATATATATATATATATATAATATATATAATATATATAATATATATAATATATATAATATATAATATATATAATATATATATTATATATATATATATATATATATATATATATATATATATTATATATATTATATATATTATATATATTATATTATATATATATATATATATATATATATATATATATATATATATATATATATATATATATATATATATATATATATATATATATTTTTTTTTTTTTTTTTTTTTTTTTTTTTTTTTTTTTTTTTTTTTTTTTTTTTTTTTTTTTTTTTTTTTTTTTTTTTTTTTTTGTTAACTTTAGGATCAAACTCGCTCAGCTCATCACCCCACTCGCTTGCAGCGCCTTTCACTGCAGCTTGTTTACACGACACATTGATAAATACTTAATACAACAACTGAAACAGGAACATATATAGTCTTAACTTTATGAAGGGGACTCAAGAATACATCCGTTCTGCAACATGTAGCATTTTATTTGTAAGCACTTACAGATTATGACCTTCTTGACAAAATGAAAATTTTCATAGAATTAATTTTACATACAGATGCAGATATTTAGTCATTAAACCACCAAGTTGTTACGAATATATATCCAGTCTATCAATATCGAAATGATTTTGCTAATGATGAGATACCTCGTCATCAAGATGTTTAAACTGTTTTAATGGTGTCAAAATTCAGACCTGGGTTTGACCTTCTTTCCCCATAACATCTTTTAAACAATCGCTTCTTTGCTATTTGGATTTACAGAAACCTTTGACGGAGAATTCATCTCACTTCTTTTCTACTTTATTACAGAAACCTTTGACGGAGAATTCATCTCGCTTCTTTGCTATTTGGATTTACAGAAACCTTTCCCCATAGCATCTTTTAAACAATCGCTTCTTTGCTATTTGGATTTACAGAAACCTTTGACGGAGAATTCATCTCGCTTCTTTTCTACTTTATTACAGAAACCTTTGACGGAGAATTCATCTCGCTTCTTTGCTATTTGGATTTACAGAAACCTTTGACGGAGAATTCATCTCGCTTCTTTGCTATTTGGATTTACAGAAACCTTTGACGGAGAATTCATCTCGCTTCTTTGCTATTTGGATTTACAGAAACCTTTGACGGAGAATTCATCTCGCTTCTTTGCTATTTGGATTTACAGAAACCTTTGACGGAGAATTCAACTCGCTTATTTGCTCTACTTTATTACAAAAAATAATTCAACTCGCTTCTGCTGTGCTCACCTTTGACCGACCCACTCGCTTCAGCTCACCACTTATCTTGGTACAAACCTCTGAACATAGGCTCCCATTTTTTTTTCCAATTGAGGAGATGCATGCCCAATCTTGGTACGACCGAAAGGAAAAAAAAATGGGAGCAGAGGCTCCCCTCTGCTCCCATTTTTTCCCCCCCCCAATCAATCAATCAATCCAAACGTGCCCTGCACATGGGGCACGTCCCGTCACCGGTACGTCTCCACCCGTCCAGACAGTAAACGTGGAAACGATGACGGCAACGCGTCGATTCACACTCGTACATCCATTCCAAACAGATGGAGCAGGGCGAGGGAGCTTCAAAGTGTCTCTGCTCCCAATGATTCGACCCGTAGATCCACTCCAAGAGGATGGTTCCGAGATGGATCCACGTGCTCACGGGAATGACCAAATATCCCGACGAACGATGCCACGCACGTTCAGCCGCCTCTAAAATCTTTGGGACGACGACGTCTTCCCAAAAGAACTTTAAATGGTCACCCCCGTGCCGATCCAGACCGGATTGGACGCAGGTCGCGCGGCTGGTCTTCCACAAGACGATGCGATGAATAAAGTCCCACGGACCGTCGGGAAACATCTCGGTCAACGTCCCCACGACCCAGTCGCAATAGTCGATCCCGATTTCCACCACCTCTGGAGGTCGGGCCGAAAGCAGTCCGACACGGGCGTCGTGCATGAACTCCATGAACATATCCAGTCTATCAATATCGAAATGATATGCATCTCGGTCTGCGGTCGACATGATGCAAGTCGTATAACTGACTGCTTCGCACACACGCACATATATATATAGGTAGGATATGTTGCCGGAAACGGCGTCACGTCCTGTTGCCGGAAACCGCGTCACGTCCTGTTGCGGCCCACTTCCAGTTGCCGGAAACGAAGAGAGATAAAGAGAGTCGAAATTGGATTTTGCAGATGCTACCAGCAGGACCCATGGGTGGGTAGGAATGCAGTGCCGAATTCATTTTGGAAAAAAAAAACCCGGGTTTATTTTTCTTTCACGGCCTCGTGCGTAAAGCCTCGAAAGGGCAACGATTCACGTGGACAAACGCGGCGGTCGTTTCCAGAATAATCGGACCGGTGTGGAAGATGTTGTTTAAATTCATTCGTACTTATCCACTTTGTCAGGTCGAGTCGCGACGGGCACTCGGTGCCAATCGTAATGCTCAATTTAAAACCGTCCGATATCGCAGAGTGGACACTGTTCTCGTCCCAGAGTGATCCATCTCGACAAGGGAATGAAATCCCACAGTTGAGTAAGGTCTCGTCCATGAAAACACACTCGGGCAACGCCTCTAGACATATCGCGCAAATTTCAGAGTCGATATGAGAATTATTTTCCAAGAGTCCCACTGTACCCAAATGCTCTCTTCTAAAATGTCATCTCTACTCGAACCTGGCTTGGCATATAACACGGCCATTGTTCTTTAGACTGGCAATGTCAACTCGTAATAATTTGGAAACTGCATAGCTTCCCGTGTGGGGTTAAATGGCCGACGATCGGCTTTGAGACTTGCAAGTCGATCGTCGGCCAAAATCGCTATGCACGAAACTATGATCACAGGCAATGAGGAAGTGATTGGAACCAACGTTGGTTTTACTACCCAAACGAAAAAAATAAATTACATTTATTTTTTTTCGTTTGCATTTATTTATAATCATTACAGGTATACAAAATATTCAATGGGTTCGACAAATGGTTTGTGCAGGTCGTCCCCCGTCCTACAACTGGGACTGCACTTGTGGACTTGCTTCCAAAGGTGCCAAAGGTGTAGACTCACCTCGTGTATGGTACCGTCAGCAAGGTTTTTGGGTCGAAGCGGCCAGAGGAATAACACCATCTCCTCCAGTTTCAGTGGCTTGTCCTTTAAAAGTCCAGTCGGGTGGAAAATCGAGCACTGTTCCAATTCATAGGTGAGGTTGGTGAAAATCCAGTCGGTGAGGACATTCCGGAATGGAATTTTTTCCATAGCGGTCAACATCACTCGATGACACGTGTAGTGACGGTCCTCTGAGCAAGTCCACGATAGATCCACCGGGTAGTCTTTGGACACGGCGCAATGACAGCAGCTAGACATTTTGTTTTTCCCGAACTGACTGCTTCGCACACACACATATATATATAGGTAGGATATGTTGCCGGAAACGGCGTCACGTCCTGTTGCCGGAAACGGCGTCACGTCCTGTTGCTGGAAACGGCGTCACGTATTGCAGAAACGATCCTCCGCGTATCCGAGGGCCCATTGACGTTGGAGGCAAGGAATGAGGTCGCACCGCGCACTGCAAGCGTGCCATTTGAAATGCATTCCCATGAGCAACGACGTGAGGGTAGGATCCATGGGTCGACGAGGCCAGAGAAACTCCACGACTCGATCGATCGACCAGTAGGCACTGGGATTTGCCCAAATGTCGCTGGAAAACTGGTCGTTGGAGGCCTCTGCGATGAAATCCAACACCTCGGAGGGATACTCTCGGTTCATCTGGAGGGCACTGTTTCGCACGTGCATCCAACACTCGACCAGCCACGTGCGCGTCAGTAGGGCCAAGGCATTTTCGGGGATCCGAACGGTTCTGCAGGTGGGGCAGCAACCGTTCGGATCGACAAAGGCGACGTGCTTGGCGAGGCATACGACGTGGAAGGGATGTCGGCACGGGACGAGGACGGGATGCAGCGTGGAAACGACCTCTCTGCACAGTCCGCAGGTGGCTTTTTCCCCATCAGCCGCCGCTGCTGCGATCGCTTCGAGTCCCTCGTCGCTGAAAGCGTCCTCGCAGCTCGGACAGAAGGGTTCCTTTTGGAAATTTGCGTAACGGTCGAGACAGTTTGAGTGGAACACTGCCTCGCAACATTCCATCTCGTACTTTTCAGTCGGCTGCACGTCCCAATGGCACAATCCACAAGGCATGGGGTTCGTAATGGGCGGGGAGAAGAAAGGAGTGCGGATTTATATCCTCGGCAACAGGAAGTGGGCCGGAAACGAAGAGATATAAAGAGAGTCGAAATTGGATTTTGCAGATGCTACCAGCAGGACCAATGGGTGGGTAGGAATGCAGTGCCGAATTCATTTTGGAAAAAAAAAACGGGGTTTATTTTTCTTTCACGGCCTCGTGCGTAAAGCCTCGAGTTGAAAGTAATTTGGATGGGTGTCCTAGTAGTTGAGGTAAGTAGACGAGTAGAGAATTATTTTCCAAGACTATCTTAAAAAAAAAAAAAAAAAAAAAAAAAAAAAAAAAAAAAAAAAAAAAAAAAAAAAAAAAAAAAAAAAAAAAAAAAAAAAAAAAAAAAAATTTTTTTTTTTTTTTTTTTTTTTTTTTTTTTTTTTTTTTTTTTTTTTTTTTTTTTTTTTTTTTTTTTTTTTTTTTTTTTTTTTTTTTTTTTTTTTTTTTTTTTTTTTAAGATAGTCTTGGAAAATAATTCTCTACTCGTCTACTTACCTCAACTACTAGGACACCCATCCAAATTACTTTCAACTCGAGGATCAAACTCGCTCAGCTCCTACTTGGACTTACAGAAACGTCGAACCGACCCCCCGCTCGCTGCGTTTCTACTTGTATATTGACAGAAATTTTTGACGAGAATTCGACTCGCTGCGTTCTACTTGTATATTGAGAGAAATTTTTGACGAGAATTCGACTCGCTGCGTTTCTACTTGTATATTGACAGAAATTTTTGACGAGAATTCGACTCGCTGCGTTCTACTTGTATATTGACAGAATTCGACTCGCTTCGTTTCTACTTGTATATTGACAGAAACGTCGAACCGACCCCCCGCTCGCTGCGTTCTACTTGTATATTGACAGAAATTTTTGACGAGAATTCGACTCGCTGCGTTTTACTTGTATACTGACAGAAATTTTTTAAGAGAATTCGACTCGCTTCGTTCTACTTGTATATTGACAAGTAGAACGTCGGACCAGTTACAGAAACGCTTTTTTCACGAGAATCCAACTTTGCTTCCGTTCTACTTGATTACGAGAAACACTTTCTGTATTCGCTCTGGAATACAGAAACCTTTCACGAGAATCCAACTCGCTTCTATTACGGACACCGGTGTTTGAAAGTGAAACGCGATGCCGAGAAGCATCGGTCTCGAGACGCAAAGCGCAAGCAGCAGTACTTGGATGAAAATAGAATGAAACTATTGAAGTGGAGTGACGCTACTATTGGACTGGAGGTCCGTCACGAGCATTGGAATTGCCGCGAGTGGATCGAGAATCCGCACGTGAAAAAACTCGAAGGAGAAGTAACCCGAATTGTACGACGCTACCATCGATATGGAATTCGCACTCGCTGTCCTTCGAGTCGTGTTTCTTTGACTTTTTTTTTTAAAACTCGCACCCATCCAAATTCGAGGATCAAACTCGCTCAGCTCCACTTGGACCCATCCAAATTTGAGAATCAAACTCGCTCAGCTCTACTTTGACTCGTCAACTCGATTGGAAAATTTTTTTTTACAAGCAACTCGGAAAAAAAAACTCGACTTTGGAATACAAAAAAAAGGCCTGCATCCTGTTGTCGGAAACGTTACTTCCTTATAAAAAAAAGGCCGGCATCCTGTTGCCGGAAACGTTACTTCCTTATAAAAAAAAGGCCGGCATCCTGTTGCCGGAAACGTTACTTCCTTATAAAAAAAAGGCCGGCATCCTGTTGCCGGAAACGTTACTTCCTTATTACTTTCTTATAAAAGAGGACACACTATTCCTTTGGAATAATGTCTACGTGTGCCATTTGTCTGGAAGAGGGAGGCGAGGCCGTTATCGGTTGCTGCACGCATCGCTTTCACGAATCGTGTCTTGCCGATTGGGTGGAGGAGGACGGGGTTACGTGCCCGTTGTGCCGAGCTCCCATTCCAGAGGAGGGCGTCTGCGCGCTGAGAGAAAGACGAAATTGCGAAAATTGGAACAAGGTGGCCAATACTTTGTTACTCCGATCGACGGGATACAGGTTTACGCGTCGTCTGATCGAAGCCGTGCATAGCGAATTGAGTCTGCATTTGAAAAGCTACCACGGGTTTCGTCGCTACGACGGTTGGAGCGTCGACCGAGCGGCGGAATTTTTATGGAGACAAAGTACCTCGCGCCGTCGTAAACTTTTGTTTGAAAAACTGTTTGAGGCGTCGCACGAATGTTCGTTGGCTTGCACGCGCACCCCTTGCCTCAAGATCGTGAGAAGGAGATTTCGGCGGCGGCCCAGTCCTTTTGTGTTGTGATTTCAACAGACTCGATGCAGATGTCCTAGTGATGGGTCATACTTTTTTGTAGTTACTCCCGATGGACGCTCAACGGCTATTGACGGACGACGAGGTGTGGGACGTCTTGAAGCCGGTTTTGTTGGCCAAATTGTCCCCTCTCGTCTCGATGAGGATACCTGATGCAGACCATTCCAGCTGGGACGAGTTGGGGACCTTGGGATGGTCCACTCTGGAAGAAGCAGAGCCCTTTCGGATGAGGTCCGATGCCACGATACCAGATGCGGAACATCCGAGCTGGGACGAGTTGGGGACCTTGGGATGGTCCACTCTGGAAGAAGCAGAGCCCTTTCGGATGAGGTCCGATGCCACGATACCAGATGCGGAACATCCGAGCTGGGACGAGTTGGGGACCTTTGGATGGTCGTCTCTGGAAGAAGCAGAGCCATTTCGTTTTGGGACCGCAGCAGCAGACATTCCATCTGATCGAGATGTCACTAGAACGCGATGGAATATAATCGCAATAGATTTCTGTAAAGGATTATACGTGCCCGACGGCATTTCGAATCTGGACCCGAGGAGCATGTATGCAAGGAATAAAAAACTTTGTAATTGCCACAGATAAAAAAAAAAAAAAAAAAAAAAAAAAAAAAAAAAAAAAAAAAAAAAAAAAAAAAAAAAAAAAAAAAAAAAAAAAAAATCCAACCTTGGTGAAGCTTTATATAAAGTGGATGAAAAAAAAGTCAATTCCATAGCAAAGTCATTGGAATCTCTAAAGAAATATTTTTAGAATCCCAAGGTCTTCTGATCTACTCTTGGATACAGAGACTACAGGAAAAAAATATTTTCATCACTCGAGGTCTTCTGATCTACTCTTGGATACAGAGACTACAGGAAAAAAATATTTTCATCACTCGAGGTCTTCTGATCTACTCTTGGATACAGAGACTACAGGAAAAAAATATTTTCATCACTCGAGGTCTTCTGATCTACTCTTGGATACAGAGACTACAGGAAAAAAATATTTTCATCACTCGAGCCAAAAATATTTTTTCCTAGTGGTCAGAGGAAGACGCCACTTTTGATATTCTCGTTCGATGGTTTTACCTTCCATAAAGTCGAAAGGATTCTCGGCCCAATTCCAAAAGCAATCGATCAAACTCAATGGTCGTAATTCATGCGAATCGGGTCAGAAATTCCTTTTCGATTTCGTCCGGCGACGTAAACCCTCGGTTCAAGAGGCGAAATCGTAATTGATCAACTCGTTGCTAAAGGTCAGTCCAGGCCAATGAATGTTTCCCAATGAATGTTTTATTTTCAAAGAAAAGTCTCTGTATCCAAGAGTAGATCAGAAGACCTTGGGATTCTAAAAATATTTTCATCCCCCCCCTTGAAAAATATTTCTTTAGAGATTCTAATGACTTTGCTATGGAATTGACTTTTTTACCTCCACTTTATATAAAGCTCCACCAAGGTTGGACCGCGAAAAGGCTGCGAACGCCACCAGTCTCTTGCCGGATCCATCTCAGAGCCCATTCAGCTTTTTTTTTCGCATCGTTTCGAACAATCGACTGTACATTTCCCAATGAATGTTTTATTTTCAGAGAAAAAAAATGGGGGGGGTCACATTTCCAACTCTTTGAGAAACTGTTGGAGAGGTAAATAATTCCAACGTTCACCAGACGGTGGAAAATGCTTCAGATGACGTGGATCAATTGCAAAAACCGGTACAGTCACGGTACGCTGAACTAATTTTTCATAGTCTTCATAGCAACCGACACACGTTTTTCGACCTATGAACATCACAAACACTTGACTTTCGACACGACCTATAGTCCTCAAATCGTAAATTTTTTCTTTCAAATACACCTTTTCCAAGATTCTTTTCGTGGGCTCGGGACAGGACCCGTACTCTATACAAACCAAATCAGATGGAATTAATTTCTCGTCGAAAGGTCTATGGAAAGTAAGAAAATTTTCTTTTTCAATTAAATAAGCTTCCATCGGAACAAAAAGTTAATCTTTTTCTTTTCGTTGTCGCGATCACTTTATATAGATGTGTATAAACGAGAGGCCTTTATTCTCCGTCGAGCTGAAAAAACGATTTGGATTCCTCTCAATGACGTTGGCGGAATTTGTGAAATTGCAACTTCTAAAAAAATGCACAACGTAGGGGTGGTTTTATGTATTAAAAAAAAAAAAAAAAAAAAAAAAAAAAAAAAAAAAAAAAAAAAAAAAAAAAAAAAAAAAAAAAAAAAAAAAAAAAAAAAAAAAAAAAAAAAAAAAAAATTTTTTTTTTTTTTTTTTTTTTTTTTTTTTTTTTTTTTTTTTTTTTTTTTTTTTTTTTTTTTTTTTTTTTTTTTTTTTTTTTTTTTTTTAAATAATATAATTAGTGCAAATAAAAAAACCATCTAGTGGGGTATGGCATTCACGGTCCTCCCAATCACCTTTTGAACGCCACCCACCACCACCTTCCATCGGTGGCACTCGGTTTCCTTACAGTACTTGCATTTCCCGACGAGTCGATCGTCCAGCGCGTGCACTTTAATCTCTTGGAGTGGCTGAAATTCTCTTTTCAACTCTTTCCACACCGTTTCCGTCTCGGCCCCTACGAGATAGAGGCCTCTCCCTCCAAACTCTTCCATGTCCTCGATGAGCTGGTGTTGCCAGTTTGGGCATCCGTCCTCCGACACGCTTCGGAACCCGTTCGAGATTGTATACGAATTCCCTCGGACGCAGAGAACGAGCGACACATCGAGACCGTGGTCAAACACTTGTCTCGTGCCGCGCCGTTTTTTCTCAACGCCGTTGTTTTTCCACGGCCTCGAAAAGAGTTTTCGACGACAGGTCTCGTCGTCGAATCGATTGTGGCTGTAGTAGTTTTTCGTCGGGAACCGATGGTCGTTCCACCGACCTTTGTTACTTTTCCATACCTCGGACCGAAAATTTCGACACCTTGCATCGTCGTTTCGATTTAGTTTCGGTCGACTTTCCTCTGTAGAAAGAGCGTTGTTTCTTTGACGAGATGCTTTTAGGTAGGGCTCTTTATCATCGTTTGGAGGAGACTTTTCGGTGGATTTCGGGTTGTCGTGCCAATCGTGGCGTCGAGGATAACGTTCGATCGGGCGACTTTCCACAAACGGATCGGGCTTTGTGTCTATAGTAAAGAGAACGGGCGAAGCTCGCGTTTCGTTCGGAGGAGTCTTTGGAGAGTAACACTTTTCCGACGAAGGAGTACTGGACCTCTGGTATCGTCGGCTAGGAGATGCGTCCATGGCTCGGTCTATCAAGTCCCAAACGTCTTGCAAATCGTCGTCGGCCATTGAATGGGTCCACGACAAAGGGGATTGTTGAGCCAAAGCGAGAGTGATTGAATCGCGAGTCGATGCGTCTGATTATATACCCAATGGGTCTAAAAAAAGTCTCTGTATCAGAAGAGAAGCGAGTTGACTTTCATCGCTCGATGGATTTTTTTTTTTTTTTTTTTTTTTTTTTTTTTTTTTTTTTTTTTTTTTTTTTTTTTTTTTTTTTTTTTTTTTTTTTTTTTTTTTTTTTTTTAGGAATGCCTCCGTATAAAAGGCACTGCGAATCCTCGAGTTTATCATTCACTCTCCAGTCCTTCACTATATCCCAAGCATGTGGTTTCGAGTTCAAATCAACGACGACCTCGTCCTCTCGGCCTGCGTCGGCATCGTCGACGGTCTGATTTACTGGAAATTGTCAGACGTCAACTCGCTTCTCGGATACAAAAACAAGACGAGCTACGGATACGGGACCCTTCCTCGAAGGCACGTGTCGGACGTTGTGCCGTCGTTCTTCAAAGGATCCATGTCGACTCGGATCGTCACTCCCCAAGAAATGTTTAAGGCCATCGCCACGTCCCGCAGAGGGGGTGTCGCGAAAGGAGAAATGTTCAAGAGTCTACTATATTCGGTAGCAGTAGTCAAGAACGAGCCCTTTTTCTTTTCGACAAACAGTCGCTCGTCTCCTCTCCTTCGAATGGTTCAGAGAGGTGTGCCCGACTCTTGCTACCTGACCGAGTGGATGGAAGGGTTTACGCATTTCGTTTCGATGCGGGCCAACGAGATTATTTCGAAACACGAATTAGTAAAACAATTTTCAGAGGCGACGCGGGATGCCTTGTTTGGACAAGAAAGCACTATGTCGAACGACGCAACACCAGGGGAACTCGTAGCCGAGTCGAGTGGGACTGCTACCGATGATGTCGTCGTCGACATGAAAGAGCAAGATGCTGACTCTGATGACGCTGCCGTCGTCGTTACGAAAAAAGAAAGGGAGTCGATCATTGGTCCGATGCATTTAAGGTTTGATGGACTCGAACACCCGCCGAGCGAAGTCCACATCACATGGAGGCACGGAAAATATCGATACGTCAAGTGGAACGTAATGGTTGCACCGTAAAAAAATGTAATTTTCTATACCTCAAAAAAAAAAAAAAAAAAAAAAAAAAAAAAAAAAAAAAAAAAAAAAAAAAAAAAAAAAAAAAA
The DNA here is from genome assembly GCA_947359465.1 of Metellina segmentata. Taxonomy (NCBI): domain Eukaryota; kingdom Metazoa; phylum Arthropoda; class Arachnida; order Araneae; family Tetragnathidae; genus Metellina; species Metellina segmentata. Next base: position 131,337 of record CANAIC010000081.1, on the reverse strand, counting down.
AAAAAAAAAAAAAAAAAAAAAAAAAAAAAAAAAAAAAAAAAAAAAAAAAAAAAAAAATTTTTTTTTTTTTTTTTTTTTTTTTTTTTTTTTTTTTTTTTTTTTTTTTTTTTTTTTTTTTTTTTTTTTTTTTTTTTTTTTTTTTTCCTCCTCGTTGTCGTCGTCGAGGGGAGTATAAGAAGGCTACGTGATTTGGACTCAACATCACTCGAGGTTCTCACACACGATATGTCCCTCGACCTCTTCCCCTCGAGCGTTTGCGATACCGTGACGACTCTCGTCGTTCCCCCGTCAAAGTCTGCCTTTGAAAAGCTGGCCGCGTCGGGCCGAGTGGCGTGTCTGCTGACGAGCCTGGATCCCATCGGGGACCACCGCGTCTCCTGGCGCCGAGGAAAATCGCTCGACGAGAAAAAAGTTCAGAATTTCATCTACAATGCCCTGGGAGCCAGCAAGCTCAACGAGTTCGAACCGCATCGCGTCAAGTGGGAAAAGATTCATCGACGCTTGGCCAAGCCCATCAGGGAAAAGGGACGGAACACCGACGTCAGGACGGTCTACCTGTTGAACGCATCGGAACCAGACGCCTGTTTCGTGGTCGGGGCTTACTTTACTTTCGGACAACGACGCGTCGCACCGGGGACCTCCCACGTCTATCAGACGTCGGACGCTCCCGTGCTTTTGTATCGCCTGCCTTCGAGTTCCGTTGGATCGAAAGCGGATCCGTGGGTCGGCGATGGAATCTTTCGATGGCAAGACCAACATCTCTACGAAAGGTTCGTGTTGCAACCCCACACCGCCTATGGGGTACCAGAGGACACCCTGTACGTCGTCGTCACCGTCCAACACACTCTGTTTTCGGTTCGAGTGACCAACGAAACGCTACTGCGATTCGAAAATCCTTTCGGCAGTAAAGTTTTGGTCCACGATCCCTACGCGACGCACGAGCCTCTTTCGAAACGCCGGCGAGAAGAGGATTGGCAGCAGGAAGCGAGTCGAGAGCAAATCGCGCACAAGGAGGCGGCCAGTCACGACGACATGCGACCTTTGGATTTGAGCATGCCGAGATCAACGCTTCCGGTTATTGCTGCCAGATGTTCTCCCTTATCAGACTTTTCCCTTCCTGTCCTTGAGGGATGGCCTCTGCTTCCTGCTGACTGGAACCCTATTTAAACGCTTGCCAGTCCTTTCTCGAGTCATTATCTTACAAACGCTCCATCGGTTCAGAACCTCTCTCTCTCTCTCTCTCACATCATGGAAGTGGATTTGTTTCCAACCACCGTTACCCAGCACGTCAGGATCCTCCAGTACTCGGCGGACAAGGGGGTACTGGCAAATCATGCGATGCAAGGCAGCGTCACGATTGCAGTGTCCAAACTGGCCAAGAGCCTCGTCTCGTTTACCCGAATCCAAGGGTTTACCCGCAAGCTCATGGACCATTTCGTTTATTCGGCCACGAGGGCGCAGACTCTGGTGACGGAAGCGAAAAACGTCGGCTGGGACAAGGTCGAGGCCCGAATGTCCCTGTCCATGCGGCAGAAAACCAATTCCGACGTGCGGACCGTCTACGTTCACGAAAACGTCTTTTTCGTAAAAAAACTTTTTACCTTTGGACAGAGGACGGTCCGAGAAGGCACCTGCCACCTGTTGCAAACGTCGCAAGTGCCGATGCTGTTTTACGAGCTGGATGCAGAGGCGCCGATCCAGTGCGTCGGGGAACGATCTTTCCGAGCAAAAGATCAATTCCATTACACGATGACCGTGCTCGAGTCGCAACGCGTCTATCGCGTTGATCCAGGAACGCGGTACGTCGTCGTGACGGTGCAGCCGACCGTGTTTGCCCTCGACGTTGTGACGCTGCAAAAGGTCCACGAGATGGTTGGAATCGAGAAAATACCGGCGGTAGCGATGTCTCCTCGTCCTGCTACTACTCGAGTCTCGCTTGCTCCAGGCTGCTCGATGGATCCTCAATTCTTTTCGGAACCTGTTCCGACGTCTCCCGCAGTAGCGATGTCTCCTCGTCCTGCTACTACTACTACTACTCGAGTCTCGCTTGCTCCAGGCTGCTCGATGGATCCTCAATTCTTTTCGGAACCTGTTCCGACGTCTCCCGCAGTAGCGATGTCTCCTCGTCCTGCTACTACTACTACTACTCGAGTCTCGCTTGCTCCAGGCTGCTCGATGGATCCTCAATTCTTTTCGGAACAGGTTCCGACGTTTTGTAAAGACGCGATGTCTCCTCGTCCTGCGCACCGACAAAACTTGGAAAGGTTTCCGATGGAGTCTCGAGACAATGACATTTGGGAAGAAGAACCTTTGGACTTGAGTTGTAGGCGACTGCAACCCGAAACGTCCACCAACGAACCCATGGACCCCATCGACTTTGCAGAAGTGATTTACTTCGAATATTTTAACGATGTGTTTCAATGAACAAAAAAAAATTGTCTGTGGAAAAAAGGCCTCTCACGAATCAATCTCGGAGGAGATTGATTCGTGAGAGGCCTTTTTTTTCACGGACATTTTCCCGACCAACCTTGGTGTCGCAAGCAGCACACACTCATTGACCACGCGGGATTTTTTCCCGCGTGGGGATGCTATCCTTGGGAAAGCATCGAGGAAAAATAACTTTTTTTTCGACATTACTCGCCATCGATTTGGACAGGAATTTAATTTCGTTCTTATTTTTATTGTCTCTATTTTGTATCAATTATATAAAATTTTCTTTCTTGATGTTTCTTGACGTTTCTTTTTACAAGACACTTGCATGATTATCACCACAATCATGAAAATTTTTTTATGACCTCGTGTGAAAAAAAATCGACTAAAAATAGAAACGCGCATCCGCAACAACAGGAAGGAGCGGATATCCGCTCCAACGGGAAATTCGATAAGCTGGGGTTTATATAAATATATATATATATATATATATATAAAACCCCACATCTCCCCCCAGTCGAGATCACGTTTTTCACCATGATCCACTTCAAAGTCGTTTCCGCAAAATGGATAGTTGCCAACGACTTGGAACAATGGAAGTCGTTGGAGATGGTGTGGGTCGACATGGACTTTGGAACGTCTTTTGCATTGCAAAGATTAAGAGACGCCATGATTTTAGAGGTCCAACGAAACGTTATAAACGGAGGAAAAACGTACTACCAAAATGCGTCGAACTTTCGCTACCTCACAGTCTACAGACGAAATTTGTCGAATGACTGTTACAAACATCTCGGGGACTGGATTAACAAATGTATTGGAAGAAGTTTCGAAATCGAGACGGACGACTGGGACGTTTTTCACGTCTTGGACGGGGTGATTCCGGTGACTTATGTAATGGACGGGGAGCTGCAACTGGGGACGGTGACTCGTGTAGAGGAGGAGTGCTTCTCTCCAATCTCTCTCCTACCGGCTTCGGTAAACAGTAGAAATTACTCAAATGAAAATTCCTACATGTATTTAAATGATGTATGGATTAAACATGTATGGACATGTACATGTATGGATTAAAAAAAAAAAAAAAAAAAAAAAAAAAAAAAAAAAAAAAAAAAAAAAAAAAAAAAAAAAAAAAAAAAAAAAAAAAAACCAACCTTGGGTTTTTGTTTCATAAAAAGCCTCTCGTGACGGTTCTTTATGTTAACGTCAGAGTCTTGACCAACCTTGGTTTTTTTTCTTGAAGGAGAGGATTTCTCCAACAGATTTGTATCGGAAACGGTCGAGTTTGCACGCACCAAACGGCTTTGCAATCGACTAAAACCTTTGGTTTTATGACCTCGTGTGAAATTCCCCACCCCCCGCCATTGAATCGTGTACACAACGGGACCTTTGTGTAACTACAAAATGTGCTTTTTTTTCGCATCCAACGTTGAAACGAAAGCACCCCCCCAAAAAAAAAACAAAGAAAAGAATCGATTCGAAAACAACACCCCCCCCTGAATCGATTCGAAAACAACACCCAAAAAAAGAATCGATTCGATCCGGAATCGAAAGGGTACCGGTGCTTATATATTTTTTGAACCGACTGTGTTCGTCGTACTCGAGCGTACGCCAAACGGACCCTTAGGACCGTTTCGCACTCGCTCTCGTAGGCGCCGTGTTGGAGGAGGAGCACGGGACGGACGATGGGAGGTGGCTGGATGCGAGAGAGGCGGGGCGTTTGGAATGCGATGGGCATATGGATCGAGAAGGTTTTAAATTTGAAACCACAGTTGAGGGATGTAAAAAAAAAAAAAAAAAAAAAAAAAAAAAAAAAAAAAAAAAAAAAAAAAAAAAAAAAAAAAAAAAAAAAAAAAAAAAAAAAAAAATTTTTTTTTTTTTTTTTTTTTTTTTTTTTTTTTTTTTTTTTTTTTTTTTTTTTTTTTTTTTTTTTTTTTTTTTTTTTTTTTTTTTTTTTTTTTAATATATATATATATCACGCCGCCAAAATCTCTTACAGCTCTACACCCCCCAATTCTCCAGAGCACGGCATCGTATCATTGTGTTTCGACAAATAGAAATTTCCTCAAGTAAAGGATGCGTGTCAAGATTCGCCCATCAAAGCTCCTGTCGACAAAAGTTGCGATTCTCTGGCCGCCTCGAAATGTCAAAACGTTTAATTTAACTAAAATCACTCAATCCATTCAAAGTCAACCATTACAATCGATTTCTCAAGTTTTATTGGATCGACGTCCCGATGGTCGGTACGAGCAAATAAAAATGACTCATTATTTCTCCCCCCAACGAATGATTTAAAAAAAAATAAATTGCCATAGTTTCTTATTTTTTTTCTACAATTATATTGAGACGCATATACAAAGGGGTTTGTCAACTATTTCAAACTTGCTCGAAAGGATGGACCACACGGTCCAAGTCGTGGGTACTATTTGTAACCAGTCGTTTCCGAATACCAAATTAGGTTTGCAGATGGATCGACTTCAACTGCACTTGAAAGTCGAATCGAACAAGGTCAATATGGTGTGGAAAAATATTCAATTGCGCGATGACGTCTTGCAATTTTTAAAACAATATGGAGAGGAAAGGCATCAACACGTGTGGTTTCTCGATGCAGATAAACGATGCTCTCAAGAGGCGGCATTCAAGATGGCAAAAGAATCGCTCAACGCATATTTGGATTGGACCTTTGATGCATGGAAGAAAATCGTTGACGATAAAAATGTACCTATAGATCGGCCAGAGAAGGAGAGTGGTCATAGCAATTTAATCCAAGACATGATCGGTTCGGTAGATGACGAGAAAACTGTCTCGGCAGATGAGAAGATCGGACAAGACAGGATTGGAACCTTGGATCGATTTGAGGATCGGAAAGAATTGTTCCCAGCATTGGACAAGCTGGAAGAGATGAAATCACAGTAAAAAAAAAAAAAAAAAAAAAAAAAAAAAAAAAAAAAAAAAAAAAAAAAAAAAAAAAAAAAAAAAAAAAAAAATTTTTTTTTTTTTTTTTTTTTTTTTTTTTTTTTTTTTTTTTTTTTTTTTTTTTTTTTTTTTTTTTTTTTTTTTTTTTTTTTTTTTTTTTTTACAAGTCGAGTGGTACAAGAGGACTGCGAGATTTAGGCTTTGCAGCATTCGTCAGCAAAGGCGCGACGCAATGATCCACGAGCTATTGTCCTGATGGCAGGCAGTATTGAGAATTTTGATTGCTGTAGCAAGCCAGCACAACCAAACTACAAATATGTACAAGTTTTACCCAGAAAGAAAAGTGAAAGAAAACGACTTCAAGGCCACACATGTTCCGAGTGTGAAGATTATTATGCTGAAAAAGGTACCCATATGAACAAGTCTTCGAGACATAGGGGAAATCCAAGACCCTCTACACCGGAAAATTTTTGGGAACTTGAATTTCCAGATACTCCTACATGTATTGAACGAGGGTATATGGATGCTGAACCCGAAATTTATGTAATGAAACCTTTGTCTGAAAATAAGTATAGTGGAAAACGAGTTCAAAATGTAAATGTAGAGGATTCTGGCAAACGAATTCGGAAAGCCCTCAAACCCAAATCCAACTTTGAACTGACGAGTCATACAAGCTGACCTACTGCTCAAGAGAAAAAAAAATATTTTTCAACAACTAGTTAAAAAAAAAAAAAAAAAAAAAAAAAAAAAAAAAAAAAAAAAAAAAAAAAAAAAAAAAAAAAAAAAAAAAATTTTTTTTTTTTTTTTTTTTTTTTTTTTTTTTTTTTTTTTTTTTTTTTTTTTTTTTTTTTAAATATATATATATCTCTTTTGCGTCCGTTCCCCACAACTCTCCAGACGCAGCGCCGAGAACGAGTATAGTATATACAAGAGATCCTCTTCAAAGATGCAAGACTTCACGACTCGAGGAGACCAAGTAAAAGATACTCTTGAATTACAGCTGTGGAAAGTCGCTCTCTTTAACGAATTCACTGGGACGTGTAACCCTTTTCTTACAAAAGAAGCTGCTGCAGTGAGAACCGTGAAACGTCTGTTGAATTCCGTCGACTTGTCTTGGGACGCACTCCATGCCGATCAAGTCAACAAGACGTGCCTCTTGAACGAAGAGTTGCACAGACTCGTTCTACGCATTTGGGAAAAACGGAAAAACGCTTCGGTCCCGACTCTCGACGAACAGCAATGCGTCGAACGCGTATTGGGTAGGGACCGAGGGAGGCCCAGCGATCTCGCAAAACTCGCTACCGTCTTTACAAAACACGCAGATGCCGAAACGTCGAGAAGCGTCTATAGGCTCTACGCGGTGGACGGATTCAGGGGAGACGATGTCAAGGCATACGTTACGGATGCTTTTAAAGTGGAACGCGACGAAGCTAGGGAGGCTCACCTAGCAGCCGTCAGGGACATGTATATCGAAGGGGGACTCGAATCACCAAAAGAAGTGAAGCGAGTCTTGGAAGACGCATGGGACGCAAACTATCGACAAGAGAAGGATCAATGGGTCGAATGGTATAGAAATCGTATGGAGGATTTTGATAATAAAGGTGTGCGAGACTGGAGGTTAGGGGTAGTAGGCGAAGATGGTCAGAAAAAGCAACGGTGGGATAAACGAAAAAGAAACACCGAGAAGGAGTGCGAGGAAGAGCCTTTGAATAAAATAAGGGACGACGACTCTCGGAAAAACAAACTCAATGAGAAACGAAAGAATTGTACGACGATGTGCGAGAAGCAAGAGAATGGCGAGCAAGAGAATGGCGAGGATGTACGACGGAAGGAACGAGACTCGAACGACAAGGAAGACAATCCACTGAAATCGTTTGACAGATTTATCAAAAAATAATTTAAAAAAAAAAAAAAAAAAAAAAAAAAAAAAAAAAAAAAAAAAAAAAAAAAAAAAAAAAAAAAAAAAAAAAAATTTTTTTTTTTTTTTTTTTTTTTTTTTTTTTTTTTTTTTTTTTTTTTTTTTTTTTTTTTTTTTTTTTTTTTTTTTTTTTTTTTTTTTTTTTTTTTCGAATTATACAAGAGGACTGCGAGATAGGCTCTACGACTTTTAAGCTTTGCAGCATTCGTTGTAAAGACTCCGATGGCTAATCCAGCAGCCACTCTGTTTCGTGAGGTCCGACTTTGTCGACCCGACTTATACTCTGATATACTTTACATGATTCGACCCCATCGCATCGAGTCGGTCGAACGACTGGTGTGCAAGCATTTGAGTCGAGTGGATCTAAACTTGTTCAACGAGCACAGAGACGAGATTCCGGAATTTCTCTACCAGGTCGTGCGAGCCATGCGCAGGAGATTTCCAGTGCCGGGAGATGCGTTCGGAGTTCACTTGACTTGCCGCATTACGAAATTGGACACGCAAGACACGCTCGACAGCAAACATTTGAGATCGGTTCACGAAGAATCCGTTTCGTTCAACGTGGAAAAGGCTTTGCGCTACGAAATCAACGTCTTTTCCACTCAGTCCCAGGTGTTTGAAATGGCGGCGCGTCACCAATACGCGACTGTTATTCTTTTGGATTATCCGATACGCAAACTGTTTGAACGGCTTCCAGACGCGTGTCTGTTGGAACGAGGTGGAGTCTACAACAAAGGACGAGACGGAGAAGGACGCGACAAGTACCTTTCGACGGTTCGATTCGTACTGGTGGAGGAAAGAGGGGTCGTCAAAATCCTGTATCGTTGGGCTCGCGATTTGGCCTTTTTGCTCAGACACGTCGATTCCGATCGAATCGTTGCCTTTACCGACGTTCGCTACTTGTTCGAAAAGTGTGGGATAGCGAGTTATTTCTTTAACATGACGAGATTGGTAAAGTTTCAATTGAACGTCGAAGAGGGAGACGTGTTGACCGTCGTGAAATATCAATGTCGCACAGGCATTCCACTGGCTTTGACTAGGAACGGACTGGCCAAAAACGAGCAACGATCGCCTTTGGAGGTGTTGGGTTTCGAGGCAATGAAAAAGAATTTCGTACAGTTTGGTACTACAAAACTCCAGCAGAGTAGCGTCGTGAGAACTTCTGCAGACAAGATATTTTTCGGGGAGCAGTGCAATGAGGGCACGGGTTACAAATTTTCCATCCTTCCGAAAAGTTAGAATTAAAAAAAAAAAAAAAAAAAAAAAAAAAAAAAAAAAAAAAAAAAAAAAAAAAAAAAAAAAAAAAAAAAAAAAAAAAATATATATATATATATATATATATATATATATTTTTTTTTTTTTTTTTTTTTTTTTTTTTTTTTTTTTTTTTTTTTTTTTTTTTTTTTTTTTTTTTTTTTTTTTTTTTTTTTTAAACAATTCTAATTTAATGTTTGATAGAGCATGGGACTCTCTTTACAATTCTTCTCCAAGCGAGAAAGGCCTTTTGAACTGCACAGTGTATATCTTTACATTTTTTGCATGGGTATTGGAGTTTATCAATCGGATCGATGCGGACGTTCCTGAAAGAATCGTCTAGTCTATGTGCTACCACATCGCAAGCTTTTTGACCAACAAATATCAACTCTGATACTTGTAGACTCTTTAAAGCGCTTATAACTTGACCAATCCAGTCGCGTTCTGTTTCGACTTTCACCATGAACCAGATGGCGTCGAGTACAACTGCACAATCCATCTCATTGATAGCGAGTGCCGCGACCCCTGAATTTTTTCGTTGCAAGAGTATGACGGGTTCGCTTGTCATGTTTAACCCTTGAAACTTTTCGCAAGCATCGTCCAGATCCAACGTCTGTGTGGCGACTCTCGACATTTCTTTGTAAACTTTTCTATACTCTTGATTTTTGCGTTTTAAATAAATCACACAACCCTGTGAGAAACAAAATTCTCTAAAATATAATTTTCTATTTGACAAGAAAATATTGTTTTGTTAGACAAGAAAGTATTGTTAAAATTTTGTCAATTCAAAAAAAAAAAAAAAAAAAAAAAAAAAAAAAAAAAAAAAAAAAAAAAAAAAAAAAAAAAAAAAAAAAAAATTTTTTTTTTTTTTTTTTTTTTTTTTTTTTTTTTTTTTTTTTTTTTTTTTTTTTTTTTTTTTTTTTTTTTTTTTTTTTTTTTTTTTTTTTTTTAATATAAAAAAAAGTTTTGACTGACACGATCTTTATATTAAAAGAGTTGCGACTGACAACATCTTCCCATTTGCTCCTAAACAGCTCGACGTGCCAACCGACCTATGTATAGTTAAAAAAGAGATTGTTTTCGTATTGAAATTTCTCAAGTCAAACTGAAAGATGTCAGACGTTGGACAAGAAGTATTCAAAAAAACCTCGCTGACTTTGTCAAGAAGCAAGTTAGAGACTATTGACAAACCCAAAGAAATACAAAGAAACGAATTTTCACTGTCGTACGGATTGATAGTTAAAACGAAATGTAAGCGTGTCGTTATGATTTGTCGCAAAGTGCCTTACTGCGTCCACAATTATTTGGTGCACTTACATCGTATGGGGTTGGTACCCAATCAAGACAATTGTAATATTCAAGCGGTTCTTCGAGACTTTGAAACCGACTGGTTACCTAAACTAAAGGAACATGAACGTTTGGATTACGAGTGTTATAAACAAGGTCGAACGTACGAAGACTTGTATGATTTTCCACACGGTCAGCTGAAAAGTGGAAAGTTGAGTACTCATCAGAAATTTATGTCAGCTTATCGAGAGTTTCGGGAGGAAACAGGATATCAGTTCAACTTTCTGAAAGAAGAAATCAACGCATTCCCTCTTGTACGAATTGAATTTTTGGGAAACGACGATTGCATCTATACTCAATATTTCTTTATCGTTGAGAACGTAAAAGGTCTGCGAAGACAATCTTACTTTGATTCGTTTAAAAATTCCACGGCAGTACACCAAAAAATTAAATTTTGGAACGACGATCGACTAGTGTATCGAGGGCAACTCGTTCGGCAACGAGAAGCATATGAAAAGTTGAAAAAACAACAGGCTGTCAAAAGTGACCTAAAATACATGTTTTGTAGAGATGACTTGATGAGTCTCATCAGTGCTACAAGAGAAAATAATCTGTAAAAAAAAAAAAAAAAAAAAAAAAAAAAAAAAAAAAAAAAAAAAAAAAAAAAAAAAAAAAAAAAAAAAAAAAAAAAAAATTTTTTTTTTTTTTTTTTTTTTTTTTTTTTTTTTTTTTTTTTTTTTTTTTTAATGAATATATTAAGTTTACATAGCAAGGCGCTACACCACCTGCAGACGGGGTCGCACGACAACGTACTTTTGGTCTCGTCATGTTTGATTTGGATCGCCACAAAGTCGTTATTGCTGAACATTACTTCAAGATTTTAAAAGACTATGGAAAGCCTCAAGAAATGGAGCAATTCATTTTACGTTGGCTAGAAATGTTAAAAGTGTACTCTACGATGAGACATTTCGTTTCCTTCAAACCATCGGTACCCTACCTGACATCTTTAGTACCGGGGGCAGTCGGCGTTTTGGTCGTACCCTTCGAAAACGTAAAGCCAATCTACCGCTTGGCCAAAGTGTCCATCATACCACTCTATCCTTTTCGGGTTTGTCTCGAGCATAAAAACATTTGCTCGGATGAAGGTGAGGAAATATTGAATCTTTACCTATTACTCACTGGAATATCTCGCGTCGGATTCTACCGCGTGCCGTATTCTCACAGACGCATTGAACCCGATTTAAGAGAAAAGTTTCCAGGAATAAATATTTACGGTTCCGAGTCATTTTCTACGTTTGCGCGAGTTTGTCGGACAGCTCGTTTGTGATGTGATTCAAAATTCCGACCACGTCTTTGGCCTGGTGGGGTGGATACGCTACAACGATGGGTGGTTCTTGTATCCAATCGAGGAGATATCGGTAATGTAAAATATCGTATTTGATTTGACTGTCGAGTCGAATGGCGGGCGTATACGTTTCTTTGGACTCGATGGAATCGACGTACAAGTAGCAAGTGGGTCCATCCACCAAAACGAACCAGTTGCTCGGAATGATTTGGACCAGTCGAAAGTTTTTCCAAGCTCGAATGATAACGTAATGACCATGTATGGGTCGACCTTTCACAGGTTCCAAGTTTAAACCAAGCAGGAGCAAACACAAGATGATAAAGAACCAATACATTTCTTTCATTCTCTTTCTCGTTTTGCTAGTCACGATTGTCAACTTGTATTACAAACCTCGTCTCACTTGGACGTACGACGGTAAACCATCCAGGGTAGCGAGTCTGTTGTCATTTGGACGAGCCACCCATCCCATCGAGTCGGCCACCTGTCCTTTACACGGTTTCAAATGTCCCACGGACGAACCTTGCGATTGCGAGACTGTATGTATTAATGGAGAAGCTTTCATGCAATTTCGAGTGATTGAGGGAGATGACATTTACGTTTTGAATAGAAAACTTTCACCTGGAACGTATTGCTTACCGAAAGGTGTTGAAGCGTGTGACCAGAAAACATCACGAGCGATATTCTCCTTGGCCGGATGGATGTGTTCACCTCGACACGAGTCGGTGTATGGGGATGGAAAAACTATACCGTGTCATCATCCTGAAGCGGCCGACCCTGCAATGAATGTCTTGTGGGATTATCGAGAAAATAAACCCGCCGAGAGTCCGATTGAAAATTATTACGAAACGTTTGGGGAGGAGCTTCGATACCGATGCAAGTGTGATTCTAAAGACAAGAACAACAAGCGACTCATTAATATCCTTCCGTTTGTCTGTTTGCAAGATTATTGTGTGCGAGAGGTTTACAATCCTCCCCCGTTGATGGGTTGGAATGGAGAGGGTTGCGAATGCGCATATTTGGAACGTTTAGATCCAGAGGATCCCACGTCACCCTGCGTGAATGAAACGACCCAGCTTCGAGAAGCTGACAAAGAACTCGTGGGACGCGTCGAGTGCATGACTAAAACGTCATGGAAGAAGCATGCAATGTATTGCACCGAGGATGAAGGGGTTTTAAAATTTCAGACCAGGTTAACTTGGTCTAACAATTTTCTAGATTTTCTAAAACAACATGCGTGAAAAAAAAAAAAAAAAAAAAAAAAAAAAAAAAAAAAAAAAAAAAAAAAAAAAAAAAAAAAAAAAAAAAAAAAAAATAATATATATATATATATATATATATATATATATATATATATATATTTTTTTTTTTTTTTTTTTTTTTTTTTTTTTTTTTTTTTTTTTTTTTTTTTTTTTTTTTTTTTTTTTTTTTTTTTTTTTTTTACTGGAGTGGGGTATATCTTGAAGATTCTCAATTGATAATCAAATGCTCTCAGCTCTTTGGACCAGCACATCCTTTTCTTGTTTCGACAAACGACCCTACCACGAGCTTAGTACGCAGAAGGACATTCAAGTTGCTCCCGCCTTACCTCAGACATGATTCAACTGATAGATATTCAAGCATCTTACGTGGGTATCGGGAAGACACACTTCGCCAAGAGTCTAGGTTATGCCTGGGTGGACGATTGCCTCTCTTTGGTAGAGACTTTATTGGACGAGTCTCTTGTCACGGATACAATGACCAAACTTTATTTAGTATTGGAAAATTACGTGGCCAAAATTGAGCAAGTGATTCAAAAGGCGGACAACAAGGAGAAAATGATCATCGTCTCTTCTCGTAACCCTCTCATCTCTGCCTTTCAATTTCAAGAGGGTTTGACGATGACAGAGATGACTCGCCTAGCAAAATATTACGAGGAACGATTGAGGCGTATCGGAGTTGGCGAAGTGCACTTGCTAGACTATGGGGACTCAATTACCTTTAGTGAGTATTCTAGAAAGATGGGATATCTGCGAATGTTGGAAAGAGGACGCACCTTTGAAATTGAAAAATATCCCGACGAAAAAATATATGTTGATTTCTTCAAAAAGGCAGAGGAAATGAAGCACCAGTGGTTGCCAGAAGTGATACCATTAATAATTTCGTACCACGCAATGCCTTTTATGGGGTTTGAAAAGTCTGACAGAGATGTTATAAATGCGTTCCTTGAGAACTTGGAAGAGTACACTTGGTAAAAAAAATGTTAAGATTTGAATTAAAAAAAAAAAAAAAAAAAAAAAAAAAAAAAAAAAAAAAAAAAAAAAAAAAAAAAATAAATTTTTTTTTTTTTTTTTTTTTTTTTTTTTTTTTTTTTTTTTTTTTTTTTTTTTTTTTTTTTTTTTTTTTTTTTTTTTTTTTTTTTTTTGAGTGTACATATACCATTGCGATTTAGCCATTACACACTCATCGGTACGCCTCTGGTATACTCTCCATCATGATCCCAATCTACGCAAGTGTGGAACGTGCCAACCATTTTACGATTCAACTTCATACCAGTTTGTTTCAAGATTTTATAAAAGAACATTTGAATTCTAAATATTCTCTAAAGATATATGGATACTATCCCCATTTTAATGTTTGGGTAGATGAACGTTGTTCATTTCATGAGACTCGAGTACATTTTAAGAATTCAGCAGTCGACATGTCGTATGATCAATTCTTTGGATTTATTGCAAATACTTGTAATCACGATTTCAAGTATACTTTTGTAAATAAAGTGGTTGATTCGAGAGTCGAACTTGTAAACATACGTTACGATGAGTCGTTGGATAAGCGACAAATGAAACATGCGGGCTGGCTTTCACTCCGTGAGTTGAGAAACACACCATTTACGCATACACTTGTATCTCTTTTAAACAAATCCTATCTTGCCCAAGAGGCGAGGTGTGAGAGTTCCGAGGAAAGCGAATTGGAAGAAGAGGAGACGTACGAGCCCTCCAATGAAAGTGAATTTGATGAAGAGGAATACGAAAATGAGTCTTTAATAGATGAAATGGTTGAGGAAGCAAAGAAAGAATTGCAAGACGAGTATACGCACGAGACTTCCAACGAAAGTGAATTGGAAGAAGAGGATACATACGAGTCTTCGAATGAAAGCGAATTTGATGAAGAGGATTACGAAAATAAGTTGTTAATTGATGAAATGCTTGAAGAAGTAAAGAAAGAATTGGAAGAATTAAACGACTCGATGGAGAATTTGGAAGATGAACTTAATACTCTAGAAGACATGAATAACCATTTGGATAAAGATGTACTTGACATTATCGGTAGGACTCTGGCGGAAAGGGAGGCATTTGCAAATATCATGGAAAGAATTCCTGAAACATGGGACTAAACAGATTTGAAACTCCTAACCCATTTTATCTTGAGGTGAAAGTCAAATCTAAGTGGAAAGAATATTTTGATGTCAACGGATCTGACAAAAAAAAAAAAAAAAAAAAAAAAAAAAAAAAAAAAAAAAAAAAAAAAAAAAAAAAAAAAAAAAAAAAAAAAAAAAAAAAAATTTTTTTTTTTTTTTTTTTTTTTTTTTTTTTTTTTTTTTTTTTTTTTTTTTTTTTTTTTTTTTTTTTTTTTTTTTTTTTTTTTTTTTTTTTTGTAGATATATCCTAGATGTTTACAGACGTCGTCTCACATTGGGGCAGCCTTCCCGTGTGCGGTAGTATTCGAAAAGACAAACTCGGCACGTATTCTGCAAGGAAAACTGAATAAAGTGAATGGGGGTTTTAAATAAAACCAACTCTGTCGAACATGCTCCGAGAGACGCATACCTTGTGTATGGGATGGACACCAAGAATCAGGGTATATGGTACATATACCGAAATGATTACGATGCATTTACTCAATATTGGACGTCGAAAACATCAAACCTTCCAGCCTTCACGATGGATTTGTCGTCTTGTCAGCAACATTCACTTATTTTCGACTTGGATTTTAAATCCGACAATCCCGATACCTCCAAAGTCTCCCAAAACATTATGCAGCACGTTGAATCGACTCTCAAACTCTTACTTTTACCAGCTATACCCAACTTTACATACATTTTAGCATCGCGCCCAAACTCTAAAGGGCTTCACGTACACCTTCCAGAACTCACGATTGCTTACGATGATTACATTCTTTTATGCGAACGATTGAAAAACAAAATGGTATTCTCGGACAACTCGGGCAAGTACGTGCTCGACACGTTGCTCAACGTCATGTTACCTGGAGCAGCGAAACCCGACACCTCTCCCTACAAAGCTTTCCGGATCGGTTACTTGGACGAGACAGATTCGTTCACGATTGATTTGAACGTGCCGAGTAGTAACGCACAATTCCAACATGCAAAGGCGAAATTCAAGAGACGGAAACACAACAGCGAGTCGTTTTTCCGCAAGTTTCTCTTTTTGAGCGAACGGCAATACGGACCCTACTTGAAGCAGTTTATGATGCCCGTCGCGATGCCTTTTCCACCTCTGCATCGACTCTCCTATGCTACGGTGGTCACCAAAGAACCGACGACATCCAACGCTCAGGAGGACGTGGTTCAATTCACCTACAAGCGTACGTCTGAATTGGGATACATTTGTAAAGGAAAACAGCTTTTGTTTGACGGGTCGCATTTCTTGAAAAGCTTTCAATACTTACGCTTCAATGCCTTCATGATTGATTCCTTCGACACCAACAACTATGCGCTTAAAAAGTGGTTCCAACAGAGCGTGCGGTTATCGGTGGGGCTCGATACGAATGACAATCCGATTTTTCAATCGATCAATCAAGCTCTCCAAGAGGACAATGGGAAGCTCGCCACTGATCCGAACCCTCTTAAAACCATCATGCAGCACGATAAAGGTTATTACTTTTTACCTGTTTTTTATGCTCTTTGCAAACATTTGAATATGAGCTCAAAGGAGCTCATTCATCCAGTGAGATCGTTTCTCGACACGGAATTTCATTCCATTCTCGATCGACTCGAACAAGTGGACGAGAGTCACATCAAGCACGCGTTGGAAGACTTTACGGTGGGTACCATTCATTTTTGCGGTAATAATTTGTACCCTAAATCACTCACGGCTCGCGACAAGTTGAAATGCATCATCCAAGATTCGCAGCGTGCCATCTTGAGCGTGTCGACGACGGAACAAGTGATCGCACTCTTGCGGAAAATTCAAGAACACAATTTCCCGATTGTGGTGCTGCGACTGGCCAACGCCGTAAAGAAATCGTCGCGTTACATGTGGAATTATCTGACTGAATCGTGGCAAGAAATCGCGCGTGATAACGAAATCACCGATCACATGGTTAATCTTTGGACACACGTCAAAGCATTTGTCCATCAGTACCGCAAGGGTGGAGGATTGGGGGGTCCCGAAGAAAATCTATTGGACCGCTTTTCCATAGGAACCGTCATCTCGGCTATTTTGAGCGATTCCGCCATGGAGCATCGGAGCGTGCAGATGGATAGACACAAGTGGCTCCTTCGTCTACCGCACGGGATGCTAGACTTGCTGACGGGTCACATTGGAGGAACCGTTCCCGAATTGTTCATGTCCGACAGGAAATTGGGGATCGAGGTGCCTCGAATGACCATGACGACTCTGTTGACCGACCCCCAACTCCAGGAGCTTTACGCTCTCTTGACCACCAAGGCGTTCTTTTTACTATTTTTGAAAGAACTTTTTCTCGATCGAACGGACGACTTGGTCGACACGTTGAAAGAACTCGTGAGCGAACAGCTACCCGAAACTGTCATGGATCCCTTTGCTCAGTCCATGATGCAGTTTTACGCCCAAATTTGCAAATATCTGTCGTTCGAGTACGATCTCGTCATGTACTTTTTAGACGTGCTGGCGAGCATACTCATTGCCACCAATTACGAACGTAAATTTTTCATTTTGAAGGGCAGCATGCGAAACGGAAAGAGTAAGTTGTTTGAGCTAGTAGCCAAGACGTTTGGAGGATACTTTCACAGCATTCAATCTGAAAATTTGAAGCCGGGTACTTCCAGCACGAATGCCCTTCCCGAACTGGCTTCGACGCTTTTTTCGTGCCGAATTATTGCGACTGACGAGTTGGAAAGCAAAGTCCACGAAAATCGGATCAAGCAAATCACGGGAGACTCGCAAGTCTCGTTTCGAAACATGTACGAGGCGAA
Source organism: Metellina segmentata (assembly GCA_947359465.1). Taxonomy (NCBI): domain Eukaryota; kingdom Metazoa; phylum Arthropoda; class Arachnida; order Araneae; family Tetragnathidae; genus Metellina; species Metellina segmentata. The sequence goes on along the minus strand of CANAIC010000081.1, from coordinate 114,024 downwards.
CGTCGGGGGTATTCCGACGGCCAAATTATTCACGACGACCAACAACGCGCCCGAAACGATCACCACCCAAGCTTTTCGAGACAGGATCGTTGCGATTCCGTTCCATGCTACGTTCAAGCGAAAAGCGCCCACGAGCACCTCTGAACAAGTTCGATTCAACCGATATTCGAAACAATCGTACGTGGTGGAGAATTCGTACGAAGGGTGTTTTCTGCTCCTCTACTTTCATCTACAAACGCACATGAACCGAAAAGACGGTCTGTTGCATTATCGGGACGAGCCCGATTGCGTCGTCGAATACACTCGAGACTATCTAGTCAATACGGACATTTACAACCAGTTCAAGTTGCACATGGACGTCCAAATAAATTGCGCGAGTGTCACTACCATGACTGATTTGCGATCGGCCATTCGTCAGTACTTGAAGGCGACGAAAAACATGTCGCTTTGCGATACAGAACTCATTGTCAGGTTCGAACAGGAATTTTACAAACATCGTCGCGCGGACATTAATTTGAAATCGTTCGACTTTAGGGCCATCGGAGACTCTGTCGCGTCCAGCCAAACGTTTGAGAATGCGAGTTTGATGGCATCGTTAGAAGCGGAATCTCCACCGGCGAAACGTTCAAAAATAGATGAAGTAGACGAGGTAAAGACGACGAAACTGACTGAACGGCAAGAATCGGTCGTGTATTACCAAGACGTATGTATCAAGAATTTGAAGCGCACCACAAACGATAACTAAAGAGAATGTCAGAGTATTACGATTTGAACGTGCTGCGTAAATCTTCGATGCGAATCGACTGGTTGATAAAGAACGTGGCGTCTAAACACAGAGACCGACTGGAAAAGTTACACGTGCCGAGTATGGCGTTTAAAGAAATCAATGTCGTGACACTAAAACTCGTGGAAGAGTTTCAAGAGGAAGCAAAAACACATGTCGTGCACGTGATGGAGAATCGGGAAGCGTATGGCATGCTGTACAACATTGCGGACCAAAAGGACCAATGGTTCAACGCAATTCATTTCGACTATGAGAGTTTTTGTTTGATGGATCGACGCAGAGTCGTGCTGAAAGCGGTGCAAAGTATGGCTAATCGGTTATCGACACGAAATACGGATCATTATGATGCAACGTGTTTATACATTTTATACTTTTATGCCCTTTTAGTAAACCCTGGCATGACTTGGATCATGATGGACCATTTAGCGAGCGGCAATCGATATCATCAATACGGAACGCTCATCGGGTTTCAATCTCGAAACCCGTCGACATGTATATCTTAAAAAAAAAAAAAAAAAAAAAAAAAAAAAAAAAAAAAAAAAAAAAAAAAAAAAAAAAAAAAAAAAAAAAAAAAAAAAAAAAAAAAAAAAAAAAAAAAAAAAAACTTTTTTTTTTTTTTTTTTTTTTTTTTTTTTTTTTTTTTTTTTTTTTTTTTTTTTTTTTTTTTTTTTTTTTTTTTTTTTTTTTTTTTTTTTTTATATAAATTCTGATGGATTAGGAATAGTATTATCTTTCTTTACTTGCCCCATGTACAATACACAGATTATATTCTCATGCAAACAAGAGAAGAGTTCCAGCAATCGGAGGACACAAGACGACCGTCTGGCATAAGCAAGTCACGACAGCCCGAGTAAAAGGGGAAAGAGGACTTTCGTTCCAGTACACCCCATTACCCCCCGAGTCTCTAGAGTACACGTGAGGATCTTCAGTGTTCAAGAATTGACTCACATAATTCCAAGGTATTAAATCCTGCCCTTTTCGGGATTTAGCCAAGTAAGGAGAACCCTCTTCGTTTCGCAAGAGAAACGGTTTACCTTCGTATCTAAGATAGTATTCGTTTCCGTTGGTATCGGTCGGATAACGTTGCCGTCCGTCCGCCCATTTTGCCAATACTACCATCATTGTTTTCCTATCCACTATAAACGTAGATCGCTTGTTGACTGTGGGATAAAATTCGTTTCCGTTAACGTCTTTGGCATAATATTCGACGCCGTATTCGTTTTGAGCAAACACATTCGTCTTTCGTCGAGGATACAGCTGGTTACCTCGACTGTCGCGAGCATAGAGTTCGAGACCTTTTGAATTTTTCACGAAATTTTCGCTACCAGTCGGATAGTATTCGTTGCCATTTCGACGTTTGGGATACGCTTCCATTTTTTCTCTGTTACTTTATTAAGATGACGGTCACTCGATATGGTATATCCATTCTCAGCTACGATCAATGTCCAGTCACCATGACCCCTCAAAATCTCATTGAGATTTTGAGGGCTTGGCGAAAGAGTCACGAATTTTCGCAAACGTGTTCGAAATGCAAGTCGAAACTCGTTTTCAAAGTACCCTATACAGTCTGTTGTAATCAATTTTATTACAACTCTCTAGTGTCATCCTATCCAGTTCATTCCATCGGCATTTCTACGCCCGGGTACACGTTTTCTCTGAAACAGTTGGATGTAGCTCTACGAAAAGCGAAAATAAAATCGAATCAAGAGTTTTTGGTAATACCCGACCCAATCTATTGGCAAGTGGCTTCGACGCTCGTGTACGAAAAGGTCATGAAGTACGTGCAAGGGCAACCCGTCACGAATCGAAGTAAAACCAACCCTCCGGCTTCGAAATCGGGCGCGTTTTACAAGCAAATCGAAGAAGTTGCTCTCAATTACCGAAGCCTGGCGCGTCGTTCTTGCGGCAAGTTTACCTTTATACGTCAGAATGCGTACGGCAAACGATCCACACTCTCCATGAGGGGTATGATTGGTCCAAAACCTAGTTTGAAATCCAACGAAATATGTTTGCCGGAGGAAATTTGCAATAAATTGAATTTAGAGGGTCAGTTTGTCATTTTGAATCGGATGCCGTCCCTGACGCCGGGCAGTTTTGTGGCTTTGCGAGTCGTCAAGGGAGGAAAAGACGAAGAAAATACCATCGGTATCAATTTGGAGATTTTGGAAAGTATTGCTGGCGATTTTGATGGAGACGAATGCAACGTTTACATTGTACCCAACCACCAATCTCAAGCCGAATGTGCCACCATTCTCAACTGCCAAGAGCAAATGAATTGTCCGGTGAATGGGTTGAAATTATCACCCAGTCAAGATATGCTCGTAGCATATTACATGTTTTACGACGAAATCGACTTTTTACCCTACAAACATCCTGATTTGAAGCGTACCTTTAACGTCATTTTCGAGTTGTACGGGTCGGCCGTGACTTTCGAAAGCTTTGATCGCATGCGGCTCTTTTACCTGGACGCGTTCCAGAGTCGGACCTGTTTTGCATTGACGTTGAAAGAAATGAAGGAGTTGGCAGAAATTGGTGAGCGAACCTCCTCTCTCGAAGAATTTGAACAAATTTCCAAACGAGATTTAAAGGGATGTTGTCTCGTCACTCAAGTATCATCCAAAGCAAAGGGATCGTTCGAGCATCTACATCAAATGTTTGGAGAGGTAGGAATACAAAATGGAAAACTCGTCAAGAATTCATTTTGGAACGGAATATCCCCTGTCGAAGCGGTCGCCCACGCCGTGACGGCTACCGAGGCTCTGTCTAGCGGAGGGAAGATTTGGAGACCGGGTTATAGTTATTCCAAAAGCGTGTTTAACTTGCAAGGTCTACACGTGGACTATTTGGGTCAACTCGTGGATGGTAGTAGCGTGGTGGAAGATGACGTGTTGAAAACATTGAACCACACGGACGCCTTGTCGGAAGACACGTTTGACTATTTGATTGAAAATGTCTTGAAAACAAACTAAAAAAAAAAAAAAAAAAAAAAAAAAAAAAAAAAAAAAAAAAAAAAAAAAAATTTTTTTTTTTTTTTTTTTTTTTTTTTTTTTTTTTTTTTTTTTTTTTTTTTTTTTTTTTTTTTTTTTTTTTTTTTTTTTTTTTTTTTTTTTTATATATATATATATATATATATAAGATGCAAGACTCTGGAATCTTTTAATTATACAACATGCCGGAGCATATTGAACATAGAGTGTCAGACTACAGTGGACCCCAAGCCCTCGCCAAGGCAATGTACTCACCTCTCTACATGCAAGAAGTACCTGCAAGCATCCTGTCGAATATAGGAAGCTACGTGCAAGTATTTGGAAACTCTTTTGGCTCGGGATACTACTTGATTGTCGTTCATTTCAAACTTCCAATCGTGTATTACCAAAATAATCACTTTCAAATCGGCCCGGTGAAGCCTCCAGAGGGGACCGTCGTCGTACTCGATCGTTCGACTCCTCCCTTAGAGTTAAAGTCTGATGCACTTCTCTTCAAAGTGAATGGTGATCCCACTAGTAATAGTTGCATTGCAGTTCCAAACAAATCGACACGGACTTTACTCTTATCTCTGTTCCCTCGCTTGTCCGTCGTGCATGAAACGTTTCACAACTCGACATTGTATGTGATTGCGAAACGAAATCCGTTCAAACACATTTGGAAAAAATGTAGGAGGGACCAAGCTTACCGAGCACTTGTTGAATTGTTCAACTCGGCCTCTTCAACTACTCTTTCGACTTTGGCTCTCTTGAGATTTTTCAAACGGAACAAGTACAACCCAAGTCATTTCAACGCGTGGTTCCCACTCGCATACTCTTTGACGTACGTCTCTTTTATAAAGTTTTTCGATCGGATCCCAAATGCAACTTTTGCAACTGCTCTTTATCAAATATTACTTCGAAACGAAACATTTAATCCCATCCATAAAATCCCGATTGAGTTTTATCAATGTGAGATTATGTTATCGGACGCTGAACCGGTCGGAGTTGCGTTCTGCACGGAAGATGTCACGGAAGATGTCACCTACGTTTCTCCAATGGTCGTTTCGAACCTGACGGAGCGAGGGTACAAAGACATTAATTACGTGACATGCACCAGGTGGATACCCTTGTACAAGAATAAAGAAGCGTGGAACACTTTTGGACTCTTTTGGTACCTGAAACGTTTTACATTCGAAATTTTGATGTTAAAGTCGGTAATTGCATGGCTTTCGATCCAGACGAGTGAAAAATACCAACTCTTGTACAAAGATTTGAGTTTTATGCAACAAATACTTTTAAAGTAAAGAAAGATGGCTTTCAAGCCGTTGGTCATTGCGATTAACAAGTATCATCGGGATGGAGACAATGGGCTCAACCTTAATTTGATCAATACGTTGAAGCGTGAAATTAGGAACGACGTGGTACAAGCATTTGAATTGGGTAAACCGCTCATTGAAAAGTATCCCAATATTTACGAGCAGAGTAATAGCTTTTTGGATTTTTTATTTAAACTGTGCCACATTGACCAAAATCGGTCAGAGCGTCGGGACAGTACGATAGAAGATAGGGTCAAAGAATTGGAGACTTGTCGAGATAAATTGGATGATTACGAAAGGAAAGCAAGATTGAATCGAGAGCAATTGGATGATTACGAAAGGAAAGCAAGATTGAATCGAGAGCAATTGGATGATTACGAAAGGAAAGCAAGATTGAATCGAGAGCAATTGGATGATTACGAAAAAAATGTAAAATCGAATCGAGAGCAATTGGATGAATATGAAAGGAAAACAAAATCGAATCAAGAGCAATTGGATGAATATGAAAGGAAAACAAAATCGAATCAAGAGCAATTGGATGAATGTAAAAAAGAAATAAATCGTTTAAATTGGGAATTTGGTCAATTGAAAACCAATATCCAATGTATGGAGAACAGTACAACTAATTCAATATTACCTTTACAATATCAAAATGTAGAATCTATGATATTAAAAGCTCTTCCACACAAAGAGATGGAAAAGTTGAGTATGGAATATGAAAATTTAAAGGTTTTACTTGGGAAGCTACAAACACAGTTGCAGCATTCAACGAATCCAATTGAATCGTTTAATATCCAGGAACAGATTGAATCACCTCAAGATGCCCTTGGGGCGATTCAATGTAATATATTATCGCCTCAAATCACAGAAACGGGTGTTAAAGAAGAGATTAATGAACAAATCGGGGATGTCATCATCTCCAAATTCAAGGAATTCATCGAGAAAGCGTTTCCTTCCCAGAACATTGCCGACTCGATCGATGCCAAGATCCAATCAATCCTACATAATGTTGAAACGTCGCTGGGCGCTCTCCGAGTGGATGAGAAAACGACCCAGTTTCACGACGACATCCACAAGGCGTTTAAAGACGCTGAAATCAAATTGAAAACGTTGAATGAAACGTTAGAGAATATTAATGAAATTGAAACGTTAAAAGAAATGATTTATATGATTGATCAAGCTAAAAAAAGTGTGGAAAGCCTACATTCATCAATTATAGGTAACCAAACCACGCCTGAGTTGCAGGAAAAGTTTCAAGTATCGGAGGAACCGCTGAGAACTATAGAGTTTGAAGCTAAAAATCCAGAATTGATGGATCAGGCTACGGATTTTTTGGAACGACTTAAAACTGATCATGCAAATGAGGAGATTGAAAAATTAAATTCTCGCAATTATCAGTTGGATATCAAGATTACCGATTTGGAAAAACAACTAGCGAATGAGAAAGAGGTATGCATGCATCTGGATCAATCAGTTAAGGAACAATTGGGGGAACTCGAAAAGACGGTGGGATGCACCGCTACTTTATCCATTCATAATTTTGCAAATACCGTGAAGGCATGTTTGGAGGGGAACGCGAGGAATGTTAATCATGAACATTTTCTAAATTACATTTCTACAGAGATGGAATATATGGGGGTCGATGAAAATGGTTTCAAGACGTATTTGGAATTTATAAAAAGATTTTTACTTGTATGTAATATACAAAGCACTGACGACCCTAATACGTTTCTGAAACAATTTATCAATGAGAAAGAGGAGATTAGCGCCATACGTGATAAATTTATAATGTTTATAAACCATCGTGATCCAAATGTTCGAGTAAATGAACATACATGGGTTGAATTTTTTCTTTCTATATTGGACCGAGATATAAAAAAATATGATGACATGCAGACAAGAAAACTTTCATTTCCAGACCAGTTGATGCTTGAAAACAACCCCTTGTCAGTGAGTCCATTTAAAGATGACTCGAGGCCTACCTCACCAACTGTTTCAATGCCGGAGGACGATATTGATGAATCAAAAGATATATTTAACAAATTTAGATCTTGTAAAACATTTCACAAAGTACCTATTAAAATGGTATCCGAGTATAAAAGAAATGTAAAAGCGTTGAAAGCATATAGTGAAGAAAATAAACGTCTGGAAAATTCTGTAAAAGAACTCAAATCGCAAATTGATGAACTTGAGGTGTCGAAATCAGAATTATTGGAAAAAATAGAGGTATGTAATGCAAAAAACATGACGCAAAATGAAGAGTTGGAGAAATCCCTTAGAAAAATCAATGAGCTAAAGTCAAAAAAGAAAACGCAAGATGAGAATCTGAAGATGGCAAAAACAGAAATCAATGAGCTAAAAAAGGATTATCAAACCCTGGAAAATGATTTAAAAGGTCAGATTAAGACACTTAAGGCGTCGAATTTAAATTTATCAGAGGATTTGGATGTATCCAAACAAACCATTACTGAATTGGTTAATAGTATAGAAATCTGTGAATTGAAATGGAATGCTGAATTGGAAAAGCACAAAGCTTTGAATATAGATTTTCATGAAAAGTGCGAAGCAGATTTTATATCATGCCAAGAACAGGTCGCAAACTACAAGAAGGAGATTGAGATCCTCCAAGAGAAAAACGACACCAAACTAAATCTAGAACAACACCAAGAAGATTCTAAAGAACAAATTCACATTTTCAAAGCACCTAACACCAAAAAAATAAATGAATCACGTAAAAAAATAAATTCAATGCGCAGAAAAAGTCTCATAAACTCCAAACATAATCTCGAAACATGCCAAGAAAATCTCGAAACATGCCAAGGAGAACTTAATAAATCCAAAATAGATCTTGAAACATGCCGAGTGGAGCTTGAAACATGCCAAGTAGAGCTTGAAACATGCCAAGTAGAGCTCAATATATCGAAAAGCGAACTCGAAAAATGCAAAGGAGAGCTCAGTGAATGTCAAGGAGAGTTAAAAAAATACCATAGTGAACTAGCAACCGACCGAGGAGAACTCACAACCTGCAAAGAACAACTCACCAACCGTGAGAGTGAACTAACAAAAAGCAAAGAGAAATACCAAAAGCTTTTCGACAGATACAAAAGGCTCCAGGCTAAATATGAAGAGGTCAATAAAATGCCTCGACTAGGGACTTCATCGAGCTATGAAGCGTGGAAGCAACAGCTCGATGAAGTCAAGGTGGATTTGCAAAACCGTGAAAGAGACTACGCCGAACTTAATAAAGTCAAATTTGATCTTGAAGACGAAATAGCAAAACTGAAGGGAGAGATAACAAGACTCCAAGCAAATGAAACTAGAATTCTCCAACAATGCCAAACACATATGGAGGAAAGTAAACAGAACACAGCTAAAGCGACTGATTTGAAAACGAAACTAGATGCTTACCAAAAGCAGTTGACTGATTCAAACTCATCATGGTCTACATGTGAGAAAAAGTACAATGAACTCAAAAACAAACTAGAGGATTGGGAAACGATTTACAAAAAATGGCTTTATAATATGGATGTCATGAAGGAAATTCCAAAGCACAACTTTTGGCCAACTTTACTTGAAAACGTTCATAAAATAGAATCATATGCACGATCAAAACGTTTGAAGGAAGATGAAGCATTACCGATTGAACAACGATTACAACGGAAACGACCAAAGACAATCATTAAAGATGCTGAGGAAATTTCCAAAGATTATTGGAGAGGAAATCACGAGGCGACATTGCAACATCCTAATCAACTGACTTCGGATCCAGAATCAAACAATTTTTATCAAGTAAAATGGTTGAAATGCTTATTTTTTGTGTTTTATGAAAAGTATTTCGAAATGATTGTAAAGTTTCGTAATGACATGCCGATGACTGATGAAACACTACAAACATTTATGGATAAACTGGCTATCTTGAAAAAAATGAAACAAAGAGACCGACCCAATGTCGTTATAGAAGTGTTAATTAAATATATAGAATTTGATTTACAAAAACCATTAGAATTGCAACGTGAAGAATTTTCTTCAGACGCAGACACCGAAGTGGAAAATTTTCTAACGAAATGCATGGAAATGACGAAAGAGCATATTGATTCTTATTTTAAACAAATGAATGACAACGAAGAAATGAATGGAAGCGATGGAGAAGAATCTGAATTTTACCAGGCAATGGATGATCGCAGTGAAGTTGATAGGTTACACGAAGTATTGGAATCTGCCAAAGATGCTCCCATGGAAAATGTACTATAAAAAAAAAAAAAAAAAAAAAAAAAAAAAAAAAAAAAAAAAAAAAAAAAAAAAAAAAAAAAAAAAAAAATAAAAAAAAAAATATATATATATATATTTTTTTTTTTTTTTTTTTTTTTTTTTTTTTTTTTTTTTTTTTTTTTTTTTTTTTTTTTTTTTTAAATCCAGATTCCAATACTTCGTGTAACTTATCGACTTCATATGGGTTTTACCCACTGTCTCATTTGACAAAACCAATAGCACAAGTCGAACGTCTCTCCAAACCAACTCAAAATCACCCATTTTCGAAGATATCCGATAAACAATAACGTAAAGATGGCCAAGTTCAAAATTAAAAATAACGAAAACCACCAACGTCGAACCACTATCAAGCACATTGAAAGGACGCTAGTCGTGTAGATCGCAGTTACTCCCAAAGTGCCAATGATTATGGTATCCATCCTGAATTCTTCTTTAATTGTTCAGCTATCATGTACTCGCGCCATTCGGTAGGGTCCACGTCGTGGTACAAAGTCTGCCAAGTAATTTTCGCATACGCTCGGTAGATTCGATGGTTCCAAAATAAAAATAATACAAAACCCCAAATGATTAAGAAGGTCATAATAGACTCTTCTCGGTGAGCTTTATATAATAAAGTATGAATTTCAACGTGAACGCTCGTAATCCAATCTATCCGAGAAAGCGAAAATCTAAGCCTCTAGAGCCTCCAGTCAAGTTTAGTCGGCTTGCGGAGGTTGGATCCACTAGTAGCAATCTCGCAGAGAAACCAGAAAAAGAAGTGGGTGAGGCAGAAGACAATTTTATGGATAGACCCATAAGAGGGGACCAACCTGAAAGTGTAGAGGACCTAGCTGAAGAGAAGGACGTCCTAGATCTGAATCACTATTCGTTCGATGTTGAAGGAAAACCAATTTATCCCATAGATAGTTCTTCGGGGGACGAGTATTACTTGACTGATAAAGTAACGGGTCAAATTCACATCGGTTCCGATAAGGAAGGTACCGAATGGTATGCTCGTAAAGCCAACAAAGACGAATTTTATCCAGGAGTAGGTACATTTGCTCATAACAAGGACAATATACCAAAATACGCTTACGACAGAAATGATTTAGTCATCTTTCCAAAAGATTCCAATGGAAACGAATATTATTTATTTGATAAAATCTCGAATACTGATATTTATTTAGACAAAGAAAATAAAGAACTACATCGATACGCTCATGACAAAGATAACAACGAAAGGTATCCTTCTCAGGTGATACATTATCAAGGGATGGAATCTTTTAGAAATGTGCCATTAAACAAAAAGTATTCCAGTTTGAATGACCGATCAATTATATATCCGGTCGATGAAAACGGTAACGAGTTTACCCTCGAAATGAATCCCGATACTGATTTGGAGGAAGATATTTTCCCCATTGGTTATCCCGTGTCCAAGGAAGGTTTCGTGATTATTCCTCGAGTCGCGGGTGAACCGTATCTGGGTATGAATCTACAAGATAACGTTTCAATAGAAAACATTACGAGTCGTTTGATTCGGGATGAGACATCAAACGATAGCTTTGATTACTTGACGAACGTAATGTCAATACGCCCACCTCGCCGAACAAACACTGACTACGAGAAAGAGGGAAACGAATATTACCTTCAATTCAAATATGCAAAACTAAACAACGGTGATGAATTTTACGCCACATCGAATGGGTCCAATTATTATTTGAAAAACAAAGATGGTGTTGAAACTTATGCTCGGCGCATCGGCCCGAATAAAGAAGTTATCGAGTATCCTATTGAAACTCCAAATAAACCAACAATGTATATAAAGATTGATAAAACTAAAATGATTGTTCCATTCAACCTCACAACGAAACGACCCGATTTTAAAATCGATCCCACCACGAGGGATGAGATTTATCCGACGTATCCCATCAATGGAAAACAATTTTATCCACTGGATAAAGACGGTAATGTTTACTATGCTCGTAGATCGAACCAGGACGAGTACTTTTTGCAAAGTAGCGGGGTTTGCGAATATGCCGAAGATGGTTCTGGTAACCAAATTTATCCTATAACAGCTAACGGTGATCAGTTTTACATGTTAGATCCCATTTCGAAGGTGGAATTGGCGGCTTTGAAAAACATCGCCGGCGAAAAGAGTGAATATTACGCAAAGAAAGCCAATCAATCTGAATTTTATCCAAGAACATATTTTCCGATAATGAACAAAGATAAAGATGAGTAACAAATTTTACCTCTATGATGCGGTGAATGATCAAGTCTACTCTAATTACAAAGGTGTTAGGGTCCCAATTCGTATGAAATCGTTACCTGCCGTAATTTATACAAAAGACGCCAACGGTAGACCAAAGTATGAAAAAGACGACGACGGTAACGAGATATATTACTATATCCATGGAATACCAATCATTTTAACAGAGGTTTCTGGTAAGCCAATTTATGCAAAAAACCTGTATCAAAACGAATATTATCCCGAGGATGAATTGGGGAAAGAAGAATTCAGTCCTGGTTACGGAAACGAAAAAGCAGTGTACGCTAAAACTAAATTGGGTGTAATGTTCTATCCCAAGCATAATGGTAAAGAGGTCAAGACTGGGGAATTTATTCTGGACAAAAATGGTTTGGTTATTTACCCTCGTGATGAAAATTTAAAAACATATTATCCTACGGAAAGTTCTAATTTTAACGAGTATTACTTGAGAGACAAGGATCAAAATATTCACTTGAGGCGTGATGTCAATGCTGAAACATATTACGCAAGGACGAAAGACGGAAGCGAATTTTACCCATCAGATGGTCAGCTTGCTTATACAAAAGACGGAATCCCAAAATATGCTATAGATAAAGATGGTTTTGCCATTCTTCCAAAAGACTCGGACGGCATCGAGTATTATCCGGTGAATCCTAGCACTCAAAATCCCGTCACACAAACGAATGGACATAAACTGTCTCGATACGCCATTGACGAAAATGGAAATCAAGTATACCCATATGAGATTGTCGGAGAACGGGATAACCCAAAGACTCGAGAGAAGATATTAAATAGACGGTATGCCAAATTACACGATTTAACGGTCATATATCCGCATGACGAGAACGGTGACGAATATACGATTGATATGCATGACAACGACTTGGAAAAAGACATTTTCCCCATAGGTTATCCCATTACCAATACAAATGTAGTTATAATACCACGAGTGAAAAATCAACCTTACTTGAGTCACACCATGAAACCAGACGTCGGATCGTCTAATATAATAAATCAATTAAAGCGATCTATACACGGTAAAGGTGAATATGATTTTTTGACAAATGTCAAGTCTCTACGTCAATCTCGCCCTAGAACTATATTTAGAGGAGATCCAAATACTGTGATGCCTCCCAGCAGCAATGTGCCGAAAGTGAACCCTCCAAGCAATGTGCCGAGTGTGAACCCTCCAAGCAATGTGCCGAGTGTGAACCCTCCAAGCAATGTGCAGAGTGTGAAACGTCCCGGAATACAAGTAAACATTCTAAAACCTCCCCAGATACCGCCAAATACTACGCATTCAAAAAGTACGTGGGCTATGTGGTACCTCATAATGGGATTGGTTTTTGGAATGATATTGATAGGTGTCTTTTTCAGGAACAATCTCACACCAGTAGGACAACGACAAAGTACGTGAAAAAAAAAGAGATTTTCTGTTCATTTAACCATTTAAAAAAAAAAAAAAAAAAAAAAAAAAAAAAAAAAAAAAAAAAAAAAAAAAAAAAAAAAAAAAAAAAAAAAAAAATGTTTTTTTTTTTTTTTTTTTTTTTTTTTTTTTTTTTTTTTTTTTTTTTTTTTTTTTTTTTTTTTTTTTTTTTTTTTTTTTTTTTTTTTTTTAAATAATCAAACGTGTTTCGAATAATGCAACACCTTCGCTTCTGTCATTGCTCTCAATTCGGCACTGGCAGTCGATCCCAAGTACATCATCTTGGAACCAAACAAGGGTTCCAAGTACATGTAGGTGGCCCAGTCGTCCGTTCCAATGACGGAATCCCATCCATCCTGGCATTTCAAGTGCGTTTCGTAAAACGCGTTTGGCACGTAATCCTCCAGGAGGTCCTCGGGCGGCGCGTAAAACACGTGCCCATTGTTGCTGCTCACTCCCTCTTCGAAAGGGTGGTGAGCCAACGTCAAGTTCTTTATGACGTCCTGGTACGTAAAAGTTAAACAGTCCATATTCGGTCGCACCACATAGACGGTGGACAAGTCGTAAGTGGACACAAACACCAACTCCATGGGTTTAAACGTGTCCAAATGCCACATCCATTCAACGGAAACGGTATAATCAATATTCATCATCATGGCAAGAATGATTCCTACGGAACGAGCAGGACGGTTTTTATACATACTCAAAAAAAAAAAAAAAAAAAAAAAAAAAAAAAAAAAAAAAAAAAAAAAAATTTTTTTTTTTTTTTTTTTTTTTTTTTTTTTTTTTTTTTTTTTTTTTTTTTTTTTTTTTTTTTTTTTTTTTTTTTTTTTTTTTTTTTTTTTTTTTTTTTTTTAATAATCAAACGTGTTTCGAATAATGCAACACCTTCGCTTCTGTCATTGTTCTCAATTCGGCACTGGCAGTCGATCCCAAGTACATCATCTTGGAACCAAACAAGGGTTCCAAGTACATGTAGGTGGCCCAGTCGTCCGTTCCAATGACGGAATCCCATCCATCCTGGCATTTCAAGTGCGTTTCGTAAAACGCGTTTGGCACGTAATCCTCCAGGAGGTCCTCGGGCGGCGCGTAAAACACGTGCCCATTGTTGCTGCTCACTCCCTCTTCGAAAGGGTGGTGAGCCAACGTCAAGTTCTTTATGACGTCCTGGTACGTAAAGGTTAAACAGTCCATATTCGGTCGCACCACATAGACGGTGGACAAGTCGTAAGTGGACACAAACACCAACTCCATGGGTTTAAACGTGTCCAAATGCCACATCCATTCAACGGAAACAGTATAATCAATATTCATCATCATGGCAAGAATGATTCCTACGGAACGAGCAGGACGGTTTTTATACATACTCATATACATTTTTTTTTTTTTTTTTTTTTTTTTTTTTTTTTTTTTTTTTTTTTTTTTTTATGGATGTAGATTACTCGGTCCTTGTAAGTGTCCCACTTCCTCATACTCCAACTCAAAAAACTTTGCTAGACTCTTTTCCAAGCAGTGGGGTATCCCGTTAACATGTACCTTTTCGTACGGTGGAGGGCAAATACAAGTAAAATTGTTTCGATCCTGATACAGAAAGGAGCCCTGTTCGCACACGTCTCGATTCAAACTCCCACAATCGGGCCCGTTGTAAAATGTCGAGTGTGTGCACAAGCATTCCCAATGAGGAACTGGATCGTTTACCATAACTCTATGTCCCCCTTTGTCCGTCCGACATTCGATCGATTCCAATTCTGGCGAGCATACTCCTCTTATGCATTGGGCCGATGGTTCGATGCACAAGAAGCTGCAGTCGTCAATGCACTCTACTTTTCTCGACGCACATTGCTGACGAATGGTAGGCGCATAGACGTCGAGGTGTGATAAAAAAGGCGATGCGTCTCGACTCGACAACGTCCAAGTGTATCCAATCCACAATAAAAAGAACATAAACCAAGCAGACCACATATTCTTTTCTTTTTCCTCTTAAAACAAGGACAGTTCAAATGGAACGCCCAATCGATCGTCACGAGGTACGAAGAGCACCTCGAGTGCCTGCTTCCGTATCCAAAGTGAGTAAATGGAGAGACGCATGGACGGCCTGCTATCAAGTCGTCGATGGATATGGTACGAGCGATCTTCGAAATTTTCACTCTGTCTTCGAACGGTGGGTGGGTATCCTCAATTGGATTTTCGAATATCCCATCCCACACTTGGAACGATACGAGTTAGTCTTTTATTACAGCAGAGATTCCGGTGGTCCGAAAGAATTTATTCAGCTCTACATGGACGAAAACCCTCTCGACGAGCGTACGACCGTCTACGTTTTATTTAATGTCTACGCGTTTCGAACGGTTCATCGTCTCTATTGCAACAATTTGACCAAGTCGAATCAGATGCTCGTCGACCAAGCGCGGGGTACCATCAACTTTTCTTCTTTTGAAGATCACGGCCATTCTCCAGCAGAGTATTTTCAAAATATGACTACTTGGCAACTCCTCTTTGTCTTTACCTTGCACGCGATGGCCCATTGGGAGTCGTACGACAAGTACGAGCACGCTCATTACGACACGCACCTCCACGTCCGAGACTCTACCTTTTTCAAACTGTATTTCTACGGGCAGATAGTCTATCGACGATAATAAAGCATGTCCCAAGGAAACGCGAGACCACGCAAACTTCCCGTTAGGTATGTGAGCCGAATGATTGCCCGTAACATGACAGGTTTTCTAAGGGAAAAAATGCCGGGGTTCAACCCTCGATACATTATGGAGGATAGCGTGGATAACAATACGATGGTGCCAGTGGCCAAACTCAAAAGGTTTTTTCGGACTGCAGAAGATTTCAAAAACTTCAAAATCAAATTGTACAATAACCTAACGGTGGACGATTGGAAACAGGTCATCAGTATGCAGGAAAATAGCTCCAACATAGCTCTTCGTCGATATGTCAGGCGTATTGCGGGACCCAATGCCTTAAACTCTGGGGAAAGTTCTTCGTCCAGTTCTCGAGCATCGAGTCCGGTGAGATCTAATAAGAAAAGATTAAAAATTCGAGCTTTTTTGGGAAAGTATAAAAAGGCGTCCTCGGAATCATCGGCTTCCGACGACGAGTCTCTGATGTACATCCAACGTGGCGGTGACGAATGCGACAAGCAAGACGTTAATCTTCCAATGCCCATCTGCAAAGGCATTCGAAAAGTGTGTCGCTACTACGCCAAGAACCGCAAGTACAAACCTTTTACCAAAGACTCTAGCGAAAATGCACGCTACTTGTTCCGCGTAAAGTACGCCAAGAAGAAAAAGGCCGCCGTCAAAGCCTAAACTATGATTGGATTCTCGAGAGGATTATATGCGAGAGGTATTAAAGTACGCCATTGAACCGAGTAATGCATCGTGTAACGCATCATGTGCGATGCATCGTCGTTAAGCGAAAGTAGAATAGATTGCGAAGTGCAAGGTGAAAGATGTCCTCGGAGCACGCGAATGGGAATGATTTGAGGCGATCGCGGTGGACCGAATCGGGACGTGATGGAACGACCCGCTGTTCCCGACGTAATCATTTTAGTTTTAAACTTGTACACCCAGGTGCGTATATATTGTGGAAGAAACCGCGTGCTAGTCATGAAATCTATACCCATGAGTGGTGCGATTTTAGTAACGTCGAAATTGAGGAGGGAGATGAAACGATAAATTTCTTCTTCGAAGGTATCGCTGTGCTGTTCGAGGTGGTTGTCTACAACCGATCGAGACAGTTTCACGCGCCGACATTCCAACGGAAACCGTCGAGAGTCTAATGTGTCTGACTCGTGGAGGAAAAAGCTGTGAGACGTGGAATCAACGAGATGGCTCAGACGAAACGGTTTCATCTCGCGAACCATCAGGTCAGAGGGGGTTTCATAGTGTTTATCGTAGTGTCGAACCACGTCTGACGTGATGTTGTCCGGAATGGATTTGTAGTAAATGTCCATCACGACGAAATCCTGCAGTTCAGGATAGACTCCTCTCGAAAGACTATGCAGAACCAGTTGACGATACTCTAAATTATTCATCTCTTTATTAAAAAAAAAAAAAAAAAAAAAAAAAAAAAAAAAAAAAAAAAAAAAAAAAAAAAAAAAAAAAAAAAAAAAAATATATATATATATATATATATATATATATATATATATATATATATATATATATATATATATATATATATATATATATGATTGTGTCTCCAACATTATTTTATAACCGTTCAAGACCAGCA
Source organism: Metellina segmentata (assembly GCA_947359465.1). Classification (NCBI taxonomy): domain Eukaryota; kingdom Metazoa; phylum Arthropoda; class Arachnida; order Araneae; family Tetragnathidae; genus Metellina; species Metellina segmentata. The sequence goes on along the minus strand of CANAIC010000081.1, from coordinate 96,770 downwards.
GTTATCGTCTACAAGACCTAAGGAAAGGATATTTGGCAAAAAAATTATAATGTGTGAGATTGTTGAGAAGACGAATCCAAACTTTGAATCCATGCGTCATGAACGTAACAGGTTGAATTCTTTTTCTGACAAGTGGCCAGTAAGCTTCATCGAGCCGACGAAATTAGCAAAGACTGGGTTCTTTTACCTACAATATAGTGATGCGGTTCAATGTGCTTTTTGTCACCTCATCTTAAAGGATTGGATTGTTGGACAAACCCCAAAAAGGGAACATTGGAAAAGAACTTCAAGATGCCCTTTTCTTAGTTTTGATGATGTTGGAAACATTCCAATCGCTAAAGCTGTAAAATTTAAACACGTCGAAGCGATGGATTTTTTTGAAATAGACGGCTATAGACCGAAACGACCGAGAATGGGGAACCTACAAACTCGTTTTAATACCTATAAAAATTGGCCCAGGATGAAACCTGAACCTTATAGTTTGGCGGTTTGTGGATTATATTATACGGGTCTCAGGGATGTGGTAACGTGTTTTTACTGTGAAGAATCTCTTGGAAACTGGAAGGATGTCGACGATCCAATGGAAGAACATGAGAAATTTCATAAAAACTGCAAATACTTACAAGTTTTAAAGAGATATTCATTGATTTCCAAGAACGGTTTGTACCTAAACGTACAAACTTTAGAATTTCCTGTACCGGAAACGAAAATCCTTCAAAAACTTGCACGACTCCCACTTAAAGATGAACATGCATGCAAAATTTGTTTTGTTAGGGAACTAGGAATTATATTTGTCCCATGTCGTCATTTCATTGCCTGCGACCAATGTGCTACGCTGATGATTAGGTGCCCTATTTGTCAAAGTATCATCGAGAACAAGTTTGAGTGGTCCTCATACGACACCACGGATCCCATATTGTAACAAAAATTCGGAGAAGATCAAGACTAAGAGGTTGCTCAGTGAAAACAAATTTGAAGGCGATGAAGCTGAAGCGTTAGATCTAATAAAGATTGCTTAAAAAAAAAAAAAAAAAAAAAAAAAAAAAAAAAAAAAAAAAAAAAAAAAAAAAAAAAAAAAAAAAAAAAAAAAAAAAAAAAAAAAAAATATATATATATATATATATATATATATATATATTTTTTTTTTTTTTTTTTTTTTTTTTTTTTTTTTTTTTTTTTTTTTTTTTTTTTTTTTTTTTTTTTTTTTTTAAGCAATCTTTATTAGATCTAACGCTTCAGCTTCATCGCCTTCAAATTTGTTTTCACTGAGCAACCTCTTAGTCTTGATCTTCTCCGAATTTTGAGTCAATGTGCGTTTAACTTGCCAGTTTGTTGCTTCACTCTTTGCAACTTCCATACTCCACCACATATTTATCCACTCAGTTCCAACTCGTATCAATAAGAATAGTCGATATACGAAAAATGTAACATGTAGAATGAGAAGTGTTACGTATAAACCATACACTACCCAAAAAACTTTCCGATAAACACTGTTAAGAGGTAATAAACATATCCATTTTCCAGTTGTTATCTCTGAACCTGATATGTACTCCATAAAGCATTTTGCGGTATGGGGAAACAGAATAGAAATGGCTGACCAGGACCAATTGGACAGGGACCAAACGCGATTGTAAAATTCATTCAGCAATCCAATGTGTACCACAAGATGTAAAGTATAAATACATTCCAACGCCCATGTTTTGAAAAATAAATTATTACCTTTGGAGGCTATGATCACTTTGGTGACGCGTTCGCAATCTTTCTCATCACACAATTTGGTCGTCAACTCTTTAAGGTAGTAATCAATGTGTCTGGACCATACGCGAAAAGGAAAATAAAAACTAAAGGCTTGAAGCAAAAGTACAACAGAAATCCATTGATAATAGTTGTGATATATGACTGAAATGTTAGGATTTTCCTTATGAGTGAACTTGGTATGAGTACTGTTGATAAAGCAACTGGTGTCCACAAAAGTTTGTGATATGGTACTTTTATCCAAGTGACAAAAGATGTTGTCGACAGTTAACTGTCGACTCATACAGAGTCCAAAACAAAATAATAAAACATTACGGGCATGAATTTGATTGAAATCGACAAGCGCGCTGTGACTTCGCATTGGAGTCCATGATCCTTTCAACTTGAGCAAATTGAAAACGGGTAACATTTTGTTGAACTAACAAACAATCACTTTATATATATTTCAAAAAAAAAAAAAAAAAAAAAAAAAAAAAAAAAAAAAAAAAAAAAAAAAAAAAAAAAAAAAAAAAAAAAAAAAAAAAAAAAAAAAAAATTTTTTTTTTTTTTTTTTTTTTTTTTTTTTTTTTTTTTTTTTTTTTTTTTTTTTTTTTTTTTTTTTTTTTTTTTTTTTTTTTTTTTTTTTTTTTAACTAGTAAAGTATCCCTCGTCTGAACTCAATCTACTATACTCATCAGGTTCATTTCTAAACACCCTTATGTTTTCATCATCAGAACTGTTGGATTCACGGTCCTCCTCTGATTCGTTTCTCCGTAACCCCCCCTCATCGTCAGACATGCTCGATTGACTGTCCTCTGATTCTTTTCCTTGTAACCTCATGTCATCGTCGGAACTCGTTTCATATTCAAGAATTTCGTCAACACTACGATTATCTTGTCTCTCATCATCACTCGATTCAGAGTCGCTGTAGGTAAACCTCGCCAATCCTTCACTTTTACCGATTCGTTTTTGACACAACGGGCAGCCGCTTTTCTTGAGCAACTGGAAATTCTGACGAATGACAAGTTCCAAGCAACGTTTATGAAATTCGTGTTCACAGTCGAGTATCCAACATTGACTGAGATCGTTCATATCCCTACCACACAAATGACACTTCATGTTTCTCGCGATTGTCAAAACCTTGTACTTTGCATTAAAAAAATATATTTGGATTCAAACACAAATTTTACGAAACGTCAAGTTAATTCTTGGACCTGATTCAGTCGTACGTGGTAGGCTGTGAAACCAAAATTGATTGGTCGGATACTTCATCACAAGTAAACTTCCATTTTCCAAAACGAGTTTGACTGGTTGATAATTCTTTCTAGAAAACACGAATGGTCTTTTCTCTCCAAATGAGACAGACGCGATGGGTGCTTTTAGATCCAAGTCCTTCTCGTTGTCTTTATGGGCACCTATGCAATCCTTACCATTTTCATAACGATTCACCAACACAAAATTAAATCTTGCATCAACGAATCGTTCCACTATTGTCTTTATTTCCAATAATAAAGGAGACCAAGGCTTGACCGCGATACGACATCCACTAAAGGCATAACTTGTTCCTTTGTCCCCATATGCTACAACTCTTCGAGGTACGTTATATTTTTTACCGTAAACTTTTATGGCTGTTTCTTCTTTTGTCAAGTAAGTTACTTGTGTTTCCAATCGATTAAAATATGACCAACTATCGAGATCTGTAAATAATTTACCATACTCGTAACATAGAGAATCTTTACAGTATTTCTGAAAATTTTGTGCACCCTCTCTATTACTTTTCTTTACACTTGCAATGGGACAAGAAGTCATCCTCTCACAGATGCCAAAGTAAACTCGGGCCAACTCGAACGGAAGTGGAAGCGGTTGTTAGAGTCCTTCAAGTCGAACACTGTGAAACAAGGCAGGCTGTGGCAGGTTGATGTAACGTCTGTAAGACCAAGTGGTTTATATATCAAAAAAAAAAAAAAAAAAAAAAAAAAAAAAAAAAAAAAAAAAAAAAAAAAAAAAAAAAAAAAAAAAAAAAAAAAAAAAAAAAAAAAAAAAAAAAAAAAAAAAAAAAAAAATTTTTTTTTTTTTTTTTTTTTTTTTTTTTTTTTTTTTTTTTTTTTTTTTTTTTTTTTTTTTTTTTTTTTTTTTTTTTTTTTTTTTTTTTTTTTTTTTTTTTTTTTTTTTTTTTTTTAATAAAAGAATATTTTCACGTACAACTCTTACCTTATCAATTTAAAGGGGACTTTGAAAATTCTGTTTAAGTCCCCTCTACTTCCCCAAACGCTCGCGTTCCTCTCTCCGTATTACGTTCGACGTGCTTCACGCACTGTAGCTTTGGAGTCCAAACACGATAAAATAATATTTGAGCAATGGGTGTTCCGGCAGTTAAAATTGCTTCTCGTTCGGTGGATAAATTACGCAGTACCACGTAAATGGGACCCCTGTAGTCTGAATCGATGATCCCTCCCAAGACGTGCAGATTACGCTTGGTAGCGACGGACGACTTGTCCCTGACGTCGCCGACGATGTGCGACGGCATCTCGAAAACAATTCCAGTGTTGATTTTGACGGTTTCGTTCGGACGTATGATTTGGTCCACTGGTGTATACAAGTCATATCCAGCCGCATAGGTAGTGAACCGCGTCGGTTCCACCGCATGCGAGAAGGATTTGGTGCATCGCAACATTATTCTTTGTGATTCTTTCGACGTTGTCTTTGGAAATGACATCCTTGAAACGATGAAGGTAGACAGTACCAAGTTGATGTAAAGCCTCTAGAACCAAGATATATATATATATATACATATATATTAAAAAAAAAAAAAAAAAAAAAAAAAAAAAAAAAAAAAAAAAAAAAAAAAAAAAAAAAAAAAAAAAAAAAAAATATATATATATATATATATATATATATTTTTTTTTTTTTTTTTTTTTTTTTTTTTTTTTTTTTTTTTTTTTTTTTTTTTTTTTTTTTTTTTTTTTTTTTTTTTTTTTTTTTTTTTTTTTTTTTTTTTTTTTTTTTTTTTTTTTATCAACATCTTAACAGAATAAATACGTTTTCAGCACAAAATATACTTGAGCGCTTATATCTTTTTGAACCTCACACATTACCCATACCAAAGTGGGGTGCGTTGCACTTGATGTCAAAAAATACTGGAGCGCTTATAGGTTTTTGCACCTCACACATTACCCATACCAAAGTGGGGTGCGTTGCACTTGATGTCAAAAAATACTGGAGCGCTTATACGTTTTTGCACCTCACACATTACCCATACCAAAGTGGGGTGCGTTGCACTTGATGTCAAAAAATACTTGAGCGCTTATAGGTTTTTGCACCTCACACATTACCCATACAAAAAAGGGTCTGTTGCACTCGAGCTCAAAAGCAGCTGAGCGCTTACATCTTTTTGAACCTCACACATTACCCATACGAAAAAGGGTGTGTTGCATTCGAGTTCAAAAACAGTTGAGCGCTTACATCTTTTTGAACTTCACACATTACCCATACGAAAAAGGGCTGTGTTGCAGTCGAGTTCAAAAACAGTTGAGCGCTTACATCTTTTTGAACTTCACACATTACCCATACGAAAAAGGGCTGTGTTGCAGTCGAGTTCAAAAACAGTTGAGCGCTTACATCTTTTTGCACCTCACACATTACCCATACGAAAAAGGGCTGTGTTGCAGTCGAGTTCAAAAACAGTTGAGCGCTTACATCTTTTTGCACCTCACACATTACCCATCCGAAAAAGGGCTGTGTTGCAGTCGAGTTCAAAAATGGTCGAGCAAATCACTTTTTAAATATGAGAGCATAAAAAAATTCTTGTTTGAAATTTTTTAAAAAGTCATTTTGACTTTTTAAAAATTTCGGCTTTTGCACTTTGACTTTTTAAAAATAAACGTTAAAATTTTTAACTTGCTCTAAAATTTAAAAAGTCAAAGTGCAAATGTCGAAATTTTTAAAAAAGTCAAAACGGGTCTCGACTTTTTAAAAACCCCTTGCAAACGCACCAAATTTTTAAAAAGTCAAACCGGCCCATACTTTTTAAAAACCGTTTGCAAAAGCGCCAATTTTTTAAAAAGTAAAATTTTCGTTTTTTTAAACTTTTCTTGCAAATACACCGCGTCACACTGTTCTTACGCATTTTCACCTTTTTCTCTTTAGGGTAGATTCACTCCATTCCGTTTCAGAGTCTTCCATCACGCTCGGTTCAGTCTCGAAATCAATGTCGCATTTAAAAAATCGAGCGTCTTGTCGGACCAACGAAACCGATTTCGGAATGGGTCTCGTTGGATCCGAATTCATTGGAACGCGATCGCCATGTTCGAAATACTTTTCTTCCAAGCAGGCTGCAAGTCCATTGCCAATGAATCCGTTCATTTGTTCCATGTAGCTGAAACGCATTCCACCGTTACGCTGCCGACCTCTCACGGCTTGGTCCAATAGCTTGTCCATGGCCCATTTCGTGGGGGCATAGTAATGGTCGCGACTGAAATAACGAATCGTAAAGTATTTCGTTTGGGCGATGAGACACCTCGCGCCCTCGACCCATTCTCCGTCGGTGTTGCGAACCGTGTCGGCGTCCATGATGAAACCCGCGTCGAACCCTTCCAAAATTTGCCCGATCGTCATCCGAAACATGCTGTAAGGGTTGACGATGAGGTCTGGGTAGATGGTTTCGTTCAAAAGAGGCACTTTGTCGACGACCATCATCACACCCTTTTGACCGTGGAAGCTCGACAGTTTGTCCCCCGTTTGTGTGCGGTGCTCCTGCTCGACGCTCAAGCTCAACACGTTACCTTTTAAAAAGTGTTGCACCACGCGAAAAGGACTCTTTTGGAAATGTAAATGGCACACTTTTTTGGAAACGGGGGTCGCGCGTAAATGAATGGAATACGATTCGACCTTGATTTCGCCGTCTCCGTGATTGACGAGAGTGCCCACGAAAGCCGTATCGTCAGCATCGCCGTGCGTGGGATGAAACACGCAAGGACCGTCCGCTTCGATCTTTGCACGAACCGAATAAAACTGACAGCAATCGAAGGCGTCCACGTCTTTGCGGCGAACGATGCAATCCTCTTGGGTACAGCCTTGAAAGCTCATGTAAGCCACCTTCACGCTAGGCACGTACATTGCGAAATGCGGAGAGACGCCGTCCGGTTCCGTCTCCATCAGCTTTTCGTGGTATGGCGTCATTTTCATCGCGTAGGCCGTCACCGTGTCCATAAAGTACATGGCGTACTTGGAATCCATTGCGAGCACCGCGTTCTTGAGCGAGTTGAACGACGCAATGACTTTTGTAAAGGAATCGTGGGCGAAATTTGGATTCATGTCGATCAAGTAGCTCGTAATGTAGTCGTAACCGAATCTCTCGACCACCGAGTCCTTGTCCGGGAGACCCAACAAGCTCTCGGACCAAAAAAGTTCATCGCGACACGTCACCCAGACGTCTGTGCCTGGCAAGCGCTTGTACAAGAGTCCCGTCTTGTAGCGAACGAGAATAAATTTATCACGTCGAAAACATTCCACGTGCACGAGACGTTGCTTGAGTTGAAGTAGATCGAGGCGCTCGAAAGAGTCTTGGGTGACGGGCACGCAGGCTTCGTTCACGACGACGTGGAACGAGGACGACTTGAGCACTTGCAAATCCAAGAGAGACCATACGCCACCGTCAGAGGCGGGATCCAAATCGTCCAGGGTCGAGACGACCGTATCGCGCACCATCATGGTCGTGCGTCCCACGTTTTTCGTTTCGAAGCATCCGAGAATGCACAAGAAGCCCGGGTAGCTGGTGTGGAAGGCTTTGAGCGAACCTTGTTTGACTTTGTGCGACGTTTGCCGCACAATCATCTGCAAGAGGAAAGGGTTGAGTGGATACGTCTGGGTGGATACTTCTCGGTAACACGTCGAGTTTTTTTCGATAAACACTTCTCCATTCGCACCCAATTCTCGATGCGACTCGCGAGGCACGTGCGTCATTTTACCTGCAGAGCTACCCTCCTTGTGATAGAGCGTTTTGCGCGACAGCACGTGCAAGAGGGTCCCCGTCTCGATTGATTTGACGACGAGCGCGTGTTTGGACTTGACGAGGGGCCAGTTTTTATCGCGCAGGGGTACGTACAAGTACTTTACAAAGAGCTTGACAAACAAGTGGCCTGGACTCACGACGACTTTGTTGGACAAATCGTCAATGTCGAATCGGTCCTGGTGGTAAATTTCGGTCATGTAAGGGATGGGATCGACCGGATGAGGGCATTGGTCGAAAAACTCTTGCACGCCCCGGACGCTTTCGTTTCCATTGTTGAGAACGACGACGAGATCCCCTCGTTTCTTGGTCTTGGTATCGTTCGTGTAGTAGGAGAGTTCTTTGCCTCGATCGTCCGAGTCGTATGCGTAGACGCGAACCATGCGTTTGCCCACGAGATGCGTGTTGGTCGAATCGTTGGTGTAGAAATAAGGGAGGTGGCGTAAAAATCCTCGAACGAGAAAAAAGCCACGGCCGATATCCAATTCCGCAAAGGGCTTGTCTTGCACGTCTGGAACTCCAAATCTATCGAACGTTCGAATACCGCCATGCCGAATGGCTCTGTCGAGGCGAGAGCAAATCATGACTGGAAACACGTCGCGGAGGGTCTTGTTGGGTGATTTAAATTGGACAGAGCACGCGTAGGTTTTCCCGAGTAAGATGTGATCGCGTCCATCTAAAGGCCCCTCGTAAATCAAGTTGCAGTGGAGACGATCGGAGAGAAACTTGCAAAAATTGTCGACGTGAATATCGTAATTTTCCAAAATGGAACTAGTCATCTTCGGTACGTTGAGACGTGGCATATTTGGCTCTGAGTGCGTGCACGCGATCTTGAAAGGTCTGATTCAACTTGTAGGAAGAATACTGTATCGCATAAGCACACAAGGTGATGACGAGCGTAACGACGAATAGGCAGTAGAGATGGATTGCCTGGATGTAGGGTACGTGCGATTGATACTTGCTCCCAAAAATTGAGTGGAGAAACGATTGATGGCCCATGAAGACTTTACTTTTCCAAAGATGTTGACCGAGAGTGCTCAACCTTCACACTGAATGAATCTAGAACTTTGTGCAGAAATTTATATTAAAAAATATTTTGATGTCGACGGTTTGGAAGTGCAGAGATTTAAAAAAAAAAAAAAAAAAAAAAAAAAAAAAAAAAAAAAAAAAAAAAAAAAAAAAAAAAAAAAAAAAAAAAAAAAAAAAAAAAAAAAAAAAAAATTTTTTTTTTTTTTTTTTTTTTTTTTTTTTTTTTTTTTTTTTTTTTTTTTTTTTTTTTTTTTTTTTAAATCTCTGCACTTCCAAACCGTCGACATCAAAATATTTTCTTTTTAAATTCAAATTATTCGTCATTGACTTTCACCTCGAGATAAAATATTTTTTGGGGGGTCGTACGATATTTCTTTGCTACAATTTTTACATGATTGTGCACCCTCTTGATTCGTCGTCTTCATTACCAACTTGCCTTTGAAAGCGACTTTCCTCCAGCCTGGCGCTATTGACGAAATGTACTGCCTTCTCACCCATTCGAAGCTCGATATCGTTTTTCGTGAGTATAACTTGGTTCTTTTTAATCATACTCTTGTCGGTAGAATCGATAGTAGCCCGAAAACAAATCTTGTGACGTGCAAGGACCAATGCCAATCGCACCAACTTCCCGTCCACTTGTTCGTCTATTTTGGTAAAAGAGTGTAATTCATAAAAATCAATCCAGTCTTGAACGAGAGGAGGTAGTTTGAACTGCTTTGGATATGGGTGTAATTCATCGGCGGTCGTCAGACACCAAGCATCGTAATCCACTTCTGGTACAGAAACACGATGTAGAGAAAGCGTTTTGTTAAACCGGAATGTTTCAATGATTTGCAAGCCTCGTAAGTCATACACCAGAGAAAAGACGCTTCGTAAGTTGCTTTGCGTCTCTGGACATGGGCGACCTTCGAATAAAGGCTTACTCAGGCAAAAGAACCCATTTCGGTAAAGAAACCCAATGACTACCGAATTGACAGACACCTTTTCAATGTCTCGAGGAACTTGCATGTATTCGGAATTGAACAAGATGCTACTCCAAGGAGTCGCAGGGACCGTATTGAACACCATGTACCTGTCGTAAGGATGAAAAATTTGCAGGACTGTAGAAGGACGATCCCCATTCACCGCAATGCACACAAACTTTTTGTTTTCCACAGGGTCTTGGCGAGCTCCTTCGAACGCGATTCGAATCGGCCATTCAATGACGAGGCCGAGATTTTCTGCGCTCGTACCACCCAATCGAAGAAAAGACGAAATCACATCTTGGAGAAAGCATTCAGGTCGAATTAAACTGTGACGTTTCTGGATAGTACCTGTGGTTTTGAAAGCTACGTCGTTCAACTCCAAACTTTGAACGGGTTTAAAGTCGATGAAATTTGGACGAGCGACCGCGTCTTGCGTCAAGAACGGTAACGTGTGTATGTCTCGACGCGTCTTCCATTCGTTGGCTATCCCGACGACCCGTTCGAGTGGCTCATTTGTCAGGAAGCAAATTCGGTAGAGGAGAGGTGAATTGGTCTTGGGTGGGTCAAAGTAACATCCACCTGGATATGGTAAGTCATACCCATCTAAATAAAGTATCATGTTTTTGTAGACAAAGACGTTATCGCTCGCAGGTCGAGAGAATGCTTGTAGGTAATTGGTCACAACGTTCGGGTCTCGAACGAAAAACGGAGTGGCATAAAGGCAGAACGTGGCAGTTGCATTGGGCATTGGCATCACGACGCGTTCCTTTCCCATCAGAATGGTCCAAGAGTCTTGTTTGCAAAAGACGGAAGAAGACGTCGGAGATTTCTTGAGATGAAGCTCAATAGCTTGCACGAAAGGGTGTTTGTCGGTAACGTACACTTTGTCGTTGTCATGAAATCGTGAGACAAACCAATTTTCATACTCCATGTCGGAAAATTGGAGTACCACCATATCATGCTCGATTCGAAAATCTGTACAACCGTGGAACTTGCTGTAGACGTGGCCGTACTTTTGAAAGTTCATTGTCTTCTTTATTCCCCTGGTGGAGATTAAAAAAAAAAAAAAAAAAAAAAAAAAAAAAAAAAAAAAAAAAAAAAAAAAAAAAAAAAAAAAAAAAAAAAAAAAAAAAAAAAAAAATTTTTTTTTTTTTTTTTTTTTTTTTTTTTTTTTTTTTTTTTTTTTTTTTTTTTTTTTTTTTTTTTTTTTAATCTCAATTTTTAACCTTTACCTTTCTCGACAAGTGACGTTTCCTATACCTGTATCCAAGAGCATAAGAGAAGCGAATTACCTTTGATATATCTTTTAATAATTATTTCTTGACCAATCTAGCGGGATTTCCAATCAAGTGAGCATGCCCCCTTGCACCACCCACTAAAAAGTCTACAGTTATCCAATTCAGGTGGGGGTTTATAATAAGTAAAAAGAAATACAAGAGTTCGAGTCGCGTCACCTCATAGATTTGTGTATCCTTGCAGTTAAATTCTTCAGTGAGGTCGTCAATCACTTGAACGACTTGGTCATAGCGTTTGCATTCGATTCCAAATTGTCCGTTAAACCTCACGTCGAGAGGAATCATCATTTTCTGATTCAGCAAATAGTACAAATAGCCATACTTTTCCTTTTCAGTCATGAGACGATAAATGTATGTTCGAGCAGCCTCCTTCACTTTAGAGTTTTGAACGAGTTCCAACGACACACAATTCTGGAACGTAGGTTTGAAAGGATGGGGCATGCAAAGTGGCTTCAACGTTTCCTGCAACGATTGCGTGATCTGTCGGAGTAAATTGTCGACGGGTAGGTTTAGCTTTTGCAAGTCAGTAATCATCTTACTTTCTTGTACGCGTACCAAACGACCAAGACGGCCACCAGACCCACCACGATACCTCCGATCCAATACAACCAAGGTAAAAATATCAAAAGACTCGACCAGATGCCAGACGTAACACCTTGAGCAAAGTAGGAGAGAGCCTCTCCGACGGTGGGTCTTCGACATTCCATGGTTTGATGTGGTAAACAGCTATACTGTTGACAATCGCATAACCTGCAGCAAGAATCTTCATGGTCTTCGTCGTACGCGTCACATGCATGATCGAAATTCGATGGCGAACAGAACGAAAGGTTGTCTACCGATTCCTGTTGACAACAGCTCAATTCACGAACTTTGCATACGGAGGAACCGCTCTTCAAAAAGCATCCAGAGTTTGACTGGATGTAGTCGTTAATGTAGTGTATACCCACACCCACGGCAGTCGACGCGGCAGCAAGTGTAAATCCCTTTTTGCTGAAAACCGTCTTTACGGCACTTTTCAACTTATCGTTCGTAAGAATGAGTCTCTTGAGACGTGTGGCGTTCTTGATCTTGACTCCTCCGTCAAACTTGCGGAACGATTTCAACACGGGGGTTCTCTTGGCAATCCACTTTTTCAATGCAGCCATCTTTCTTGATTCGAGCATCAATCAAGTAATGGAACCTACTACTTGCATTTTCAATTTTACCAAGGGAGAGTGCCGTGGAAAGAAACGATCGGACCTCCCAATGACGATTTGCGCTTTTCATTTAGCACAAGTATACGGACTCGAAGTGAAACACGAGACCTTGGAATCTCGGACGGACCACCATGTGGTTGGACCCTTCCTGAAACCACTAAAGGGTATTGTGTTTCCACGTTATACTGTAATTATACCAACTCGAGACTATTTAGATTCAATAGATAGGCCCGAAGACCAAGGGATAAAAGTGGTGGACCCCCATAATCAGTTACAAATTAACCCAGTCATCAAAGAGTTTATGCGTGGAATATTAAAGAACCCAAATCGAAACGTGGATCATCGCCGCAAGTATGAGATCATCCGAAACTTTAACAATAAACCAAAAGAAGTCAATCTTGGACCTTATACAGGGCAAGAGGTGCTTCAGAGAAATATCGTAGGTCAGGTGCAAGCAAACTTGCAAAGTTCAGAGAGCCAAATTGAAAAGGAGTCTATCATAACCCGACTAAGAAAGCATTTGAAATATTTAAATTCCGAGGGGACAGATTTTGTATCTCTGGACGAGTCGGGTGAATTTTCTACCTGCATGCTATACTTGATAGCGAATTGTTTATTCTCTGATCACATGTACATGAATAGTACAAATGTAGACAGATTAATGTATAATTGTATGTGGCTATCAGATATTGGACTGGTTGCAACGGAAGATATTGGAGATCCAGCGTATCTAGTATTTTTAGGACAGGATACGGGTTCAAATATTTATTATAATTCCATTGTAACCACTGTCAAAAAGGAATATGTACCTCGTCCGATAACTTTGAATGATTTGCCAGACCAATTTGGTGCGCAGAACATGTTCAGAGGTGGATCTAAGGCTTGTCTCTATTAAAAAAAAAAAAAAAAAAAAAAAAAAAAAAAAAAAAAAAAAAAAAAAAAAAAAAAAAAAAAAAAAAAAAAAAAAAAAAAAAAAAAAAAAATTTTTTTTTTTTTTTTTTTTTTTTTTTTTTTTTTTTTTTTTTTTTTTTTTTTTTTTTTTTTTTTTTTTTTTTTTTTTTTTTTTTTTTTTTTTTTTTTTTTTAAATTAATATATTTGCAATTTCACAAGTGTACTCTTCTTTTTGTGGGCTGAAACGGCTTCGCTTGGCCCCGCGTTGGGTTTTATACTTTTCAGGAATTGCCTCAATAACCTGCTCCTCTTCAGAGTCGTATTCATCAACAGCACGTTTTGCACTCGATTCGACCAGATTAGATTTGTTGAAGAGTGCTTCCCCTTCCTTTATATCCAAGCAACTAAATTCCCCAAAATTCGGTTTCTTTCCTACATTTTCCACCTCTTCAGCCACAAAACTCGCATCGTTTTCCTCTGAAACTTCTTCAGCACGGAAATGATTATCGTCCCCATCTTGTTGTTCACACGTAGACGGGTCGTATATCGCTTCATTAGTGATGGTTACATCCCCTAAAAAGAAATCTTGGACAGTTTTCAATTTGGCTTCGTGAAAACCAATCAGGTCATGTATAACACCTCCAATCTTGACCATTTCCAATTTACTTCCATCCACTTCGGTTTTCGTGTAATAATATCGATTATGTATTTCAACGACCATCAAACCGAGAAATCCTCGAGAAAACATTTTTTTCATTTGACTGGAGAATCTGTTCACGAGCCGATCTCCGTCAAAAACTTTTGTCTTGGTGATGCAGGGCTGTGATCCGAGAGGTACTGGAAAACCCGCCTTCAAAAACTGTTTACGGCTTTCATCGCAATACTTGCAGCTTAGAAAATTGCATTCGCTCATGAAAAACTTTGAGTCGTTAGCCAAAGTAGCCGTAGTCACGTCACTCCGTCATGGCTTTACCCAATTGGCTCAGGACTATAGAATCGCGAACCAGGATCGAAAAATCATCATCGGTGGTTTTGGTCAACGCCTTTGCATACGATCGATGAACTAAACAGTGAGCAAGAAGAACGCATTTGAGTGGAATTTCGTTCTCGAGAAGACGTTCCACTTTAAAAGCGGGGTTTCCACTATAAACTTTTTTGAACATGTCTTTGGAACCTTGAGTAAATCTTTGGTAGGGTGCGTAATTTTCCAAATATTCTTTCCAATCAGGTCGAACGAGATTAATGGCGTTGCTTGAATTGGCCAACTTGGAAACTGCATCTTCAAGAGATTGTACCTTTGAGATCCTATCCACCAGAGAAGAATACGATTCCATCTTGCAACAAGTGTTGACTCTTTACTTTTCCAGAGAGAGACTCAACGAATGGGCTTGACAAAGTAGAGTAAAGATGAAGGCCCCAGTCCTTTTTATATAAAGGAAAAAAAAAAAAAAAAAAAAAAAAAAAAAAAAAAAAAAAAAAAAAAAAAAAAAAAAAAAAAAAAAAAAAAAAAAAAAAAAAAAAAAAATCTTTTTTTTTTTTTTTTTTTTTTTTTTTTTTTTTTTTTTTTTTTTTTTTTTTTTTTTTTTTTTTTTTTTTTTTTTTTTTTTTTTTTTTTTTTTTTTTTTTTAGCTTAATGACTTTTATTTTACTTTCTTTTTCTTTCCCCCTCTGGTGGCTTTTCCCTTCTCTCGGACAAGAGTTCCCTGTTCTATGCATGGCCCACCCCACTTTCCACCATATTGAAAGATTGATTCCAACTGTTTAGCCGTATTACCTGTAAATCTGTCAAATCTCTTTCGAATCACACGTCCCTTGTCTATCGAGACTTCGTACACTCGACCATTCTCCATTTTGTCCAATTGTTCCAAGCATCTGAACCTTTTTTGCATGCCTTCATTCTCTCCTTTCGATAACCAAAAATAGTCTTCGAAATAAACAACGTCGATAGAATGGGATCTCTTCAACTTGTACGCAACGTCTTCCTCTGTTTCGTGAGCTATCAACCCATCAATTTTGAAGCGACTCTTTTCATGAAACAGTTGCTTTACGTTGACCTCGTACCGTTGTGCAATGTAACCAGTCGGTAAATTCTTCAAACTGGGTAAAAACTCCATCAATATTGCTCGTCTACACCACTTTGCAGTCACTACCCCACGCACTTGGTACACGTCCAATAAAATGACGGTTCCATCCTCCATTCGCTCGGCCGTGAAAACGAAACCGTCTCCGAGCGTGATGCCGCGTCGTTCTCGAAACTCGTGGCCTTCCCACGTCTCTTGAATACGATCTCCAAAACTGTACACGAAGCCAAACACGCCGTCCATTTTCTTTGCAAAGACGTACGTATCCTCCGACGGTAGCTTCTCGATGATGGTGACGGGCCTTCGAACCATGTTGGTCCTATTCAATTCGTAAGGAGGATGTTGAAACCCTTGCAAGCGAGTGTACACGTCCCGATAAGCTTCTAGAGTGTTTTGTGGATAAAAGTAACATTTTTTAGGATGGGAATACGTATCATACTCCAACTCAAACACGAGTCTGTAGTATTCGAGACCATCGCGAAACGTATAAAGTTGGGCATACTCATCCAACTGCACAAAGTGTCGAATCTCTACGCGAAAAGGATCTTGGTAGTTGCCTGTTACGTCCAGAAACTTGGAATGGGTTGCTAGAGACCATTTACCGAACGGTAGTTCTAACGAGTAAACCCAGTTGAACCACATACCGTCGAAAAAAACAGCCTGCGTTTCAATTTTTCTTTTGGTTTCCCAACAGTCGTCTCTGAAACGGAAATGTGGTTTCGCGTACAAGATTCGGTATTCGGGACACTGCCTTTTAATCTGACGATTGGATTTCAACCATTTTTCCACAATGTCTAACAACAGAGGTTCTAGGCTGGAGGAATGTCGAACGACGATTCGAAATTCATATTCGTGCACGGATTCCATCGACAAGATTGTCAATGTGATGCGTTAGGTACAAGACCCACCCGAATCTGAATTGAACGATGAACAGGAGAGCGATGAAACAGAGAGCAACGATAGCGATGGATCGAAAAAAGGATTTCTTGAAATAAAGAGATGCCAGTGGAATGAGTATAGAAGGTCCCGCTATCCCGAGAAGAATGACTCTTGCAATCTTTTGTTCGGACACGTAAAGTTTAGTGGGTCCAACGTCTGAATCATCAACTTTTAATATATCCTCGATACGATGCTCGAACGAATCCATGAACACTTGATTTTAGAAAGCATGATGTCGGCCGAGTGGGAAAACATTGAACGTGGGTCACTAAGTAAGTAAAAAAAAAAAAAAAAAAAAAAAAAAAAAAAAAAAAAAAAAAAAAAAAAAAAAAAAAAAAAAAAAAAAAAATTTTTTTTTTTTTTTTTTTTTTTTTTTTTTTTTTTTTTTTTTTTTTTTTTTTTTTTTTTTTTTTTTTTTTTTTTTTTTTTTTTTTTTTTTTTTTTTTTTTTTTTTAACATCAAAATATTATTTTATCTATTTAACCTTTAACCTTTTAGTCACTTTTGTACTCTTTTTCCTTTTCTTCTCATTGTTCTTAATCACTTCTCCACGGCCCTTTTTAAAATGGTCGTTAATGTTAAAAGTGTACTTTACACCTCGCTCTACCAGCATTGCCAATTTGCGATGACCATTCGAATGCCAGTATAGCAACTCTGCGTGTACGAAATTCTTCCAACGGATTGTATTCATGACCGCGTCGCATGCCAGTTTCGGGTTCGACAAATGCCAAAATCCCATATTAAGTAGAGTGCAAAAAATTTTCTTTTGGCTCATGAAAAGTTGCTCATAGTTTGCCAACGTGCAGTCTTCGGCGTCCATTACCCACTTGAGACTTTCTCCTACAGACACGTCTGCTCGACTATAAGTATAGTCCACATACGTATTGGCCCTTTCGGGATAACGCTCGAGAATGCGAACCGCTGGGCACGACTTGGATTTGTATTCGTTCAACGACTTGGTCTTGCGGGTGATGGAATATTTTTTGGCATCCCGACATCGATACTGCACCTCCAAAAGCGTGTCTACCCAAATGATCCACCCCTGGCTTGTAGGCGATATCGCTCCATCACCATCCTCGCAAAACACGCGAGACCACACTTGATTCAAAATGGTAGTGGACATGAACTGGACGAGTTCGTTGATGCGCTTCTGAAAACCTTTGGTCACAATCTGGCCGTCCAGGGTCTCGTACACGTACCTCTTTTTCGACAAAATCAAGAACCGTTTCATTCGCTGTTCGTACTTGAGTTCGACGAATGGCATATTCAAGTAGGCATTGACCGCGTCGCAGTCGTCGGTGGGCCAGCGGTGGACCATTAAGCTATCTGTATCGGCATAACACACGTCGTATCCCAATCGCTTCATGTAGTGGAACGATCCCAATAGCTGGTAGCGGGCCAGCGTCACGATTGCCATGGGGATCACCACGTAGGCCAGGCACGAGTCTTTGTTGGCCATGACGCCGTACAGCGAGTTGATGAGAATCTTGATGCCAAGTTGGACGTTGTAATGATACACGTTTCGAGTCGTTTTCCATTCCTTCTGATGGTATTTGCGCTGCTCTATAAAGTGTAGCACGAGGCAGGGTAAAAAAGCATTTTCGTCCGGGTTGACGACGATGGCGAATTGATCGCGAGACGGATCGAACGGCTGATAGTGAAACGCGTCTGGATCGAATTCGTCGCGTTCGAAATCCACGTCCGAATGCGTTCGATAGGTAATCGCCTTCAAGGTTTGCACTTTGGGCGAGGCCAGCCAGTCGTCCTTTGACAAAATCGTGCACGTCCCGTAGCACAATCGACTACTCAATAAAGCGATCGGATACATACTCGTAAAGTCCATGACGGACACGTCCTCGAACGTGTTCTCCGGCTGGCAATAGTTTAAAGCGCCTTGGTACTTCGACTTTTTGAACAAGGACTCGTAAGTGGATGGGTCAACGGGACTCTTGAAAAATTTGTCGTTAAAGTAGTAACCGAGCAGCGTGCCGCTCGTCTTGAAAATGTCCAGCAAGATGCGCGAGTTGCCCAAGTGAAGTGCGCTGACCGCATCCCGTGAAGTCAAGTTTCCATACTCGATCAAGAACGAACCCACCTTTTCCTTTTCGAATAACTTCCACACCAGTTCCGAGTCGTGCTCGCAATACTCTAAAAACATGCGAAACGATCCAAACTGCTCGAGGGTGACTTGAGGAGGCTTTAAAACATCGTAACAGGTCGGTACGTCGTCGCAGCGCAGCAGCTCGTTCGATACGCTGGAGGACGTGTACCAGGACCAAATGCCCGTCGACTTGACGTTTATTTTACTCTCCCCCTTCAATTTAGCGTGAACGACGTCATTTAGTTTATATCCCGGTAGATTATAGTTGGAAAACGTTTTGAAATACGTGTAAAGATCCAACACCATCTTGTGCTGAAAAGTGCCGACCACGTCCTGACCGACGTTCAATGACGAATACTGGGCGAGTAAATCGTACTCTTGGAGCCAATAGAGACGCGCAAACACGCAGGGAATGTCGAAACCGTCCACGTTGTACCCAGTCAGTATGTGACAGTCTCGAATCAAGAGATGAAAATCTCGTAACATACTCCGTTCCGACGTGTACGCGTACCAGTTGGGAAAATCGTTCAGCCCCTCTGTCAGACCATTGGGCAAGAGGTACAAGAGCCACTTGGAAACTCCCTTGCGCAAATTCCACTTGAACACGCTGATCATGACGATGCGGTCCGATGCGTTCATTCCAGAAGGAATGCGGTTCGTCGCGCCGTCTATGGGTACGGTTTCTAAATCGAACGCCCCTATCGTCCAATTGGGAGGCGTAGTATCGTTGGGAAGCATTCGAAAGGATTCCAACAGACTCGTCGAGGTGGCATTTTCCGATACGTCGTACCACTTGTAGTAAAACGACTGTGACTCGTAGCGCGTACAAAGGTCGAGGTAGAGTCGTACGAGCCAATCGTTCTTATCGTAGTAACTGACCTTGTACTTTTGAAAGAACCGTCCCACGTTCTCGTGGTTTGCAGTAGTATAGAGTTTGTAGAAAGGTTTCGATCTGTATTCCAGTTTATCTCGCCGCAAACGTTCTTCGAAATAAGGTAGGATCTTTTTCGAGTCGCCCAGACGTACGTATCGCACATCGTGAGACGGAAAATGCGTGGAAAAGCTTTTGACAAATGTATCGATGCGACTCGTGCACACGCCGATCCACTCTTCGTACTCTCGCGTCTTTTGATGCGTCCGACCCTCCAGGTCTAGGAAGGTGACTTTAACCCGAATCCAGTTTGGTTTTGTCCTACTGCCGCGGTCATACGGTAAACGTTCCCATCGGGTAGAGTACAGCCTTTCACTTGACATTATTTTCTTTCTGAATAGTTTCCGAGAAGATGGTTGCATGGACGGGGGTGTGCAGAAGATGATTTCAAGTACAGAAATCTTGACAATATATATTTAAAAAAAAAAAAAAAAAAAAAAAAAAAAAAAAAAAAAAAAAAAAAAAAAAAAAAAAAAAAAAAAAAAAAAAAAAAAAAAAAAAAAAAAAAAAAAAAGTTTTTTTTTTTTTTTTTTTTTTTTTTTTTTTTTTTTTTTTTTTTTTTTTTTTTTTTTTTTTTTTTTTTTTTTTTTTTTTCATATTATCATTACCAACGCATTAAAAAATTTTTCCATCTCGGAATGAAAAGGTGATGATGGTCCTGGTGCTGAAGGGTTTATGTTGAACCGCTCGTAAAAACGCTTTCCACATTCCCATACATGTATTTTATCATGGATAGTTCCCTGCCAACATCGGAATCTGTAACGTCCAAAGCAATAAATGCATTGTTTAGTTAGAACTATCTTGTGATCTTCAACAGCATGCTTCTCAAAACCTTTAAAACTGCATACTGATTGACAACTCGGACAACATATTTCACCAGCTTGACGACTGTAAACATTTGTAGATGACATTTGAGAAGTCTTGAAATTGATCAGCTCAGTAGTAATCAGCTAATGTAGACGGCATTCGAATGAGAGAATCTTAACTCCATCATCTTTTATATAATTCAAAAAAAAAAAAAAAAAAAAAAAAAAAAAAAAAAAAAAAAAAAAAAAAAAAAAAAAAAAAAAAAAAAAAAAAAAAAATTTTTTTTTTTTTTTTTTTTTTTTTTTTTTTTTTTTTTTTTTTTTTTTTTTTTTTTTTTTTTTTTTTTTTTTTTTTTTTTTTTTTTTTTTTTTTTTTTACACCACTACACTTGTCATCACTTATCCTCATAGTCATACTCGTCGTGTAATAGTGAAACTTCCGGTTGGCTATGGCGTCTTCTCTTTGGACTCTCGCGTTCATTTTCATTAAACTCGTGCGCTCGTCGCTTTGTTCCAGTGGGTTCTTCTTCCCCGAAAACGGTTGGTTTCGCTACAAACACCAACAAAGTGGTGACGTATTCGCTAACTGCTTTGATTTGCTGAGTCAGTCTACTGTACAAGGGATTTGGAATCTTGACCGATTCCTCCTTCTCCATCATCTCTTGAATACAATATAAAAGACATTGTAGTTCGAGTTCCGCCCATTCTTCCTTTGCATGCGTCGTCGTTTGGTACACTTCGTATGCTTTGTTTAATTGATCGGGCGACAAGACGGTTCGGAACGTTGGTGTGACGAGTTTGTCGTGCGCATACCGAAAGACGAGACCATAGACCATGTCGAATATCGCGTGCATGGCCTTTATCTGTTTGACTCTTCTCTGAGACTGAAGAACGCTCTTGGACGCTGTAAACATGTACTCGAAACTAGTGTCGTCGTCGTCATTTGACACCTCTCGTACAATCTCGACGATATTTTTACCCATTGGAACGTCCTCCACGAGCTTCTCCATGTAAACTTTGAAAAATTTTTTCCTTGCCTGAAAGAGTTGAGCATTCACGTACTCGTTGAGCGTATCGCCTTGAGCCAAATTTCGTTGCAGGGATCTCAAAATATCCTGTTCGGTAGTCTGGTCATTCGACACGTGTTCCTCTTCGTCTTCCATCTTTACTTTATCCGTACCTTTCGAGTCTGATCGAGAGCTCGTCTCGTAGATTGGGGACCGAATCGGTCGACTTCAAATACGTATCTATTCGAAACGGTTCCGCCTCATCGAGGAGCCATTGGCCGTAATGAACGCGTAGCACGATTCCGTTGGTGCGATGTAAAATACGGTATCCCGTGTGCGTCAACATGTGTGGATTCAACACGAAACTATCGGGTGGATACCTATCGTCCTCTTTTGACATGCGGCAAACGGGGTACGTGTACAACAGTTCGTAAGTTTGCGCGTGAGGCGTGGTGTGGTTTCGCGTGACACTCCTCGAAATATCTTGACAGTAAGACATTTGATTCCGGCGCATGACCCATTCGTCGCAAATTTCAATGTACATCCAAGTTTGGACTCTACAGTGGCGAGTTCGTACCATGTACGTTAGTTTAGATTGCAAATGGTATTGCATGTAATTATACAACCACTCTTGCTCGATTTGCAAATGCTTTTTCCCTCGCAGTGGTTCGATTAGGAGGTTTGAATCGACATTTTCGAAATGAATGAATGAAATTGGTGTCGCACTCAACAAGTAATAGTAAGTGTACACGCTCACGTCCGCGAGCTCTTCGTCTCGTTCGAAAATGCTCGCGCAAGCATTGTAACCATTCCCACGTAGGTAATTTCCATCGATGCGCACTCCAAACTGACCGTATCTAGGATCGCACACACATCCAAATCCTTCAACGTAGCGAGACTTTTTGAGAGGTCGTCCGCTCAGCGCGTCGAACGAACAAGGACGTTTCAAACACTTTTTACCCCCGCTCAAGTACTTTGGATTGAATCCGTCGGAATCTTTCACGGCGTCCACATGAATTTCATCGGGTTCGCAGGACGACTCGTGAATACGTGCATGCGCCGAAAGCCTCTGACACGTCGAAAGGGGACCGGGTATGAATCCGTCGTCGCAATCGCACACGTCTGAATTCATTTTCAGTCTACCGCGTGGCCCACAAGCCACCTCCAAGTCACAGTTTCCTCCGAAATGCTTTTGCGATATGATGTGAGGTTGTTTACAAACGCAAATTGCAAAATTCTGGCCCTTGTAGTTGTAGAGACTCCATCGACCCGTCTTTGAATTACATTCGCCACCTCTCAAAAAATGGGGTACGCATTGGCCGTTGAGGCAAATGTGATGAAGAGGGCAGTCTTTGTCAGTGACGCAGGAAGAGGGCATTTTGTGGATCGGTTCAATTGGCAAGATGGCCCAAGGTTGAACGATGAGCTCGTGAGACTGCCGTGAGTAAAACAACAGGAGGCCCATATAGAGCAAGGCGAGAACCCAGTACGCAATTAGCAACATTCCTTTAGTAAATGTAGATTGTTTTAAGACACCCGTCTTTATACATGAGACCTATGGAAGAGTGAGCCGAATCTCGTTCGCGCAACCACTGCAAACATTTGAATTTGGTTTGAGGGTTTCGAATGGATAGCAAAAACTGTTTTACGCTATACATGACAGTAAACTTGATTTAATATCAGTATTTAAAAAAAAAAAAAAAAAAAAAAAAAAAAAAAAAAAAAAAAAAAAAAAAAAAAAAAAAAAAAAAAAAAAAAAAAAAAAAAAAAAAAAAAAAAAAAAAAAAAAAAAAAAAAAAAAAAATATATATATATATATATATATATATATTTTTTTTTTTTTTTTTTTTTTTTTTTTTTTTTTTTTTTTTTTTTTTTTTTTTTTTTTTTTTTTTTTTTTTTTTTTTTTTTATCAAGTGGATACTGTCATGTCTGTTCACCGTTTTCCTTTTCGCTTCCTTTCCTCTTTTCGCTTCCTTTCCTCTTTTCGCTTCCTTTCCTCTTTTCGCTTCTTCCTTTCCCTTTCCTCTTCACCCCCCTCCCCATCCAATTGTTGTTTTGAAGAGCTGGGAGGTGAGGACAAATATGGATACTCGTAACCCGCAGTATAAAGTTTCAGTAAAACGTCCGCTGTTCGACTGTCGAAACAATTTATCCATTTGATATATTCTTCCAAAAATTGCAGCAGCTGACGATCCCAAATCTCCCATAGAAAAGGAAAGTCGTATTGAACTTGTTGTGCCTCTCTACGGTATAAATTGTGCTCTTCAGCTAACCTTGACTCAAATTTGCAAAAGCCCAAAAATCTTCTCGACGTAGCGACCTTTTTTCTGAATCGTATAAAACTTGTTTCAGCGTTTGGATCCGATTCCTCAATGTCGTTTACGTTTCGTATCATGCTCCGCCACTTTTCTTCCGACATTGAAAAAAATAATAATTTATTCCACTAGTCTTTATTCACTTTACAAAAACACACCAGGTCCAAATTTCGAAAAAAATACAATTACATCTTTTTTCATCACTCTTCCATTTTTTGGTCTGGTGCAACTTGCTTCGGTTTAGGAATAATGCCAATACCGTCTTTGTAACTAGAGAATTTCATTGTCTCATTTGAAAACCTGTAAATTGTTGGATTCAATAGATTTACCATCTGACCATACATTTTTAAATTATCGGTAAAGCCTGGAAAAAGTGCATTTTTCTTATCCAACCATTCATTATGGGTAAAATAGTAGCATTTTACTTTGCCAGGGTCAAAATCGTAGATGCAGTGTTCTTCCTTGGTTCGAGAATGAAATCTAGCATATCCCAAACATCTTCTGAATACAGCAACGCGTTTCCTGAATCGCAAAAAGGCCTTTTCAACGTTTGAAATACTAGTACTCGGGTTTAACTTTGGGATGCCATCACTAGTGCGTTTACCAGAATTATTCTCCGTGCCATCTTCAGTTTTAACTTCTGAAGTGAGAGTACTATTTGATCTTTCACCGATATTCATTACCAAAAAAAATATATTTACCTCGTCTTTATTATCAAAAAATAAGCACATGGCATTGACATTGGAAACAGTCTTGTACGATGCACCGTGGATGTCCTACAACGACACTCTTTTACATTCTCGTCTCGTCTTGACCTATCCCAAGAACATGGTCTTTACTACTCAAATCGTGTCTCGTGTACTGGAGAATGACGTATACGATCGCTTCCCCCATGCCGAGAAATTCGACCTCGCACTTCTCGAGGAGGTCGATTGGCCAAAAACCTTAATCGTACTGGATCGCGACTCCAACTTGATCTTTGCTCCCGACGCTGTCCGCCAACTCGTTCGACTCGATCGACGCCTACGGTATCGAGAAGCAGCTAAAAACATTTTCGGACCGTTTCGATTCTTACCCGTGCAACTCTTTTCTTGGATGTGGTGTATCGGAATCGCAACCGCGTATGCGTTTACGATACTCTGGTCAATTTCAACACGACGCAAGCCGCATCGTCTCGTTTTAACCAATAGGGTTTCAACTCTTCGAGAAGGGTCTGGTCGGTAAACACGGCGCATCGAGCTTGCGTTTCGTTCGTGGGAGACGTGACGAGGGCGTCGTACCGTCGACGAGCCTCCCGAAACGCCTCGCTCGAATATTCCTCATCCAACAGTCCCGTAATGACTTGGTTGCGATCGAAACGGTCAAAGATTGGATTCTCGAGATATTTTTGGTCAAAGTCGCGCAAGGTATAGTAATCCAGCATCCAAAAGTAAGTCATCCAGAAGGAAACAATCAGTTCGAGATCCACGTGAGGAACGCGATGGAATTTTTTGCAGTTGAATTCTTTTAAAAATCGAGCAATCGTGTCCGGGGGTTCTTCTAATTCTTTATCGTATTGCAGAGTCTTGTGAATGGACGGTACGTTGATGGGCGTGATTCCGACAATCGGGGGGATGAAATCGTTTCCGAAAAGAAACGAAGAGTCGATGAGTCGCGACGGTGAGTATGGTAGAGCATTGTTCAAAAACTCTTTGACGTTGTAGTACTTTGAATAACGATAAATTTGAATGCTCTCGTAGCGATCGCGTCTCAAAAACGCCAATATGAACACGTCTTGGTCGACGCTCACCACGATGGGATGTTTTTGGTGCAGCGCTTCTGCCACGTGAAACATTTTATGTTCTCCCTCGCCAGGTACGGCGCATCCCGACAGAATCAGGTTGAGTCGATGCACGTCTCGAAATCTGTATTTCTCGAAACGCTTCACTAACTCTTCTTGGACACGTAGAGCGATGACATTGGTGCCAAACAACGAGTAACAGTACTTGTTCTTCACTCCGAGCGTCCCGGTGGTTTTAGAGCGTCGTTTTCGCTGGATGGGCCATTTCATGGGTACCCCTTGACCGTCGAGAGACAACACGATCGTGATTTCATCGGTTTTGGCGTGAGGTAAAATTTCTTCGAGCGTTTTGACGAGCTGGCCCCACGTAATGTTGGCAATCTCACGAAACAAACTCGACTCGTTCGTTTCGAGTGCGTATTGTATCCCAATATACAAGTAACTTTGCAGATCGACGAGGATGGAATCGAAAGGAACAATAGGCACTTGTGTTGGCTCGCACAGCGGGTCGATGAGCTTACAAAAGCCGGTGATTCCCATGGCAATAGATGAATGAATATGTGAAACGGGAGAGCGTCTCGACTTTATTAAAAAAAAAAAAAAAAAAAAAAAAAAAAAAAAAAAAAAAAAAAAAAAAAAAAAAAAAAAAAAAAAAAAAAAAAAAAATTTTTTTTTTTTTTTTTTTTTTTTTTTTTTTTTTTTTTTTTTTTTTTTTTTTTTTTTTTTTTTTTTTTTTTTTTTTTTTTTTTTTAGTAAGTTGTAATCAAGTTGACTTTTCCGTCATGGTCATTGTCTACCTACTCTTGTTTTTCATTCTCTATCTCGTACACGTCTTGATGGCTCGTAACCTCTTGATCTACTATACTGCTTCGCCTCAAAAGTTCCATTTCAATTTGATTCGCTGGAACCAAGATGTCAAATACTTGTTCCATTGATTGGATCGATCGACTCCTTTTCGGTTCGGACACATCCACCGATCCACCACGTCCGTGCGAGTGGCTCGTCGTCAAACTCGAAGTGGAAGGTATCGATTGGCGAGACGCGATGCGTCATGGAGGACTTTCATTGTTTCCCTATAACGTCACAGGCGATTTAGATAAAACAATCGACTATTTCGAAAAAGTTCTAGTAGAACTGCAAAACGATGTCCAGTATCCCTCCTTCAAAGTCAAATCCATTCGACGCTTCTTTAACCACTTGTTATCTGTTTTTGCCAAAAAGAATTGCGAGAAACGGCTCCTTCCGTTGGACGACGACAAGGATATCTTGAACGCCATGTTGACTCGGCCTGCTGACGACGTGGCGTACCAATATACGTCTCCCAGCTTTTGGGGAGAATTGGCTCGACGCCTGCTCAACCATCGGCGTCCGATTCCAAACGAGTTGGCTCCCCTCGTTCATCCGTCGACCCAGTCCATGCAACGAGCCATGCGACTCTACGACGTGACGTGCAAAACACGCGGTCAGCTCTACGATCCCTTGAGCATGTACATGGTTCCGCGATCCGAGTACGTGGACGCCGTTCATTGGGAATCGGATGGATTGTTGGAAGCATTCGTTCTCGCAAATGCCTACCATCCTCTCGCACGAGCAGTACAGAGTCTCGTGAAACGATCCATCCTTCAACTACTGGACGGTGAATGCCCGACCCTCTCGACGTCGGACCGACTGACGAACGAGTTTATACGCAACATTGGGGTCGCGCATACGTCCATTCAGCAAGTACCTCTCTTCACCCAAGAAAATCGCATCCCCAAAACCATTGACGTGTTTCAACGACTCTTGGCACTCACAGAATACGACGCTTTGTGGGATTCTTTCGACAAGGAGGAACCGCCGTTGGACGATCACGCGCGCGAGCTGATGCTGTTGACGGAGCGTTTGCATTTGGCCGAACGTCAAAACAAATTACTGCTCGAGCACGTGTGCAAATAGACGAACCGCTTGAAGAGCGCATTTACTAGGACCCTTGTGCCAAGCGCATGGACATTCGAATCGCTTCGGGAGAGCCGGCATGCCCAAAGTCTCGACGTTGACAGTGTTCGAAATACCCGCATCTCGCAAGACTCCGAGTTGGAAGCTTTCTCCTTTGTATCCAAACAATGCACTCGGATTGCGTTTCATCAGGTAATGGTGCCTGTGTCGTAAAAACTGTAGCACTTCCGAATAAGGGGTGCCGAATCGGCAGCTCATCAAACAGTCGGGTCGAACGTGAGGATGAGATAGACGAGCGTTTTGGTACGAAATTGGACTCTTGACGAGGAAATGTTTCTCGAATCCCGTCCAGTCGAGGTAGGCGAGCTCCAAAGGGATGTATCTCTTGCCCAAAACGATTCCTTGAGTGTGTATGATCGCTTGAACCAACATCTCTTGTTTTAAGAGTAGAATAAAGAAATGCCAAAGGGATTTGGATTCAGCTCAATTTTATTTGTCGGGGTGCTGGTGTTGCTTCTGGCGTCAGTGATACTCCAAGGATACGTCATGTATTCAATAGCTGCAAGTACAAAGTATGTGGTTGACACTACTACACAAAAGGTGACTACGAAAGGAGTCGACGCTGTGACCTTTTGGACCGATAAGAAAATGGTTATGATCGGTCCCACTGTTTGCAATCTGATGGGTATGGTGCTAATTGGATTGCTTTATGGGATGGGATGAATAAAGCACATACCATGAACATCAAATTGATTTTGTCTACTAGTCTCTTTGTGACAATTTTGGTTGCGTTGATCACCTTTGGCTACATCTCGTACACTCTCTACTCGGACAAGACAACTGTGGGGGGTCAGACGATCGTCAAGGCGCATCAACTTCTGTTTTACGTGGAGCTCATTTCTATCCTAATAGCAATGGGATTATCTGGAGGAATCTTGTACAGAGGATGAAAAGAGGTTGGACCGTAAGACTTGACGTTTGACGGCTCGAAGGAATACGAGCTATATATATATTTAAAAAAAAAAAAAAAAAAAAAAAAAAAAAAAAAAAAAAAAAAAAAAAAAAAAAAAAAAAAAATTTTTTTTTTTTTTTTTTTTTTTTTTTTTTTTTTTTTTTTTTTTTTTTTTTTTTTTTTTTTTTTTTTTTTTTTTTAGATTACGATACCGATCCAGTTTCATATTCAAGAGTTTTTTGCATAGTTATTTCAGAACCGTTCATTTGGTTGGGGGAACACCACGAAACGTGCTTCGTGTCGCAAATAGGTTCTTCTTTCCACTGCTCCATATTAGAAATAAAAATTTGAACTTGAGTTACTCGATTTTTTAATTTGATCTCTTTTCTTCAAACACCTTCATAATGAAGTTTTTCAAGGCTGCGTGAGGAATAAGATCAATACTATCGTAAAACAGTTTCAAATACTTGGTACCTTTTTACTGAATATAGCAATTCAGCGCGAGCAGATTCTTTATCGTAACCTAAATCAAATTCAACCGAAATTCCTCTTCGATGTTCTTTAGATGTGCCAGAAACTTTGAGATGTGTGTCGGGAAGATAGAGGACTGCACTGTCTTGTAGAAAATTTCCAATGTCCGAAGAAGGTACTATAATCTCGAAAGAGTTGGGGTAATGAAAGACTGGAAACATGGTTCACTCTTGCCGTAAGCTAATGTAAGTACAACCACTCTCAAAATTTATTTTCAAATAAAGAAGAATGAATTCGGAACAAATTGTCAAGGTTACGTTTGGAAACCTCGTCGAATTTTTAAAGGTAAATGGCAAAAGTCAGTCGGAAGCACTTCAAGAAGCCTTGAACAAAACGTTTCCCACTTGGTCACATTGCTGGAACGTCTTGCGAGATTGGATTCAAGCAGCTCCATTCACAAGTATGCAAGAGACCGTAATGAGCTTTGCAAGCACACTACCACAATTCGAATCTTTTGAGAGCGACTTGCGAATGTCCCTAGTCATTCACGAAACATTTTGGAATAAAGTGTATGAAAACTTGATCGTTGCGAAAAGTCGATTACCGTCAAAATGAAATTGGACGCATCCATTCTGGAACCGTTTGGCATCTTTACACTCGCAGGAGGTCTTCTCTATTCCATCAGCATTCTCACCATTCAATCCAGTGAGACCCAGTACCGACTTCATTTTATCATCTTGACGTTTGCCATATTTGTTGCCCTTTTGACCATCACCATCTTTAAATATTTGAAATACCGCTATACTTGCGAACGAATGGACGATATCATAGCGGCTATGAAAATCGAATAGCCAAGTTTAATTCGCCACGAGAAAACAACACGGCATCTCCTTTCTGGTAGCCAAACATTTGATAATGGCCAACGGGAGCCGGTATGCACGTGTCGTCTGGTTCCATTACTCGACCGTTTACATCCTGCATGGAAATCACAAACATTCGCACACCCACATCGTACTTGTGACGATACTTGAATCCATCTTGAAACTCAACGTGGAGTGTGGGAGGACATCCAGTCATGGAGACGAATCGAACTCGACGAACTGCCAATCGTTTCACAAGTAGCTCCACACTATTCATGACCGTAGAGAGTAATAAAAAAGAGAATGTCAGTCACTGATAAGGTTCAGGAATTATTATCGGTTAATGAAGTCTTTAACAGAATATTCAATGACGGAGCAGCATCGCTCGCGAGTCTAAATCCTGAAGAGAAGGAAGAAGCAGCAAAAATATATTGTCAGTATTATAAAGATGAAACTCTGTTGGATTTTATAACACAATGGAATAACTTTAAATTACAAGAAGATCTACGTAATGTCGAAAATTATGATCCAGAAAATTGTTCGGAAGAAATTTTTGATTCGAGAAGTCGGAAAATGTATCGCACAGAGGTCCTACCGAACAACAAGCGTAGGCGAAAAGAGGAGTTTGACGTTTACAAATTTATCACGGAAAAGAAAAACAAAGGAGAGGGGTATCATTTATCGCTCCATATGAACATGGACGATGAAATGTTTGATTTGATTAAAGAAGACAAGGTACAAAACGATATCGTGGCTGATCAAGCTTTACGAAAAGTAGCTCATATCGTGGCACTTTTGAACGAGAATTGCAACTATCCAATGCTAGAACTGCACAGTGAAAGACGCATCCAGTAGACGCTGCAAGTGTCAAGTCGAGAAAGTGCTCAAACTTATATATATATATATATATATATATATATATATATATTTAAAAAAAAAAAAAAAAAAAAAAAAAAAAAAAAAAAAAAAAAAAAAAAAAAAAAAAAAAAAAAAAAAAAAAAAAAAAAAAAAAAAAAAAAATTTTTTTTTTTTTTTTTTTTTTTTTTTTTTTTTTTTTTTTTTTTTTTTTTTTTTTTTTTTTTTTTTTTTTTTTTTTTTTTTTTTTTTTTTTTTTTTTTTTTTTTTTTTTTTTTTTTTTTTTTTTTTTTTTTTTTTTTTTTTTTTTTTTTTTAATTTAGCTTTTTCATTGAAATTGTTGCTGTACGCTGTCTGTGGTCTCGTTTCAGAGGATGACGTTTTGAACAATGACTCAACATATACCTGCAAGCTTTGTTAGGAAGCCTACGGGTTCGAAACTTCCCCCCTTGCATAACAAAGGAAATTTTGTCTCCTGTAGCATCTTCATATCTCAGTTTGTTGGATTTCACCCGTTTTAAAAATGGAGAATTATTTTTCTTTTTCTTTATTTTCCTCTTTCGTTTTTGGGATCTCGAAGGGGATCTGGATCTCGAAGGTGATCTGGATCTCGAAGGTGATCTGGATCTCGAAGGGGATCTGGATCTCGAAGGGGATCTGGATCTCGAAGGGGATCTGGATCTGGAAGGGGATGGGGATCTGGATCTTGAAGGGGATCTGGATCTGGAAGGGGATGGGGATCTGGATCTTGAAGGGGATGGGGATCTGGATCTCAAAGGGGATCTCGAAGGGGATCTGGATCTTGAAGGGGATGGGGATCTGGATCTCAAAGGGGATCTCGAAGGGGATCTGGATCTTGAAGGGGATGGGGATCTGGATCTCAAAGGGGATCTCGAAGGGGATCTGGATCTTGAAGGGGATGGGGATCTGGATCTCAAAGGGGATCTCGAAGGAGATCCCAAAATTTCATTTCGAAGATTTCTATAACGTGGTGATGGGTGCCATTTAAAGTGCCTTTTTACATGTACATCAAGTTTCTTGACAGTGGGAAACACCTTTTCACAATACACACATCGCAAATTGTCAAGTGAATTGCTCGCATCGTCAGTTAAATCAACTAGAGGTACGCTCGCATCGTCTGTTAAATCAATTAGAGGTACGCTCATGACATTACTTTATTAATTCACTCTATTTTTTTGGAGAGTCCATGTCGAGAGCGTCAAGTGTACTTGATTGATGATCCCAGTTTACTTCAACTTTTTCATCGAAATAGTTACTTCACGTGGTTTTTTGTCTCGTTCCAGAGGATGTCGTTTCGAGCAATGACTCAACATATAACGGCAAGCATTGTTGGGTAGCCTTCGGGTTCGAAATTTACCCCGATTCATGACAAAGATAATTTCGTCTCCTTTATTATCCTTATATCTGAGTTTGTTGGTTCCTACGCGAGTCAAAAATGGAGAATTCTCTTCATTTTTAGTTTTTTTACGTTTATGAGGCCTCGAAGAAGATGTAGAAGGTGATTTAGACCTAGACCTCGAAAGTGACTTAGATCTAGACCTTGAAAGTGACCTAGACTTGGACCTAGACTGTGACCTAGACTTGGGCTTAGACCTTGAAAGTGACTTAGACCTAGACCTCGAAAGTGACCTAGATCTAGACCTTGAAAGTGACCTAGACCTAGACTTGGACCTAGACTGTGACCTAGACTTGGGCCTAGACCTTGAAAGTGACCTAGACTTTGGCCTAGACCTTGAAAGTGACCTAGACCTAGACCTTGAAAGTGACCTAGACCTAGACCTTGAAAGTGACCTAGACTTTGACCTTGAAAGTGACCTAGACTTTGACCTTGAAAGTGACCTAGACTTTGACCTTGAAAGTGACCTAGACTTTGACCTTGAAAGTGACTTAGACCTAGACCTAGACCTAGACCTAGACCTAGACCTAGACCTAGACCTAGACGCTGTGTTTCTCATTCGAAAAACTCTCAAAGGAGATCTAGGTTTAATAAAAGATGTAGTCCTTCTTTTTCGTTGAGCTGCACGTTCAAGTCGAATCTGTTTGCTAGCGATTCCAAGACCTACGCGTGTATTTATCGGAGAACTTGCGGGAGGAATACTAGTTCCCATATGAGTCACATTCAAGTGTTGTGCCTGTGCCCGCACAGAGCGGAACGTTCTTGGGCAGTGGAGGCATTTGAAACCCGATCCTCTAACCCAATTATTCTTTACAGAAGCTGCTGGCGCAACCATAACGTTACTTTATTATTTGATTCGATGGACTGGCCCAATCCAATGTTCTAGATTGTACATGGTGGAAGCCTTGCACGTGTCGAGAGCCGTAGGAGTGATCGCGTATTCGATACCTCCAAAGGAAGATTTTGGAATCTCAAAGGTGCGATCGATGGTCCCCGATCGGTAAAAGGGGAGAAAAGATAATATTTCTGAGAGGCTAGTCACATTACCGTAATCGAAACGAATGCAAAACAATTTATCTAGACAATTTTGAGTAAATTGTTCAAAAGCACGTCGTCCATTATTTTCGGGAAAGCAAATCAACCAACCTTTTATGAAATCCAAATTAGTCACCATGAAATCGAACGCGTCCCAAAAGGCCAGATACATGCCAAACGCAGAGTTGTGAGAGGTGAGATCCACGATCACGTACGTGTCCGACACATCTATGCACGTGTCACTTCTGCCTCTTACGAGAAGGGTGTTGAGGTGATTCACTTCCACGAGACTCGAATTGTGTGTCTGGAGAGAACCGTCTTGAATCTCTAACAAACGTCTTAAACACCGGGCTTTCTCGTTCAGATTATTTGCGTAAAAATAAGACGTGTACACAAACAATGCCTCGGGAGCTTTGTTGAAACTAAAATGACTCGTGAAAATGGCAAGTCGGTTGATGTGTGAAGGTTTTTCGACGATTTGAAAAGGAGCCGGTTCGACCACCACGAGCAAGTCACAACGTTCTTTCGATAGTCTATCGTGGTGAACTACTCTAATGCGTTGATCGGGAGTGACTGGAAATAAATAACTGTTGGACACTATCGCAACGTTCAACTGTGGAAAGGATAGGAGCGCTTTGAAGAGGACCTGAGGATAACGGCCCAAATTCCCAAAGACTATTGTCTGATCTCGCTGCAGGATGAATTCCACAAGATCCTTGGGAGTCTCCATCGTAATACTTTATTTCAATTCACAAACACATAAAAAAAAAAAAAAAAAAAAAAAAAAAAAAAAAAAAAAAAAAAAAAAAAAAAAAAAAAAAAAAAAAAAAAAAAAAAAAAAAAAAAAAAAAAAAAAATTTTTTTTTTTTTTTTTTTTTTTTTTTTTTTTTTTTTTTTTTTTTTTTTTTTTTTTTTTTTTTTTTTTTTTTTTTTTTTTTTTTTTTTTTTATAATCTAGCTTTTAAAAAAAAAGTACCATGGAGAAAAACATGACCGTGGCCCACATGTGGATCCAGGGTAAAAAGGTCAGCGTCAATACCACGATTGCCAGCAGCACACCCAAGTGGGTTCCCATGTACACGTTGCGTTCACCGTGGTACGTAAAACTGTTGAAACCAGTCTCTACCACATTCCGCTGGGGCATACTTGCGGTAGGTAATGGGGATCTTTGCAATGCCAACAGATACTCGTGAATACGGTCACTCATAAACAAGATTCGCTCCGACTGGTCTTGCTCCACAAGTACGTGATCCCACACGTATTCGGGTGTCAGAATAGCGTTAAATTCGTCCTCCCGATTAAAGTAACGGACATCCAATTTTTCATCAATCTCTTTCAGCTGCCGGTTGTTCAACACCTTTTCGAAATCGTATGGATCTACAACGTCCAATACGATCGAAAATATACTAACCACAGATAATAACATTGCAGCAGCACTGATTGCTTTTCCACTCATAATCATTATTTTGCCACCCAATTGAGCATACGACCGGACGACTGTTTGCAGGAGTGCCGATTTGAGGGGGAGGTTGGACACTGCGCGCGCCATCAACTTTGGAGCGTGTTTCTTGAAGAATTTTTCCACGACCAACGCCGTCACGTCGATCCCGAAATCAACCGCCAATTCAGTCGCAATCTCTTGAGCTATTTGAGAATTATCAATGCTATCGTCGACGCTCACGAGACGTTGGAGAGGTTTCTTTTTTACAATTGGATCCTTGGGAACCGGTGAGGCTTTGCACGCTTTGACGATTTCACTTTATTTCTCTTGGCGGCTCTATAAATGGTTTTACCAACGAAAAATTCTCCAAATTGCTGAGCCACCGATGCGATGCAATCTCCATCTTCAAAGTCGAGTCCGTACGCATGACAATACTCTTTATTAAATTTCAAATGCCCTCCTTCCAAATCCAGTCCACCGTGGAGTGGATGTTTCTTCGTGTGACCAAAGACTTGCTCAGGAAAGACTGCCATGAGTTTTTTGTAAGGATTCACCTCGACGCATCGATCTTTACACCACTCTGCATCGACCCATCCCTCTTGGAAGCACGAGGGTTGACACGCCATCGCGAATTTTTTACCGATAGGTACCCATCGGGGCGAATCCGATTCGACGCACGGTTGTCCGTCCTCTTTGAACGGGAAGCAAGCGATGCGACTACATCCAATTTCGTCGAACCGCGTGCTTTCGACGACGATGCCGTGGAGGATCGGTGGAACGTAATAATCGGAACGAGTAGCGGGTCTCGTGACGATCACGGCATTTTCAAAGTATTCGGGATACAGTTGCTTCATCCGATCCATCATATAGACTTTGGTAGCTTCCCTCGCGTAGCGAATTGCGAGCTCCATTTCACGTTTGCTGGGTTGCATCATGATTGCAATGCACTTTCTAAATTCGGACCTTTGTTTTGAGACGAGAGAACAATGTGCTTGAGAAAGAAAACGGGTTCGTCCACCAGAACGTAACGCAAACACGATTCACAGGTTTCGCAAGACACTTTGCGAAAGAATCGGTCGGGGTGCAAGTAACGTACGAGGGTTCCGTTTTCGATGCAATGACCAAAGGTGAAAAATCGATGTCGAGTGAGCCACGCGACGATGGTGACGAGCTCACGCCTTGTACAATCGCAGAGTAACGCATAACTCGGGTATCCACTCACAGCGTGTTGCACTATGATGCTGTCGTCCTCCACCACCATCATCCCATCGCATCCGCATCCCGATTTTTTAATTTGAAGACATTGGTCCTTGTCTGGAATTGCTTTGTCCAATAGCACGAGACCTTCTTGCTGTGCGTTTCGCAAGAAAACATTGTCGAGCAAGGCGTCGGGCACGTGGAGCGAGACGGGCTCCATGGTGAAAATCGTACACAAGTACTTTGAACTTAATAAAGGATCCTTGATAACTCCACTGCACGGGCCACGTCAAAATTCGAAAAGGGAAACGAGTCTCTTTAAGAATAAAGAAGGAAGCCAAATAATACACCAAGAGACGCTTTTTGAACGCTAAGGCTGGATTACGGACTTTGATGGAGAGTCGCCGAAGAGTCTGCATGTTGACATGACTGTAAGAAGAGCAGATCAAGAGTCGGACTGAAGATGCGAGTGCTCAACCTTACAATCCTCAACTCTTATATATATATATATATTAAAAAAAAAAAAAAAAAAAAAAAAAAAAAAAAAAAAAAAAAAAAAAAAAAAAAAAAAAAAAAAAAAAAAAAAAAAAAAAATTTTTTTTTTTTTTTTTTTTTTTTTTTTTTTTTTTTTTTTTTTTTTTTTTTTTTTTTTTTTTTTTTTTTTTTTTTTTTTTTTTTTTTTTTTTTTTTTGACGAGGTTAATAGTTAAAAATAGGTCATAATAAAACATTAAAAAGTTAATAAATAAGTTGCTCGTGATATAAAGCCTAATCACATATTAAATGGATGATTTGAAAAGAATTGTTTCATTTACGACTTTAATCTCGGGATTTAGAGATGATAACGAGATATACGTGGATAAATACTGGGAAATTGCAGTAAATGCTAAATTTAACAAATTACTATTTATTATGGATGCAAAAATGGAACGACGATTGGAAGATAGTGAAGATGCTAAAGAGGGTCGTTATCATCTTGGAATAATATGTAAACGTATAAAAGCGGCAGAATATGCTGAGAAAAGGATACATAATAAGGAAAAAAGGAAGCAAATGAAAGAGAAAAAAATGCTAAAGCTACAAAACAAATCTGATAAATTAATCCAAGGTAAGAAGCAATAAAAAAAAAAAAAAAAAAAAAAAAAAAAAAAAAAAAAAAAAAAAAAAAAAAAAAAAAAAAAAGTTTTTTTTTTTTTTTTTTTTTTTTTTTTTTTTTTTTATCCAGATCGTCTGTCGCACACTGAGCACTTTTCCCTTGGCACGATTAGAGTGTAGCAGTTTTCTTGGTTCGAACAACTCTCGAAACCTGTTCGTTTCCTGCACACTGTGCAAATAATAACTTGACACATTCTCACTTGTTTCATTACAGAGAAAAAAGAAAGAGATGAAACATCATACCTTTGAAGTTTTGAAAAGGGCTTATATGGGTAACGTCGACCTGGATGCCTTGGCTCGCGTCAAAATAGAAGAGAGTGATCCCTTCATAATTCATAACGTCAATATCATTACCAAGACTACCACATATCACGTCGCGTTTGATAACAGCTCTTTTACCTCTCAGTTTCGTTCGGGAACCCCACGCGATCGACTCGATGAAACAGTCATCACCTTTCTGTTACGCTTCGCTGCGTTCGTGAAAGATGAAATGTACGTGCGCTCTTTTGAAAAACCAGAATCCTGGTCTGTCGTGATGGTTTGGACTCTACTCTTGAAGAGATGCATATTTGCCGTCTTGACGCTTGGTTACAACGTGAGGTGGACGAGTGAAAAGTTTTTACAATTGGATCAAACCGTGCTAGATCTTCTGCACGAGGGTCGTGCGTCAGCTGTACGAGACCTCATGAAAAGTCTCCTCATCAACGTCCCCCTAAATTTATTTCAAGCCGAAAACATTTTCGAGAAGTTGACTTACCTACACGTCGGAC
Organism: Metellina segmentata; assembly: GCA_947359465.1. NCBI lineage: Eukaryota > Metazoa > Arthropoda > Arachnida > Araneae > Tetragnathidae > Metellina > Metellina segmentata. The sequence goes on along the minus strand of CANAIC010000081.1, from coordinate 59,603 downwards.
AGTTTGGACCTTTTTATTGGCGAACATTTCATTGGATGGCAGAAGCAGTCCAAGTGCGGGGAAACGATTCGACTGATGTCGTGCTGGCCAAACAAATATGGCGGGATATAATGACTGAACCCATGTACCGCACTTTGAAATGCCCCATATGCATGGTGCACCTCCAACAAATAGTCCAAATGCTCAAGCCACAGTTGTTGGACACTTCTGTTGACTTTGCTCGATTATGGTTCAATATTCACAATAGAGTAAACGAAAAGAAAGGAGCCTCTTATAACGAAGACAGTTACGAGGAGGATGCTCAGTTTATGCGTCAAGCTTTACTTCCAAAATAAGAACTTTTCACAATGGGTTTGATAATCGTATTAAGTTGCATGGACTTGTAAATTTCTGGAGTAACCGCTACGTAGTTGTCAAATTTGAGTGCAAAACGATCGCCGACCAGAGGAGCAATGGGTGTAGAGTACCATACAATGCACAAATCTGCATCGATGTTGGACGACCAAAATAATAATGTTTTGTTTCGTTTGGAAAACTGTTTGAGAATGGATTCTCTCAGGATGCCTCCATACGAGCCAAAGTATCTATTCGGGTAAACGAGTACGAAATTGGGTGGACGTACGGTATCTCCTGGAAGAGCTGTGTCTTGAGCAAGGTCAAGGATTTGGAATCGTTTAACAAGGTCCTCTACGCTCTGGTAAGGTATATGTATATAGGACATGATGATGCTGGGGGAAGTGAGCTGCACACACACGACGGCTAAATAATATTAAAAAAAAAAAAAAAAAAAAAAAAAAAAAAAAAAAAAAAAAAAAAAAAAAAAAAAAAAAAAAAAAAAAAAAAAAAAAAAAAAAAAAAAAAAAAAAATATATATATATATATATATATATATATATATATATATATATATATATATATATTTTTTTTTTTTTTTTTTTTTTTTTTTTTTTTTTTTTTTTTTTTTTTTTTTTTTTTTTTTTTTTTTTTTTTTTTTTTTTTTTTAAATCAAGATCGATGGCTCATACTTTGAAACTGCATTACCGTTGGATACATTTCACGTTTCCACCCGACAGGTTTCAGAGTCAACACGATGGGGCTACCTATGAAATGATAGTCGTCAAACCTGAAGAGGGTAAAGTTTATTTCTTTTCAAACGCTATTGCATGGTGTCTGGGGCACAATAAACCGCACAATGCAATCGCTTTACTGGATACTTCATTCCATAAACGAATCTCGTTTGCCAGTGGAATCTATCTCGATCGCGATGGGGTAATGGCGCTAGCCAATCAATCTGAAGAAATCCACCGCGTTCCCTTCTTAAACTGGTTTGCTAGTTACTTTGTTCTGTGTAACACTCGAGTCCAATTAGAGAGTGTTGTATAATAATTGTTAGATTTTGTCTGGTTTTTTTTTTAAGAATCCAGCACGTCCTTTACGTAAACGTTACGAATCCAACTGTCCTTCCACAGTCGTAGCACGATGCGATACGATCGGCCAATTGCTTCCTGTAAAACTACTTTATCCCTATCGTCCAACTGAACGCTAAAAGGTCTCGATCCAATCATTTCTCGGCCCGTCAACAGGCGCAAATACGCTTCGTGTGCCGACGTTACATTCTTCAAGTCCAAATCAATGTGGTTCAATCCATTAAAAGTCTTTTCACAGTCGTAAAATATGGGAGGCCTAAACTCTTTTCTTTGAGTTTCGTTCGGACGTTGAAGAACCGTTCGATCGGTCGATCCCACATGCAAGACGTTGATGGTTTTCAGAATCGGTAAATTCAAGCATAAATGACTCGTGACGACAATGAGGTGTTTCACGTTGGTGGGTCGCGAGACCGTGTATCCAAAGTAGGGTTCGATTATAAACAAAACATCTAGGACGGAAGACGAGATGAAATCGACACGATACATGCAGTCGAATGCCCATTTCGAAAAAATTCCAATCCTTTCGTTGCAAGTGAAGCATGTGTCGATGTAGTACTTTAAGGCGGGTAGATGACGGCCCAAATTTCCAAATACGATTGTTACTTCTCTTTCACGAGTACGGGCAAACATGGACAACATCTTATCCAACGCTGTTTTCGGTTGGTGAAGGAAGACCATTTCACTCTCGTAAGACGTCGGGCTGTACGAGTGGGTCTTTACGTAGGGACAGAAAGAAATGGACGAGGCGCTCATGGTGAAGTGGAGGTGTCGACTTTTTTGTAATAGCAAAATAATTCCACTCGCGTAAGGTTTATACAAAAAAAAAAAAAAAAAAAAAAAAAAAAAAAAAAAAAAAAAAAAAAAAAAAAAAAAAAAAAAAAAAAAAAAAAAAAAAAAAAAAAAAAAAAAAAAAAAAAAATTTTTTTTTTTTTTTTTTTTTTTTTTTTTTTTTTTTTTTTTTTTTTTTTTTTTTTTTTTTTTTTTTTTTTTTTTTTTTTACTTTGTTTCTTCTACTTTTTTCCTTTTTGTGGTGGTTGACCCAGCCACTTCATCCTCTTCCGCTTCGGCAACTTTTTTTTCGTTGCGAACTTTAAAGCTGTCAACCATCTGGGTCACCACCTCTTCCCCTACACAGGACAGATAGAGGCCCTTACATTTTTGCATAATGTCGTCGGAAACACTTTCTTGTCTTGCCAAAGGTAATTCTACGCCAGTCACCTCCTTGATGACTTCGCACAAGATGTAATACACGCACCCATTCAATTTTTCTCCTGGTAGCAATTTATTCAATTCATTATAGAGGCGTCTTACTGCCACCACGTGAACGCGCTTCGAATTGTCTTTATCGTCAAACAGGCTCGGTGACTCGGTCAAACCGATTCGCAAGTTATCCAAATAGCGCTTACAATCGTACTGGGGTCCGTTGGGTGAAATTTGACCGCATAGACCGTCGACGGCTGTCAGAGCATCCACCTCGTTCTGCGCATTTCGCCTTGTTAGACCTCTGAGGAGTCGGACGAGCTTTTCCGTCTTGACGAAATCTTGCTTGAGTTGGGCGACCGCCTCTTCTTCGTACAATGCCATTTGCATGAGTACTTGGGCTACTTCTGGGTGAACGAGTGTATAATTTTGAACCATATCATCGACGTTGCTCCACGATAATCCCAAAGCATTCATGACATGTGTGAGAATCCGATAGTTGATGGTTCTTAGAGTCACGAGGCCGTCGGCTTGCTCGTTGCACGTATCGCAGAGCAAATGTATCATTTCTCGTACGTGGAGGTGTAGGGCCGGGTCTCGAACGGGTTTGACGTTCCATTCACCCTTACGAAGTGGATTAATTTCCGAGTGTGTAGACATGTTTTAGGTACCTTTATTATTCCATTTCGAGAAAGGCGTTGGTAAATTCATCATCACTAGTCAAGTACTGTATAGCGTCGATCATACCTACCAAATCATCCATGATGTTCGTCACGATATGCGTTTCACCCATCTCTATCGTGACATCTCGGTCAGTAATCAAAGAGTGAATCCTAAAAGTTATTTCTAAAAGTAGGTCATCGTCGAAAGTGTCCATTTCAGATAAAAAATACGTCATCAACTCGTCATTTTCTGTTTCATCAATCATTCGGGGGGGAGGATCGAGTGGAAGATTCAGAGTATTCAGGTCCGAGTGGCTCAGCTCCATACGGCAGTTTGGACAATTGTAATTATTCTTTACCCAAGGTTCAATGCATTCCAAGTGAAACGTGTGCAAGCACATTTCCAGTCGCAGTAGCGTAGGACTAGTATTGTTGAAATGTAATTCTTGTAGACAGATTGAGCAAATGTCTGACGATTGCACCGGTGGAAAATTCACTTTGATATCCATTTTATGACAATGTGCCCTTTCTCTTGAGACTTCCACTTGACATGGGATGGATACTTGCTCTAACGCTGAGATGTTTGATGTGTAAAGTATATACTAGATTAAAAAAAAAAAAAAAAAAAAAAAAAAAAAAAAAAAAAAAAAAAAAAAAAAAAAAAAAAAAAAAAAAAAAAAAAAAAAAATTTTTTTTTTTTTTTTTTTTTTTTTTTTTTTTTTTTTTTTTTTTTTTTTTTTTTTTTTTTTTTTTTTTTTTTTTTTTTTTTTTTTTTTTTTTTTTTTTAAATCTAGTATTTTATTTTTTTTAAATTATCTAGTAGTACATTCCTCTTCGCTCGAACCCAACAAGACCCGAGTCATCCCTAAAATATCTTCCTCGAGTTTCGGGTCGCTGCAGAGAAATAGTTCAAAGAAATCTATTGTCCAATCCATGCCCTGGGTATCAAACTTTTCCACGCTCTGAATGAATCGCATGACGATATCGTGAATCTGGCGAGCGGTTGAAAACGCGCCACCTCTCACCTGGTTCGTGCTGCGATCCACGCAGCAGCCAACGTGCGTCAAACCCAAAGAAAACCCCATTTGATCTGCATGATTTTGAAAAAGAACCGCTGGAAACAGCTGCTGAGATATCGTCTGAGCAATCTCTTGGTCGCGTTCCAAGAACGTGGATTTATCATTCACCATCTGTTGCATTTGCAAATACGTTGTTAGAAAGGTCGACAAGTGTTGGGCCGATTCCCCTTTTTCAATGGCTCTCACTACGTAATAGAAACGCGTATTGTTTTTGAGAGACGTTTCCGTTTTCAACAATTTACGCATGGCTTTGACGTACTGACACGAGTTCTCGTACCGTTTCCAAAAGAACTCGCCACGACACACTCGTGCCATCAGATCGAGTGCCCAATTGGCCACCACCTTGAGATCGACGCTGCTCACATAACAGCCGAGCATGACGTGAATCACGTCGAACGGGATCGAATACATACTAAACCTTTCTCGTATGCATTGCGATACCCTCAATTCGTAGAAAAGGTTCTCGACGATACCGTCGTTGTCTGGGTTGGCCGGCAGCCGTGTCCACGAGTCGACACACTTTTGAACGTATGGGACGAGCTTCTGAAAGTAAAACTCGAACGGGTTGGAAAACTCCTTGGATTGCAGGACCTGATGCATGTTACTAATCAACTCTCGCAGTATGACGTGTTGTTGAGACGAAGTGGTTCCCAGTTGACTCGTGACCGAGTTGATATACCTCGAGAGGAACGATTCCATTAACTGCCTGGGTCTCTCGACGAGGTGCCCATCCGTCACGAAAGGGGCATTCACGGCTCGCAGAATTCGCACCGTCTCTTGAACCTGTCGTAGGGATTGTCCCACGACGCGCGTCGAAAGAATGCCTTTTATATCGACTAGCACGAATTGCAACGGCACGTCAATGTCACCCGTCCACTTTGCATACGCTTGAGCCAAGCGACCCGACGCAAACAAATGGTCGTCCGGAGGATGTTGAATGTATACATACACGTCATCGATAGGGCAGAGGTTACACGCTCTGCAAAACAAAGCTCGGCCTCTCAATTCGACGTTTTCTTCTCCGTGACACAAACTATGCGCTACGAGATTTAAAAATGACATGGCACTTTGCTTTTCTTTATATTTTTTTTTCGATCCCTTAAAGACGACACGAGGATCGATTCGTACCCCGCTTGACAAACGTGCTTTTTCGAGTTCCACAGTCTGCACAAATTCCTTGCACCATCGGGTGACTATTGGCGGCCACGACTTGAGCTGCTTGTTCCGTTTCTGTTTTGGTTCGACACTTTACGCAGTAGATTAAATCCATTTCAAGATTCCTTTATTATCTCAATTTTTTTTCATAGACGAAGCCCACTCACAATGGTCCAGCTCGCATTCTTGTAGGATTGGGTTCTGAATCAGTATTGACGGTGCAAGTTAATAAAGTCAAGCACGATGGAGATGCGATACGACATTATGCGTTTGCATCGATCCGATCGCTTGACGGAACGTGAAATTGCTCGCCGACTCCATGTCCCACCGTCCACGGTCCATTACTGGATTCAACGCAACGGCGAGAGAAAAAAGACCAAATCGGGCCGCCCACGCGTCACGGACCCGGAAACAGATCGCAATTTAGTCGAAGCGTGCGAGCAATCCCCTTTTGAAACGGCACGCGGTCTACAACGAGAATTCGAATTGATGTGTTGTGCCAACACGGTACGGAATCGTCTTAAAGAAGGAGGCTACCAATGCCGCGTGCCAGCACGTAAACCGTTTCTCCGACTCCAGCACAAGCAGTTGCGCCTGAATTTCGCTTGTAACCGTTTACATTATTCCGTTCGAGAGTGGCATCGCGTAGTATTTTCAGACGAAAAAATCTTTCGCGCTTCCAGTCGAGGCGCTCTGAGAGTTTACCGTCCGAAACGGGGTAGTGATCGATTCGACGACCGATACATTGTACCCTCGACCAATGCCACCGACGTCGGAACCCCTCGCTTCACCGTGTGCGTGTGGATGGCTTTCGGTGGTGGTATTCGCGAGATTCATCGCATCGAGCAACGCACGCTCGACTCTGAGTATTATACGAGCCGAATCTTGCCTTTGATCGAAGAGAAATTGGTCGACTCAACGCAAGAACTGCCTCCCATCTTTATGCAGGATCTCTCTTCGGTTCACACGAGTCGTCACACGGCGCACTGGCTACGCGAACGCAACATCAATGTCTTGTGGGACTGGCCTCCTAAAGGTCCAGACATGAATCCCGTGGAGAATGTCTGGGCCGAGCTCGTCCGACGAATTGAGTCGAGTCAAAGAGGACACACGAATCGCGACCAACTGTGGGAGAATGTCCAGTACGCCTTTCATTCGTTGGAGGACGCGTACTTTGAAAAGTTGATCGAGTCAATGCCCAAGCGGGTTCGAACCGTCAGCTTGAAGCAAGGGGGTTGGACAAAGTACTGAACCGGTGTCAATGTGATATTCAAAGAGAACACATGTATCGTCCTCTTCGGTCACGTATATCCACTTGCAGGGATTTTTGCTTAAATGTTTCAAGCACATGAATTTTAAATGTGGCCATTTGGTTACTTTGAGGACGTGGAGTGTTTCTCGTTCCTCTTGCTTGGACAAAATTTCTACGTCGGGTAAAACTGACTGTAATATTCGAAAGTTTTCTTTTCCACCAACAATCATAATGTCCCGTTCGTAAAAGTCTAGGATTCGGTCATAATCTTGATGGGTGATTGTTTGGGAGGCGAGAGCAACTCGAAGAGACTGTAGACAGAATCGTTGATAGTACATCTTTATTTGAACTTGGTAAAAGTGAATGTGAAGAGATGATTTTGTCAAAAGTTTCTTATATACAAAAAAAAAAAAAAAAAAAAAAAAAAAAAAAAAAAAAAAAAAAAAAAAAAAAAAAAAAAAAAAAAAAAAAAAAAAAATTTTTTTTTTTTTTTTTTTTTTTTTTTTTTTTTTTTTTTTTTTTTTTTTTTTTTTTTTTTTTTTTTTTTTTTTATATAAGAAACTTTTCTGGACTTTAAGAAAATAGTTTTGTTATCCAATACATTATCCAAAATTTCATTGCCCAATTTACATAATGCGTCCCACTGTAGTTAATGCGCACGTGATAGCCTGGGCTTGGTCTGGGTACTATTTCTAATCCACGGGCGTAAAAAGCAGTATCGTAAACCATTGCTTTTACAATATCTTTACGAGTAGAATCCTCTTCCACTGCACGACGAAGGATCAACATTAATATAGCTAGAACATAGGAGACGCTAACAGGCTTTGTCATATTGACATTCGAAAATGTACTTTTGGTAACTTCTTTCCATTGATGAATTGCTCCATTTTCATTAGCCCAGTCAATTTTTACAGCTTTGATTATCTGCTTCGTATAATTATCCAAAAAATTGTCATCGTTCAAACTTTGTGGATGCGGGAGATTATCAAAAACTTTGATTATCTTGATCACTGACCGTTCACGCAAACCCTCAGCGTATGAATCGGCGTATGAATCCAAACAGTCGTAATTTCTTGAAAAGGCAGTATTACTTGCTATACTTTCCATGTTGTACTCGATTTATCAGTCGTAGCTTGAGAGCTTTCGAAATAGTCGAAAACCAACGTAAGTGTGGAGGTCAAATACAGAAGGGATAACACCACTTCTGTGAGATGGCTTGTCGTGAATACTCAAATGACAAACGCAGTGTGCTTTTATATATTTAAAAAAAAAAAAAAAAAAAAAAAAAAAAAAAAAAAAAAAAAAAAAAAAAAAAAAAAAAAAAAAAAAAAAAAAAAAAAAAAAAAAAAAAAAAAAAAAAAAAAAAAAAAAAAAATTTTTTTTTTTTTTTTTTTTTTTTTTTTTTTTTTTTTTTTTTTTTTTTTTTTTTTTTTTTTTTTTTTTTTTTTTTTTTTTTTTTTTTTTTTTTTTTTTTTTTTTTTTTTTTTTTTTTTTTTTTTTTACATTCTGTTCTTGAAAATCTTTATTCCAAGGAGATACATCATCAACGTGCCGAGTGCAAGATCTAAGTAGTAGGGACATCTGATATCGTACTTGTAAAAGTTGGGTATTTTTGTTATTCGAAGTATGTATGAGGCAGTCTCATGAACCATCGATTCTACCATTGCTTGACGCGTAGAATCCTCTTCAACGGCACGACGAAGAGTCAGCATCAATATAGCTAAAACATATGAGACAATTTGAGTTTTCTTCAAATTCACATTTGAAAACGTATTGTTGGTAACTTCATTCCATCGACAATTTGCTGCATATTCGTCTGTCCAGTCGATTTTCGCAGCTTTGATTATCTCTTTCGTATAATTATCCACGAAATTGTCATTGTGAAAAATTTGAGGGTTAGAGAGGTCCTTAAAAACTTTGACAATTGCTTTTTCTGATCGTTCTTCCAATGCACTCTTCAAAGTTCCAACGAATGGCTCCAAGTAGTCGACATCCACTTCATTTGAATAGAGGGTGTCTACAAAAACAGTGCAAAGTGCTATAGTTTCCATGTTATTATCTGTCGTATCTAGTTTAACTTCAGATATTCCAACGGTAGGTAAACCAACGAGCACGCTCGATTCAATTGTCGTAGATAGAAGAGCACCTTTCGGCGGGAAGTAAATGTATCAATGCTCAAAGGACAAACGCCACTACCTTATATAATTAAAAAAAAAAAAAAAAAAAAAAAAAAAAAAAAAAAAAAAAAAAAAAAAAAAAAAAAAAAAATTTTTTTTTTTTTTTTTTTTTTTTTTTTTTTTTTTTTTTTTTTTTTTTTTTTTTTTTTTTTTTTTTTTTTTTTTTTTTTTTTTTTTTTTTTTTTTTTTTTTATGTTATAAAAGCTCTCACCATACTTGTGATATCCTTCCGACATATGGGGCAATTTTTTACCTTAGATGCACATTTCGTACACGTAGCGAGATGACTGCATGGTAAAAACACGATACCCTTTTCTTGGTCCATACAAATGTTACAAAGAAATGTCTTTGGAGAAATTGTTGCTTCATTTTCTGGATTTATGATGTTGGATTCCACTATCGAAGGCGTATTTTGAATCTCAATGGGCCGAACCGTCACAGGTTTAATTTCCAGATTCATAACAGCTTCACAAAGTTCATTCAATGAAGTAAAGTTTCCTAAATTCGTTGACATACGATTCAGAATAACACTTTCCACAGTAGACTTTGGAAATATTTCACAACCTTGACGGATAATTTCCTGATAAAATGATTCTCTTTGGATTGAATTTTTAACGGGTTCAAATGCTGGTACGTTACTTGAGGATTCATCTGGAAACTTTCCATCCTTTTTCGAAAGACGTAGAAATGGACACTTTTCAAAGAACTTTTCATGTTCCTCCCATGGATCATCTCCTTCTCCCCAAGCACCGAGGGATCCACCGCAAAAAAAACATGTCACTACATCAGCAACCCCCGCGTAATATAATCCACAGTCTGCTAAATTCTTTGCAGGAATCCCAATGCTTGGAAAATCCCTATACGTTGAAAGTCGATTGTTCAACTCTGCCATTCTGGGATATTTGGGTTTATAGGGAAAACCCCCTGGAATGGGTAGACTTTGTAAAGAATTTTTCTTTCTTGAATGAACCATTGGAATGTTTCCAACTTCCTCGGATGAAAAAAAAGGACACGTGGGTGAATTTCTCATATGTTCTCGCATCGGTTTTTGTCCCACAGTCCAATCGTCCATAATAATGTGGCAAAATGCACATTGTACCTTGTCATCGGATTGCAAGTAAAAGAATCCAGACGCTGCTAAATCAGAAGGTTTGATGTAACTCACTGGCCATTTACCAGAATAAGAATTAAATCTGTTGAGTTCATAACACATGGTTTTAAACATTTCCTCAGAATTTGCCATAACGTTGATCCAGTCTTGAGAGGCTGTTCATTCGACTTGACTCTATCACGCCGCCCGAAGGTACAGAGTAGAACTCGATACCCTCGGGTCTTTATACTTTTTTTCAACTGTTGACAGGATGTCACGCATCCTATCGCCGGATGCGCTTGTCCATGCTCACATCCGTCGCTGCAGGAAGCGAGTTTCTATTTTCGTCCGTCAAAAGGAAGCCTTTTTTTTTTTTTTTTTTTTTTTTTTTTTTTTTTTTTTTTTTTTTTTTTTTTTTTTTTTTTTTTTCATCCGTCAACAGGAAGTGATAAGGTATTTTTTTACGCTTCTACGCGATCAACATTCAAAGGTTTGTGATTAGAATCCATTACTTCCACGTCAAGGATGCGCTTTTCTACCAAGTGTTTCAAGTGGTCCATCCCCACCATTAACCAATCTGCGTCTTGACCTTTAAAACCCTTCAGATAGACGTTACCTAGATTTTCCAATGCGTTTTGGTCAACCTTACGCACGTCTTTGTAATAATTCGAGTTCCGATGCAAAAAATTCTCCACCCAGAGTCGCGCGCTTTGAATCTGCATGGGAATGTGATCGTCGTAGCTAATCGTATGGAGTCTCTGCGCGTAGAGTTGGAGCAGGGCTAGAAAGACGACGCAGGCTGAATCGATTCCAGTCAAACTCGTCAACTCTTCGTTCGTATCGAACCACTCGTACATGTACCTCACTGCTTGGTAATGTTGACGGTATTCCGTCCTCATCTCTCTCGGGTCGAGCACGTTCAACATGTAACTTTTCAAATGTTTGCATTCGAACCCGTCGAACCCGTCGACGGCCAAGATTCGATAAATGTCACGGTGCTTGACGTCTCGACCACCCACCACGGTGTTTTGTCTCAACCATTCGTACAAGAGCTTGTTCCATTCCGATACATTGGTGGGTAATTCTCGAATCTTTTTCTTTTTGCACAGAGTCAAGAGCAACTTGGCCAATTCGTCTCGATGACGATCGTCCTCGTGCTTCAAAGCGTCGGGAATGTCGAACCACTCGGCTACGTTCCGCAACATGTTTTCTTTATGCCATTGCAAAGAATGGTCTCCTCTTCCCTTGACCCAGTCAACAAACACGTAATCAGTTAATATTTGTTTCACAGACGATGTCGACAAAGACGTCGGGGGAGTAGACTTGGAAAACGGTTCGATTTGAAAAGATTTTGCTAGACACCCATTTGGGTCCGACGAGCATGGGTGTCCGCTCCTCGTACGTTTGTTGTAAGAGTCGCGAAACGATTCCATTGGACACGTTCGCTGCGAGTGGTCCAAGCCGTTCGTATTCGGATTTGGAAAAGAGAGTAGCGTATTCCACTCGTACATGAAACTTTTGAAAAGTCTCGAAAAACCAACTCAATGGTTTCTTGGTTATGCTCAGCGCCTTTCGCAAATCTTTTCCCAAGTCGAACTGATACGTTTGCGTCAAGAGTACGACGTATCGACAAGTCTCGATGCTCACACCAACGCGATTATTGAAATTTAGAACTTGGTCCCACCGCGGAAACGCAGCGTCCATGCGAAACAAAGTAGAGAGAGCAATGAAATGGTGCGCAAAGGACGGGCCTTTACAAAGCCAGAACTCGACACTATTCGAAAAATTTGTTATGCTCGAAAAGAGACGGACGAAATGTCTCTAATCGTATATCTGCTACTCGAAACACGATTACGTTTGAACGAGATATTTGGGTGGTTTAACAAAAACCATAACAAGAGACGAGAATTTGTCAAAGAAAGGCCAGACGCGTTGTCCGATTTTGGATCTGTGCCGATATTGTTTCCCAAAACACACCACGCGTATCTGATTCAATGGAAAATGGCTTGTAAAGAATGGATCGGGCGGGAGAAGGTGACGTTTGAAATGCTTCGACGTAAACCAGTACAAGCCGATCCAGATGAAAACGACGATCCAATCGTCGTGGTTGATTTGAAGAATAATAAAGACTTGAAAGGAGAGCTTGAGAGGTTTGAAAAAATGCAGATGATTGATGGTTTAGTCTTGGCCAGCTTGGAGTAAACCAGAGGTGACGAGATGAGAGTGCTAGTGAGTATAAGGTCCTAAACTTCGATGCTTAAATTAAAAAAAAAAAAAAAAAAAAAAAAAAAAAAAAAAAAAAAAAAAAAAAAAAAAAAAAAAAAAAAAAAAAAAAAAAAAAAAAAAAAAAAAAAAAAAAAATTTTTTTTTTTTTTTTTTTTTTTTTTTTTTTTTTTTTTTTTTTTTTTTTTTTTTTTTTTTTTTTTTTTTTTTTTTTTTTTTTTTTTTTTTTTTTTTTTTTTTTTTTTTAGATAGAACAATAATAATTAAAGGAACATGTGCTTCTAGAAATCAAGAAAATATATGGCCAGCGAAATCTTTGAACGAGCCGCTGCTGCTGGTCGATCTACTGTCGTCTTTGGCAACTTGGGTCGAGAACCTGCCCTTTTAGAGTATTACGCTCGCGATTACATTTCCTCTGACGACGTGTCCCTCTTGGACGATCGTCCACTTTTCCTGTGGATGGAACCTCCTTTCGGGGCTTCACTTAATCCTTACCAGCGTACGATCGTCTTGACGAGTCATTTGGATTTGCACTGGCCAATCCATACTCCCCACGTCACTTTATGCCACTTTGGTCTGTTGCTACCAGTCGTCGTCGAATCTAATTATTACGCTTCCGATGGTGATGATTTAAACGAGACGTACTTGAAGATTTTATCATCGACTCATCATGTCTCGAGCCCCAAGACTCTAGCGACCTTGTCACAGCACCTATTACGTTCACATGCCAATTGCATACGGTTTGGCATTCGTGACTCCAAATTGTTGAAGGCATATTGCTTACCACCTCCATGGAAAGAGAAAACAAACGCGAGCTCGACGTAGAAATTATTGAAACAAGAAATTTGAATTATTTCAGGTGTACCGACAAGGTTCAATTAACAAACGTCATTAGTTGTTGAATTCAATCGAGTTGAGATTCCTCTCTTCCGTCTTTTTTGTCAATCTTGAACCAATTCTTTCCCACTGAGATGTCAAAGATTGAGCATTGCTACTGTCATTTTTCGGCAGATACCTCCAACACTCTCCTACTGGAGGTAAATAGTTTAAATCGTATAGAAAAATTGCAGAAACTGGCATTGAAATGTTAAAACCTTCATCATAATGAAACCCTCCAAAGAATTTCTCGTCACAATCTTGATGAAGATGCAATTTCAGTCATTTGCAATTGTATTTACGTGATAAATATTTAGTTTTAAATACTTTTTCAAGATTCTCTCAATGTGCTGAAGGTAATGGGTGTGCTCCAAAATATTCAAATTACAAGGAATGAAATCTTTATCACTTGACCAAAAATCGAATTCCATTTGGAAAGGGTTGAACTTTGATAATTTCGAAGATTGACGAGTCTGCAAGATCTGCAAAAAAACTAGACAAGAACTGATGAAGTGAACAAGCAAAAAAAAAAAAAAAAAAAAAAAAAAAAAAAAAAAAAAAAAAAAAAAAAAAAAAAAAAAAAAAAAAAAAAAAAAAAAAAAAAAAAAAAAAAAAAAAAAAAAAAAAAAAAAAAAAAAAAAAAAAAAAAAAACTTTTTTTTTTTTTTTTTTTTTTTTTTTTTTTTTTTTTTTTTTTTTTTTTTTTTTTTTTTTTTTTTTTTTTTTTTTTTTTTTTTTTTTTTTTTTTTTTTTTTTTTTTTTTCACAAGGCACAGAGCTACATTTGCGAGTTAGGGTACACTTGACAAGACGTAGATATTAAACTTTATAATACTCATCATCATTGTCTTCCATATTTTTGACAATCCAAACACACATCTTGTGTTTTCTTTTCAGAAGTGGAGCAGACAGAACGTACCGCCTGATCGCAGAGGTTAAACCCCAGAATCTTGTCGCATACTCGGCAGTAGGTAACAAAGCACATATTTGGGTTGTAGTCGAAAGTGAATAAGCTACATTTGCGAGTTGCTACATTTGCGAGTTAGAGTACACTTGACAAGACGTAGATATTAAACTTTATAATACTCATCATCATTGTCTTCCATATTTTTGACAATCCAAACACACATCTTGTGTTTTCTTTTCAGAAGTGGAGCAGACAGAACGTACCGCCTGATCGCAGAGGTTAAACCCCAGAATCTTGTCGCATACTCGGCAGTAGGTAACAAAGCACATATTTGGGTTGTAGTCGAAAGTGAATAAGCTATGTAGAGCCAGCCTCTATATCCTTTATATATCACATAAAAAAAAAAAAAAAAAAAAAAAAAAAAAAAAAAAAAAAAAAAAAAAAAAAAAAAAAAAAAAAAAAAAAAAAAAAAAAAAATTTTTTTTTTTTTTTTTTTTTTTTTTTTTTTTTTTTTTTTTTTTTTTTTTTTTTTTTTTTTTTTTTTTTTTTTTTTTTTTTTTTTTTTTTTAATTTTTATTTTTGTAATATTGTTACTCGCAAACATTTTTTACATTTACGATAAACGCTTGGAGGTTCGTCCATCGATCGGGATTGATGCAAAAATGTTTCATAGTCGGGTTGTTTGCAACAGTCTTTCGTACGGGTGACACCTTTCCACTGTAAACATTCTTCTCGTGAAAATAAAGGCAATGTCATGTTCAAAGCTCTTTTGGTGAGTCTCTTTATTATATATTTCCTTTACTGGACTTGGTCACCCGACACGACACCTCCTCGACCTGTATCAAATCCTCCAGTGATGCCTTCGAGTCGAACCTTTCAGCACCGATTAACGGACCACAAAATCGACGAATTTGCCTTTTACATTGATAACGACATAAAGTGGAAAGGAAAACTTCCCAACACTTTGACTATCAAAGGAGATGCGATGGTGTCGGTAGACGATTGTGCCAACAATCCTGACAATCTGAGAGTGGTTGCAAAGGGTCAAAAACTCTACGATTACTTGAAACGGCACCGATTGACTCCCTCAAAGTCTCAAATAAGCTTTGAACGCAACACGTCTGTGGCCATGAGTGAAGGCGACAAGTTCTACTTTATTTGCCGCGAGGGTCGAATCGATGGATTAGAAACCTGTCCTCCACACCAGCTCTTTGCTAACCATCACTGTCACAACATTGACGCGTGCGTGGGTAAACGAGGCGTCGTAGCCGATCCCTTTAACAATCGATACTATTACGATTGTAGTGGACGTGACCCCACGCGAGTCCCCTGTCCCAACGAAGAAATTTTCATTCACGACTCGTGCCGATCGTTGGACGACCCGTCTCAATACTGCCGCTACGACGGCACGACAAAAAAATGGGACCCCATTACGCTACTCCACTGTCGAGACGGTCAACCGTTTTTCCAAAAATGTCCTAAGGGGTTCGTAGTGTTCAACGACCACTGCGAAAAGGATACGTGTCTTCATAAAACGAATGGAGCGCGCATTGCTTTGCCCGAGGAGACAATCGGTCCGTTTCGATTCTCGCCGGGCTACGTCGAATGCAAAAACGGTCGAATTGATCGCAGCTACGAATGTCCCAAGGCGTGGGACTTTTACGAATCCACAGGCGAAAACTTGACACACTTACCGCTCGTTTTCGATGACAACGCTTGCAGCGTGCCGACGTTCTGTGAGAACGTCACCACCGACGACCCGGACGTGATTGTGCCAGCGTACGATTATGCAAAGCATCTTCGCAACTGGAAACATTCCAAATTATTCGATCAAGTCAGTGGATATGTTTGCGACGGTAGCGGTAAGCGCAAGCGAGTCGACGTCGATCCAGGCGAACGCATCGGTAAACACTTTAAACGCGAATCGGCATGCGATCGTGCTACCGACAAAGTAGTGATTGCAAACGATACAAAAAAGTACTTTGATTGTGGAACGAAAACCGTTCAATCGTGTCGTCGGAACGAATTTTTCGACGGAATCCAATGCCTTAAAATAATTGATCACCAGTTTTCATTTCGGGGTTTGCAAATGTTTTCCTTTGACAACATGAGTCCAGAGGGGTGGATGATGCCATGGACATACCTCGATAAACAAAAACTCATCTCGTGCCCCGACCCCAAAACAATTTACTTGGCAAACTATAATATTTGCAGCGATCCAGAGTGTACGTCTTTCCCGTTTCTATCGCAAATTCACATGTCTATTGTATTGGGAAACGGTACCAAATGCATTTTTAACCCGCAGAACCGGATACTCTCCAATATCGCCGAGTCTCAAAACTACAAGTTTTGGGCTCAGCGGAACATTCCCGACACCGTCCCGAACGTAGAAGGTTCGTGCACGCCAGGTCAAAAAATTCAATCGGGGAATTTCATAATGGACTCGACTCTTTACGCAACGTGCGACCCAAAGCAGCCGTTTGTATTTTGCCCATCGCCCATCACGAACGGTATCCAGCTAGTCGAGGGTAAAAGATATGCTTGCGTGCATCCAAAACCGACAGAAGGTATGTTATCGAGGAATCAGACCCGTGAATTTGAACCGCATCAATTGGAAAAAGTTTCATTGATCGTTGGCGCACCCCAGGTAAAGATAAATTCGAATATCCCAGAGCCCGTACCGAGTGGAGGATTGATGATGCCCCCGGATATAGGTATAAAACTTTCTACCGATACCACCGTCCAGTTAAACTTTCGCTATAACGTGACGCATCCTCCCGATGTCATGTACGAGGGGAATGTGCCAAAACTGTCCTCCAAAAGCGGTGGATTCCTCATGAGGCGAAAAGACTTTACACGGAAAGCTCTCAATTTTCCCGACTACGATGCGATCACATTGCTTTCGGATTTTGCATTTCAAGCAAGGAGGTAGAAAGAAAGGTGTTACCTCATGGCTGAAGAACACGTAGCGCAAGGTGTCGTCTTTTACGCATCGCTGTATATTAACGGTATCTTGTTGGCCGTGGGAACGATCACTGGACGCTGGATCTTTTTACTAATGATTCTCTTGACAATCGGCCTGACGGCGTACATGATGTACTTGACGACTCACAACAAAAACCACTTGGAAGCGACGGGTAAGTGGACTGACACGCTGTTTACAACTTTGAACGAGAAGGTCAAGAATTGGTACTCTTGAGATTGAGGACCTACAATCCTGACAATTCGGAAATCAGATTGTCGGGAACAAATTTTGGCAGTAGCTTTGTAAAAAAAAAAAAAAAAAAAAAAAAAAAAAAAAAAAAAAAAAAAAAAAAAAAAAAAAAAAAATATATATATATATATATATATATATATATATTTATATATATATATATATATATATATATATATATATATTTTTTTTTTTTTTTTTTTTTTTTTTTTTTTTTTTTTTTTTTTTTTTTTTTTTTTTTTTTTTTTTTTTTTTTTTTTTTTTTTTTTACAAAGCTACTGCCAAAATTTGTTTCATGGTTCGAACTCTGCTCAATGCCGTATACACGAGATTCACATCTTGGCTCTTGTCAAAGTTGATTGCAATGGCTTCGTCATTGATCGTGTCGCCTTGAAACTTGTGTATGGTGGATGCATATCCCAGCACGAGTGGAAAATTACCAGCGTGGTTACGTCGGACCAGGACGAGTCGATTTGTTTCAGGTTCGACGCATTCCACCAAATCTCGATCCGACAAATAAGCGCGAAACACTAGAGCCGTCCCGTTCGTCACTCGCGAACAATTGTTTTGATTCACGAAAACTTTGCAACCTGGTTTCACCAGTATAAACGAGTCAGGATAGAGTTTACCATTCTTTACCTTAATCAATCTTTGGAGGTTCCCTCGGCACATTCGTTTTACGTAAAAAATATTGTAAATGTCCACTGTTTCGTTTCGAAAGGCGAGCGCTCGAGTGCATTGCTTCAAATGGTCCTTGTTGATGGAATCGACCACTGGAAACTTTGAGCGTATAAAATCCAAAAGCCCTTCGCTGTCGTTTCGATCGACAAACTCGCGCAGACGATCCACGACGGGCTCGTAGTCTGGAAGGAATCGTTTACTCTCCTTCAAGATGATGCGATGCGTTTCGAACGTGTCCTCCAAATTGATGACTCCAAACAAATTTCGCAGGGATCGCACGGGTCTCAGTTGATGCATGTCGCCCATGCCTATAAAGAGAATGGGCTTTCGAGACCGACTGAAAAAGTGATTAATGATTTGATAAGGTAACCAAAACGGAACCATTCCGAGTTCATCGAGGACGATAATGGAGGGGTCTTCGTTGCATTCGAACGTGCTCTCGAGCACTCGGCTCTCTTCGATACACCGATTCAAGTCTGTTTCGTGTTCGAGCAACTCTTCGAGCGTTTTCAATACCGATCCGGGACTCCAGTTAATTTTCAACGCCGAGTGGATCGTTCGCCCTTGGATCATTTGAGCGATGCGAGCCGTCGGAGCCATGCGCAACTGTTTCGTTTCGACCAAGTCCAGCGTACTCGTCACGGTATACGTTTTTCCAGTGCCGGGTCCTCCCGAAACGAGAAGCACCATGTTACGAGGACGTTGGATGAAATCTTTAAGCAAGTGGATAATTTCCTTTTGGCTCGGAGTGAGAGTTTCGATATGTTCGTCGAGCCTCTTCATTTTAGAAACGTCCACCATTTCAAACGCTGCGTCCTCCATGGTTGCGGAACGTGTGAGATGAAATGCGTCACGCTGGTATTGCGAGAAAAATTTCGTCGGGCCGAGTACTCTCTCTTAATTTGCTCGAACGCACGTATTTCTTACTTGATGGACTTGTATTCTCTGTATCGTGGAATCAATTCCGTGCAGATGCCCCCTTGTCTCGTGAAATCTGTCACGGTCCTGAATGTGGAAACTATTATCGATCCGAATGAATGGTTAGAGTGTATCAAATGGTCCAGGTTTTCGAAATGGGATGGAAAAGCGAGTTTCGAATGTTTTATCGCACGACCCGAAAAGTCTGCTTTTTACTACTCGTTGGGTGTGAACGGAGGGCTCTTGGTGTGTCGTGATAATCCAAGTGAGACTCTTCAAATCAACGAGACGACGATAGGAGGGCTGACTGGTGAGCTTCAAGACGTGTGTGCAAAGCCGACGATCGTGAAGGTCGATGGAGAGCACTTGGAGGTTGTAACTTGAAGCTATGGCAAATGTTTCAGAAGACGAGTCCGTTATATATTTAAAAAAAAAAAAAAAAAAAAAAAAAAAAAAAAAAAAAAAAAAAAAAAAAAAAAAAAAAAAAAAAAAAAAAAAAAAAAAAAAAAATTTTTTTTTTTTTTTTTTTTTTTTTTTTTTTTTTTTTTTTTTTTTTTTTTTTTTTTTTTTTTACTTTGTATGATCCTGTTTTGAAGGATCTTCTTGTGGAGAATCTTTTGGGTTTGAAGAATCTTTTTGCTTTGTAGGATCTTCTTGTCGTGGAGAATCTTTTTGATTTAAAGAATCTTCTTGTTGTAGAATATCTTCTGATGGAAACTCGATGCTTGGAACGGTGGTCTCTCCCAAATCCATCAAATCCCCAAATTGGATATCCGCATATTGACGAAGAGCAGATGATTGGAAAACAATCATCTCTTTGATACTTCCACCAATTTTGTAACAATCATCTCCAAAAGTTGTGCGACTGTATATTTCAACATTAAAAATTCCATTAAAGGTACCAAGATTACTTAACGATGCCATAAGACGGCTTTTAAACTCGTGCTTCAAAACTTTTCCGTCGTAGACTCGCGTCGTAACAACGCACCAATTCTGTTTTTGAATTGGAATTTTACGCAACATGTGGTGGCGTGCACAATAATAACATAGGATGGGATCGCACGTTTCTCTGAACAAGCGAGCCCCGTCGTGCAGCTTTTGGAGGGGTGTTTCTTGCATTACATTACCTATTTCAGTCAAAGGTTGACAGGCTCGAGTAACAAAAGAACAATTTCCAGTAAATTCTCCACTCTCACCGTACAATTTGCTCGTGTCCAAACACCAAACACCTGCCACAATGACGTTAAAGTTATTATTGTTATTGACGATATTCTTGACATATGCCTTGTCTATCACACACGCGTGTCCTTTGGAGTATTTGACCCGTTTTTCCTTGTGAGCTTGGTAGGTGGGGTGTTTGCACAAGGTATCCTTCCAATTGCATTTCACGAGGTTAATAGCTCCAGCTTGTTCCGCCATTCTCTCAGCCGCATCGTAGAGTGGAGCGCAATAAGAGATTGCGGAGATGAGCTGGTCGTTGTCCATTTCTAGGTAGTCCCTTGTATATACGATACCGTTGCAAGAGTTGACAGTCGAGTGTACGGAGAGGATAATTTGACAGCTTAATATAGATTTAAAAAAAAAAAAAAAAAAAAAAAAAAAAAAAAAAAAAAAAAAAAAAAAAAAAAAAAAAAAAAAAAAAAAAAAAAAAAAAAAAAAAAAAAAAAAAAAAAAAAATTTTTTTTTTTTTTTTTTTTTTTTTTTTTTTTTTTTTTTTTTTTTTTTTTTTTTTTTTTTTTTTTTTTTTTTTTTTTTTCCCATGTTATAGTTACAGCTTTGCGTTGCAAGTGTTACTGAAGAAGCAATGTGGAATTTTATTTATTTTTTATCCTTCCTTAAATCTAGGTTTCACTATTGTAACAATTCCACCATCCTGGGGTAATGCATTGCCATTTTTTTGCCAATTCAGATTTACTATTTCGTACATTTTCATCCATAATATTATCTAATTTATGCATAGCTCTTTCCATCTCAAAATATCGTAATATTATTAGCATATCTACATAATTAAAATTATAAGATGTATACATTAAAATGTAATGTATTTTCCGAAACTGTTCAACTGCAAAGGATTCTGCCCCTGTAAAAACCTTTTTAATTATAAAAGCTATCTTTTCATTACATTCGTTCACATAACAATTGTACTTTTCGAATGTATCGAATAATTTAATTTCTATTTGTTTGTATGAAAGTTCTTTGTCAATTTCTCGCCCATAATCAAATACAATTATTTTATCAACTAAACCTTGTAATTTTCTTTCGTAATACTCGATCCATTCAATACTTTGATCAGAATAAGGTAAACTTTGTATCAATGAAAGAATTGGACTGCTGGACATAAACACATATGAAAGCTTGGGTTGTTCTTGAATTTTAGCCATTATATTGGAACATATTAGTTCCAATGTTTCGGGTGAGCTTTCTATATCAATGTGAATACATGCACTATTGTCCACGATTTCAGATAAAAGTTGACAAAAGGATTTTTTTCGAATCATGTCATGAGGTGTATGCAGTTCACAAAGAATCACCATGATTGCAAATGAAGTAATCTGGAACTTTTCTGTATTACTTTACTTTTACCACTCCCGACTCGTTCTAGTTTGCGAATCCTTCGTCTCACTCCGTTCATCAAAAGACTCTATCAACGCGTTCGAAATCTTTTCGCAAATGTCAAACAGTACTCGATCCGAAGGATCTGGTTTCTGGTAGGGTCGAACGTTGATTCTCACGTCGTACAAACTGTCCATGTTCTCGCTTGCTTTGTCGTCCACACCAATTAGAAAAATATCCTGGTCGTACATGATCCGAATATGTTCGGATGCCTTGTGGTAGTTGTATCTCTCCGCTGCTCTCTTGCACTCGTTACGAGCAAACAATTTATGTAGATGACGAGTCACGTCCGGTAAAAAGGTGTTTGCTACTCTTTCGACATACTCGTCGGAACCGAGACTCCACAAGATAATGTCGACTCGAGCCAATCGGAGAAAGTTTATCAAACTCTTTACTTTGGGTCTAACGTGAAAAGTCGTTTTGTCATAGGTGCCCAATGTCTCGTCCATGTCCAAGACACAAACCGCTAGAGGACGACTCTCCATGCTGCTTTGCTTAAATCAAGGTGCGCGATGAAGCGCAAGCGTAAAGACCGTCACGAAGCTTCCAACCCCGTCCGAAGTATCATTCGACATTTGGAAAATGACAATTACGGAGCGTCGAAATGCACCCACCATTTCGACCGAGAATGTTTCACGATGCTCCACAATTTCAATCACGAACGCTTCCATTGCCTCTTTGCCGACACTTCGACTCTTTGGAAATCGTACTCGATGTCGCGTTCGTGCGAAATTCCCGAACACTATTACGACATGATTATACTGCATCAGAAATTGGGATCCGAGTACGTCCTACCCTTTTCGAGACACTTGCGGGAGTCATCGGGCTACACCATCGGCATGTTTCACCAAACGATCGACTTGTACCCTCCGTCAAAAATCACTCACGAGACGTTCAAAGAAACAGTGTACGCATTTATTTTTTTCTTGTGCATGATTTGTCATCGCTTTGGAGGCAACGCACCCAACATCAAAGAGTTTTCGTTTGTATACACGTCGAGGCACCCAGTCTTGTGCGACGTGGGCCGCCACAATGCCAGCACTCGAGAACGGCTCGCTCACCGGCAAGAACATTTCAACTCGAAAAAGTGGTCTCGATTCATGTGCCACAAAACTCACAGAGATGTCATTCGGTACAGTCGACTAATATTTCCACTGTATTTTCAAAAAAAGAAAAAGGATCAACGGTGCTTGTTGAACGAGACAACAGACGAATGCTTTGACGACGAAACACATAGACTCGTTTGCCAGAGTAGTCGAAAGAGTCTAATAAAGGTCTTAGAAGAATTTTCTCATTTAATGCCAAGCGCTCACATACGGAACAGATTTATCCAACCGTGGATCGAAACGCTTGCAGTTTAAAGAGGTCTTTTTTTAAGTTACGACGAGACGTATCCTTCGTCTATTGCAAAGTTTGCACGGAGTTCTTGAGGGATTACGAGTCTTGGAATTTTAGGTAGAACATCGTTGAATTCCATGACGAGGCATCGCTTTCGAGGGATTTGCTTGGAAGATGTGCCCATTATACGGCTTGGACGACGACCTGGCATCGCTGTATTGGAGGGATAGGCGTGTAGCTAGTCAACTAGCCCAAAGGAGTTAATCAACTATTTATATTTAAAAAAAAAAAAAAAAAAAAAAAAAAAAAAAAAAAAAAAAAAAAAAAAAAAAAAAAAAAAAAAAAAAAAAAAATTTTTTTTTTTTTTTTTTTTTTTTTTTTTTTTTTTTTTTTTTTTTTTTTTTTTTTTTTTTTTTTTTTTTTTTTACAGATTATTTTCTCTTGTAGCACTGATGAGACTCATCAAGTCATCTCTACAAAACATGTATTTTAGGTCACTTTTGACAGCCTGTTGTTTTTTCAACTTTTCATATGCTTCTCGTTGCCGAACGAGTTGCCCTCGATACACTAGTCGATCGTCGTTCCAAAATTTAATTTTTTGGTGTACTGCCGTGGAATTTTTAAACGAATCAAAGTAAGATTGTCTTCGCAGACCTTTTACGTTCTCAACGATAAAGAAATATTGAGTATAGATGCAATCGTCGTTTCCCAAAAATTCAATTCGTACAAGAGGGAATGCGTTGATTTCTTCTTTCAGAAAGTTGAACTGATATCCTGTTTCCTCCCGAAACTCTCGATAAGCTGACATAAATTTCTGATGAGTACTCAACTTTCCACTTTTCAGCTGACCGTGTGGAAAATCATACAAGTCTTCGTACGTTCGACCTTGTTTATAACACTCGTAATCCAAACGTTCATGTTCCTTTAGTTTAGGTAACCAGTCGGTTTCAAAGTCTCGAAGAACCGCTTGAATATTACAATTGTCTTGATTGGGTACCAACCCCATACGATGCAAGTGCACCAAATAATTGTGGACGCAGTAAGGCACTTTGCGACAAATCATAACGACACGCTTACATTTCGTTTTAACTATCAATCCGTACGACAGTGAAAATTCGTTTCTTTGTATTTCTTTGGGTTTGTCAATAGTCTCTAACTTGCTTCTTGACAAAGTCAGCGAGGTTTTTTTGAATACTTCTTGTCCAACGTCTGACATCTTTCAGTTTGACTTGAGAAATTTCAATACGAAAACAATCTCTTTTTTAACTATACATAGGTCGGTTGGCACGTCGAGCTGTTTAGGAGCAAATGGGAAGATGTTGTCAGTCGCAACTCTTTTAATATAAAGATCGTGTCAGTCAAAACTTTTTTTTATATTAAAAAAAAAAAAAAAAAAAAAAAAAAAAAAAAAAAAAAAAAAAAAAAAAAAAAAAAAAAAAAATTTTTTTTTTTTTTTTTTTTTTTTTTTTTTTTTTTTTTTTTTTTTTTTTTTTTTTTTTTTTTTTTTTTTTTTTTTTTTTTTTTGAATTGACAAAATTTTAACAATACTTTCTTGTCTAACAAAACAATATTTTCTTGTCAAATAGAAAATTATATTTTAGAGAATTTTGTTTCTCACAGGGTTGTGTGATTTATTTAAAACGCAAAAATCAAGAGTATAGAAAAGTTTACAAAGAAATGTCGAGAGTCGCCACACAGACGTTGGATCTGGACGATGCTTGCGAAAAGTTTCAAGGGTTAAACATGACAAGCGAACCCGTCATACTCTTGCAACGAAAAAATTCAGGGGTCGCGGCACTCGCTATCAATGAGATGGATTGTGCAGTTGTACTCGACGCCATCTGGTTCATGGTGAAAGTCGAAACAGAACGCGACTGGATTGGTCAAGTTATAAGCGCTTTAAAGAGTCTACAAGTATCAGAGTTGATATTTGTTGGTCAAAAAGCTTGCGATGTGGTAGCACATAGACTAGACGATTCTTTCAGGAACGTCCGCATCGATCCGATTGATAAACTCCAATACCCATGCAAAAAATGTAAAGATATACACTGTGCAGTTCAAAAGGCCTTTCTCGCTTGGAGAAGAATTGTAAAGAGAGTCCCATGCTCTATCAAACATTAAATTAGAATTGTTTAAAAAAAAAAAAAAAAAAAAAAAAAAAAAAAAAAAAAAAAAAAAAAAAAAAAAAAAAAAAAAAAAAAAAAAAAAAAAAAAAAAAATATATATATATATATATATATATATATATTTTTTTTTTTTTTTTTTTTTTTTTTTTTTTTTTTTTTTTTTTTTTTTTTTTTTTTTTTTTTTTTTTTTTTTTTTTTTTTTTTTTTTTTTTTTTTTTAATTCTAACTTTTCGGAAGGATGGAAAATTTGTAACCCGTGCCCTCATTGCACTGCTCCCCGAAAAATATCTTGTCTGCAGAAGTTCTCACGACGCTACTCTGCTGGAGTTTTGTAGTACCAAACTGTACGAAATTCTTTTTCATTGCCTCGAAACCCAACACCTCCAAAGGCGATCGTTGCTCGTTTTTGGCCAGTCCGTTCCTAGTCAAAGCCAGTGGAATGCCTGTGCGACATTGATATTTCACGACGGTCAACACGTCTCCCTCTTCGACGTTCAATTGAAACTTTACCAATCTCGTCATGTTAAAGAAATAACTCGCTATCCCACACTTTTCGAACAAGTAGCGAACGTCGGTAAAGGCAACGATTCGATCGGAATCGACGTGTCTGAGCAAAAAGGCCAAATCGCGAGCCCAACGATACAGGATTTTGACGACCCCTCTTTCCTCCACCAGTACGAATCGAACCGTCGAAAGGTACTTGTCGCGTCCTTCTCCGTCTCGTCCTTTGTTGTAGACTCCACCTCGTTCCAACAGACACGCGTCTGGAAGCCGTTCAAACAGTTTGCGTATCGGATAATCCAAAAGAATAACAGTCGCGTATTGGTGACGCGCCGCCATTTCAAACACCTGGGACTGAGTGGAAAAGACGTTGATTTCGTAGCGCAAAGCCTTTTCCACGTTGAACGAAACGGATTCTTCGTGAACCGATCTCAAATGTTTGCTGTCGAGCGTGTCTTGCGTGTCCAATTTCGTAATGCGGCAAGTCAAGTGAACTCCGAACGCATCTCCCGGCACTGGAAATCTCCTGCGCATGGCTCGCACGACCTGGTAGAGAAATTCCGGAATCTCGTCTCTGTGCTCGTTGAACAAGTTTAGATCCACTCGACTCAAATGCTTGCACACCAGTCGTTCGACCGACTCGATGCGATGGGGTCGAATCATGTAAAGTATATCAGAGTATAAGTCGGGTCGACAAAGTCGGACCTCACGAAACAGAGTGGCTGCTGGATTAGCCATCGGAGTCTTTACAACGAATGCTGCAAAGCTTAAAAGTCGTAGAGCCTATCTCGCAGTCCTCTTGTATAATTCGAAAAAAAAAAAAAAAAAAAAAAAAAAAAAAAAAAAAAAAAAAAAAAAAAAAAAAAAAAAAAAAAAAAATTTTTTTTTTTTTTTTTTTTTTTTTTTTTTTTTTTTTTTTTTTTTTTTTTTTTTTTTTTTTTTTTTTTTTTTTTTTTTTTTTTTTTTTTTTTTTTTTTTAAATTATTTTTTGATAAATCTGTCAAACGATTTCAGTGGATTGTCTTCCTTGTCGTTCGAGTCTCGTTCCTTCCGTCGTACATCCTCGCCATTCTCTTGCTCGCCATTCTCTTGCTTCTCGCACATCGTCGTACAATTCTTTCGTTTCTCATTGAGTTTGTTTTTCCGAGAGTCGTCGTCCCTTATTTTATTCAAAGGCTCTTCCTCGCACTCCTTCTCGGTGTTTCTTTTTCGTTTATCCCACCGTTGCTTTTTCTGACCATCTTCGCCTACTACCCCTAACCTCCAGTCTCGCACACCTTTATTATCAAAATCCTCCATACGATTTCTATACCATTCGACCCATTGATCCTTCTCTTGTCGATAGTTTGCGTCCCATGCGTCTTCCAAGACTCGCTTCACTTCTTTTGGTGATTCGAGTCCCCCTTCGATATACATGTCCCTGACGGCTGCTAGGTGAGCCTCCCTAGCTTCGTCGCGTTCCACTTTAAAAGCATCCGTAACGTATGCCTTGACATCGTCTCCCCTGAATCCGTCCACCGCGTAGAGCCTATAGACGCTTCTCGACGTTTCGGCATCTGCGTGTTTTGTAAAGACGGTAGCGAGTTTTGCGAGATCGCTGGGCCTCCCTCGGTCCCTACCCAATACGCGTTCGACGCATTGCTGTTCGTCGAGAGTCGGGACCGAAGCGTTTTTCCGTTTTTCCCAAATGCGTAGAACGAGTCTGTGCAACTCTTCGTTCAAGAGGCACGTCTTGTTGACTTGATCGGCATGGAGTGCGTCCCAAGACAAGTCGACGGAATTCAACAGACGTTTCACGGTTCTCACTGCAGCAGCTTCTTTTGTAAGAAAAGGGTTACACGTCCCAGTGAATTCGTTAAAGAGAGCGACTTTCCACAGCTGTAATTCAAGAGTATCTTTTACTTGGTCTCCTCGAGTCGTGAAGTCTTGCATCTTTGAAGAGGATCTCTTGTATATACTATACTCGTTCTCGGCGCTGCGTCTGGAGAGTTGTGGGGAACGGACGCAAAAGAGATATATATATATATTTAAAAAAAAAAAAAAAAAAAAAAAAAAAAAAAAAAAAAAAAAAAAAAAAAAAAAAAAAAATTTTTTTTTTTTTTTTTTTTTTTTTTTTTTTTTTTTTTTTTTTTTTTTTTTTTTTTTTTTTTTTTTTTTTTTTTTTTTTTTTTTTTTTTTTAACTAGTTGTTGAAAAATATTTTTTTTTCTCTTGAGCAGTAGGTCAGCTTGTATGACTCGTCAGTTCAAAGTTGGATTTGGGTTTGAGGGCTTTCCGAATTCGTTTGCCAGAATCCTCTACATTTACATTTTGAACTCGTTTTCCACTATACTTATTTTCAGACAAAGGTTTCATTACATAAATTTCGGGTTCAGCATCCATATACCCTCGTTCAATACATGTAGGAGTATCTGGAAATTCAAGTTCCCAAAAATTTTCCGGTGTAGAGGGTCTTGGATTTCCCCTATGTCTCGAAGACTTGTTCATATGGGTACCTTTTTCAGCATAATAATCTTCACACTCGGAACATGTGTGGCCTTGAAGTCGTTTTCTTTCACTTTTCTTTCTGGGTAAAACTTGTACATATTTGTAGTTTGGTTGTGCTGGCTTGCTACAGCAATCAAAATTCTCAATACTGCCTGCCATCAGGACAATAGCTCGTGGATCATTGCGTCGCGCCTTTGCTGACGAATGCTGCAAAGCCTAAATCTCGCAGTCCTCTTGTACCACTCGACTTGTAAAAAAAAAAAAAAAAAAAAAAAAAAAAAAAAAAAAAAAAAAAAAAAAAAAAAAAAAAAAAAAAAAAAAAAAAAAAAAAAAAAAAAAAAAAAAAATTTTTTTTTTTTTTTTTTTTTTTTTTTTTTTTTTTTTTTTTTTTTTTTTTTTTTTTTTTTTTTTTTTTTTTTTTTTACTGTGATTTCATCTCTTCCAGCTTGTCCAATGCTGGGAACAATTCTTTCCGATCCTCAAATCGATCCAAGGTTCCAATCCTGTCTTGTCCGATCTTCTCATCTGCCGAGACAGTTTTCTCGTCATCTACCGAACCGATCATGTCTTGGATTAAATTGCTATGACCACTCTCCTTCTCTGGCCGATCTATAGGTACATTTTTATCGTCAACGATTTTCTTCCATGCATCAAAGGTCCAATCCAAATATGCGTTGAGCGATTCTTTTGCCATCTTGAATGCCGCCTCTTGAGAGCATCGTTTATCTGCATCGAGAAACCACACGTGTTGATGCCTTTCCTCTCCATATTGTTTTAAAAATTGCAAGACGTCATCGCGCAATTGAATATTTTTCCACACCATATTGACCTTGTTCGATTCGACTTTCAAGTGCAGTTGAAGTCGATCCATCTGCAAACCTAATTTGGTATTCGGAAACGACTGGTTACAAATAGTACCCACGACTTGGACCGTGTGGTCCATCCTTTCGAGCAAGTTTGAAATAGTTGACAAACCCCTTTGTATATGCGTCTCAATATAATTGTAGAAAAAAAATAAGAAACTATGGCAATTTATTTTTTTTTAAATCATTCGTTGGGGGGAGAAATAATGAGTCATTTTTATTTGCTCGTACCGACCATCGGGACGTCGATCCAATAAAACTTGAGAAATCGATTGTAATGGTTGACTTTGAATGGATTGAGTGATTTTAGTTAAATTAAACGTTTTGACATTTCGAGGCGGCCAGAGAATCGCAACTTTTGTCGACAGGAGCTTTGATGGGCGAATCTTGACACGCATCCTTTACTTGAGGAAATTTCTATTTGTCGAAACACAATGATACGATGCCGTGCTCTGGAGAATTGGGGGGTGTAGAGCTGTAAGAGATTTTGGCGGCGTGATATATATATATATTAAAAAAAAAAAAAAAAAAAAAAAAAAAAAAAAAAAAAAAAAAAAAAAAAAAAAAAAAAAAAAAAAAAAAAAAAAAAAAAAAAAAAAAAAAAAAAAAAAAAATTTTTTTTTTTTTTTTTTTTTTTTTTTTTTTTTTTTTTTTTTTTTTTTTTTTTTTTTTTTTTTTTTTTTTTTTTTTTTTTTTTTTTTACATCCCTCAACTGTGGTTTCAAATTTAAAACCTTCTCGATCCATATGCCCATCGCATTCCAAACGCCCCGCCTCTCTCGCATCCAGCCACCTCCCATCGTCCGTCCCGTGCTCCTCCTCCAACACGGCGCCTACGAGAGCGAGTGCGAAACGGTCCTAAGGGTCCGTTTGGCGTACGCTCGAGTACGACGAACACAGTCGGTTCAAAAAATATATAAGCACCGGTACCCTTTCGATTCCGGATCGAATCGATTCTTTTTTTGGGTGTTGTTTTCGAATCGATTCAGGGGGGGGTGTTGTTTTCGAATCGATTCTTTTCTTTGTTTTTTTTTTTGGGGGGTGCTTTCGTTTCAACGTTGGATGCGAAAAAAAAGCACATTTTGTAGTTACACAAAGGTCCCGTTGTGTACACGATTCAATGGCGGGGGGTGGGGAATTTCACACGAGGTCATAAAACCAAAGGTTTTAGTCGATTGCAAAGCCGTTTGGTGCGTGCAAACTCGACCGTTTCCGATACAAATCTGTTGGAGAAATCCTCTCCTTCAAGAAAAAAAACCAAGGTTGGTCAAGACTCTGACGTTAACATAAAGAACCGTCACGAGAGGCTTTTTATGAAACAAAAACCCAAGGTTGGTTTTTTTTTTTTTTTTTTTTTTTTTTTTTTTTTTTTTTTTTTTTTTTTTTTTTTTTTTTTTTTTTTTTTAATCCATACATGTACATGTCCATACATGTTTAATCCATACATCATTTAAATACATGTAGGAATTTTCATTTGAGTAATTTCTACTGTTTACCGAAGCCGGTAGGAGAGAGATTGGAGAGAAGCACTCCTCCTCTACACGAGTCACCGTCCCCAGTTGCAGCTCCCCGTCCATTACATAAGTCACCGGAATCACCCCGTCCAAGACGTGAAAAACGTCCCAGTCGTCCGTCTCGATTTCGAAACTTCTTCCAATACATTTGTTAATCCAGTCCCCGAGATGTTTGTAACAGTCATTCGACAAATTTCGTCTGTAGACTGTGAGGTAGCGAAAGTTCGACGCATTTTGGTAGTACGTTTTTCCTCCGTTTATAACGTTTCGTTGGACCTCTAAAATCATGGCGTCTCTTAATCTTTGCAATGCAAAAGACGTTCCAAAGTCCATGTCGACCCACACCATCTCCAACGACTTCCATTGTTCCAAGTCGTTGGCAACTATCCATTTTGCGGAAACGACTTTGAAGTGGATCATGGTGAAAAACGTGATCTCGACTGGGGGGAGATGTGGGGTTTTATATATATATATATATATATATATTTATATAAACCCCAGCTTATCGAATTTCCCGTTGGAGCGGATATCCGCTCCTTCCTGTTGTTGCGGATGCGCGTTTCTATTTTTAGTCGATTTTTTTTCACACGAGGTCATAAAAAAATTTTCATGATTGTGGTGATAATCATGCAAGTGTCTTGTAAAAAGAAACGTCAAGAAACATCAAGAAAGAAAATTTTATATAATTGATACAAAATAGAGACAATAAAAATAAGAACGAAATTAAATTCCTGTCCAAATCGATGGCGAGTAATGTCGAAAAAAAAGTTATTTTTCCTCGATGCTTTCCCAAGGATAGCATCCCCACGCGGGAAAAAATCCCGCGTGGTCAATGAGTGTGTGCTGCTTGCGACACCAAGGTTGGTCGGGAAAATGTCCGTGAAAAAAAAGGCCTCTCACGAATCAATCTCCTCCGAGATTGATTCGTGAGAGGCCTTTTTTCCACAGACAATTTTTTTTTGTTCATTGAAACACATCGTTAAAATATTCGAAGTAAATCACTTCTGCAAAGTCGATGGGGTCCATGGGTTCGTTGGTGGACGTTTCGGGTTGCAGTCGCCTACAACTCAAGTCCAAAGGTTCTTCTTCCCAAATGTCATTGTCTCGAGACTCCATCGGAAACCTTTCCAAGTTTTGTCGGTGCGCAGGACGAGGAGACATCGCGTCTTTACAAAACGTCGGAACCTGTTCCGAAAAGAATTGAGGATCCATCGAGCAGCCTGGAGCAAGCGAGACTCGAGTAGTAGTAGTAGTAGCAGGACGAGGAGACATCGCTACTGCGGGAGACGTCGGAACAGGTTCCGAAAAGAATTGAGGATCCATCGAGCAGCCTGGAGCAAGCGAGACTCGAGTAGTAGTAGTAGTAGCAGGACGAGGAGACATCGCTACTGCGGGAGACGTCGGAACAGGTTCCGAAAAGAATTGAGGATCCATCGAGCAGCCTGGAGCAAGCGAGACTCGAGTAGTAGCAGGACGAGGAGACATCGCTACCGCCGGTATTTTCTCGATTCCAACCATCTCGTGGACCTTTTGCAGCGTCACAACGTCGAGGGCAAACACGGTCGGCTGCACCGTCACGACGACGTACCGCGTTCCTGGATCAACGCGATAGACGCGTTGCGACTCGAGCACGGTCATCGTGTAATGGAATTGATCTTTTGCTCGGAAAGATCGTTCCCCGACGCACTGGATCGGCGCCTCTGCATCCAGCTCGTAAAACAGCATCGGCACTTGCGACGTTTGCAACAGGTGGCAGGTGCCTTCTCGGACCGTCCTCTGTCCAAAGGTAAAAAGTTTTTTTACGAAAAAGACGTTTTCGTGAACGTAGACGGTCCGCACGTCGGAATTGGTTTTCTGCCGCATGGACAGGGACATTCGGGCCTCGACCTTGTCCCAGCCGACGTTTTTCGCTTCCGTCACCAGAGTCTGCGCCCTCGTGGCCGAATAAACGAAATGGTCCATGAGCTTGCGGGTAAACCCTTGGATTCGGGTAAACGAGACGAGGCTCTTGGCCAGTTTGGACACTGCAATCGTGACGCTGCCTTGCATCGCATGATTTGCCAGTACCCCCTTGTCCGCCGAGTACTGGAGGATCCTGACGTGCTGGGTAACGGTGGTTGGAAACAAATCCACTTCCATGATGTGAGAGAGAGAGAGAGAGAGGTTCTGAACCGATGGAGCGTTTGTAAGATAATGACTCGAGAAAGGACTGGCAAGCGTTTAAATAGGGTTCCAGTCAGCAGGAAGCAGAGGCCATCCCTCAAGGACAGGAAGGGAAAAGTCTGATAAGGGAGAACATCTGGCAGCAATAACCGGAAGCGTTGATCTCGGCATGCTCAAATCCAAAGGTCGCATGTCGTCGTGACTGGCCGCCTCCTTGTGCGCGATTTGCTCTCGACTCGCTTCCTGCTGCCAATCCTCTTCTCGCCGGCGTTTCGAAAGAGGCTCGTGCGTCGCGTAGGGATCGTGGACCAAAACTTTACTGCCGAAAGGATTTTCGAATCGCAGTAGCGTTTCGTTGGTCACTCGAACCGAAAACAGAGTGTGTTGGACGGTGACGACGACGTACAGGGTGTCCTCTGGTACCCCATAGGCGGTGTGGGGTTGCAACACGAACCTTTCGTAGAGATGTTGGTCTTGCCATCGAAAGATTCCATCGCCGACCCACGGATCCGCTTTCGATCCAACGGAACTCGAAGGCAGGCGATACAAAAGCACGGGAGCGTCCGACGTCTGATAGACGTGGGAGGTCCCCGGTGCGACGCGTCGTTGTCCGAAAGTAAAGTAAGCCCCGACCACGAAACAGGCGTCTGGTTCCGATGCGTTCAACAGGTAGACCGTCCTGACGTCGGTGTTCCGTCCCTTTTCCCTGATGGGCTTGGCCAAGCGTCGATGAATCTTTTCCCACTTGACGCGATGCGGTTCGAACTCGTTGAGCTTGCTGGCTCCCAGGGCATTGTAGATGAAATTCTGAACTTTTTTCTCGTCGAGCGATTTTCCTCGGCGCCAGGAGACGCGGTGGTCCCCGATGGGATCCAGGCTCGTCAGCAGACACGCCACTCGGCCCGACGCGGCCAGCTTTTCAAAGGCAGACTTTGACGGGGGAACGACGAGAGTCGTCACGGTATCGCAAACGCTCGAGGGGAAGAGGTCGAGGGACATATCGTGTGTGAGAACCTCGAGTGATGTTGAGTCCAAATCACGTAGCCTTCTTATACTCCCCTCGACGACGACAACGAGGAGGAAAAAAAAAAAAAAAAAAAAAAAAAAAAAAAAAAAAAAAAAAAAAAAAAAAAAAAAAAAAAAAAAAAAAAAAAAAAAAAAAAAAAAAAAATTTTTTTTTTTTTTTTTTTTTTTTTTTTTTTTTTTTTTTTTTTTTTTTTTTTTTTTTTTTTTTTTTTTTTTTTTTTTTTTTTTTTTTTTTTTTTTTTTTTTTTTTTTTTTTTTGAGGTATAGAAAATTACATTTTTTTACGGTGCAACCATTACGTTCCACTTGACGTATCGATATTTTCCGTGCCTCCATGTGATGTGGACTTCGCTCGGCGGGTGTTCGAGTCCATCAAACCTTAAATGCATCGGACCAATGATCGACTCCCTTTCTTTTTTCGTAACGACGACGGCAGCGTCATCAGAGTCAGCATCTTGCTCTTTCATGTCGACGACGACATCATCGGTAGCAGTCCCACTCGACTCGGCTACGAGTTCCCCTGGTGTTGCGTCGTTCGACATAGTGCTTTCTTGTCCAAACAAGGCATCCCGCGTCGCCTCTGAAAATTGTTTTACTAATTCGTGTTTCGAAATAATCTCGTTGGCCCGCATCGAAACGAAATGCGTAAACCCTTCCATCCACTCGGTCAGGTAGCAAGAGTCGGGCACACCTCTCTGAACCATTCGAAGGAGAGGAGACGAGCGACTGTTTGTCGAAAAGAAAAAGGGCTCGTTCTTGACTACTGCTACCGAATATAGTAGACTCTTGAACATTTCTCCTTTCGCGACACCCCCTCTGCGGGACGTGGCGATGGCCTTAAACATTTCTTGGGGAGTGACGATCCGAGTCGACATGGATCCTTTGAAGAACGACGGCACAACGTCCGACACGTGCCTTCGAGGAAGGGTCCCGTATCCGTAGCTCGTCTTGTTTTTGTATCCGAGAAGCGAGTTGACGTCTGACAATTTCCAGTAAATCAGACCGTCGACGATGCCGACGCAGGCCGAGAGGACGAGGTCGTCGTTGATTTGAACTCGAAACCACATGCTTGGGATATAGTGAAGGACTGGAGAGTGAATGATAAACTCGAGGATTCGCAGTGCCTTTTATACGGAGGCATTCCTAAAAAAAAAAAAAAAAAAAAAAAAAAAAAAAAAAAAAAAAAAAAAAAAAAAAAAAAAAAAAAAAAAAAAAAAAAAAAAAAAAAAAAAAAAAAAAAAAAAAAAAAATCCATCGAGCGATGAAAGTCAACTCGCTTCTCTTCTGATACAGAGACTTTTTTTAGACCCATTGGGTATATAATCAGACGCATCGACTCGCGATTCAATCACTCTCGCTTTGGCTCAACAATCCCCTTTGTCGTGGACCCATTCAATGGCCGACGACGATTTGCAAGACGTTTGGGACTTGATAGACCGAGCCATGGACGCATCTCCTAGCCGACGATACCAGAGGTCCAGTACTCCTTCGTCGGAAAAGTGTTACTCTCCAAAGACTCCTCCGAACGAAACGCGAGCTTCGCCCGTTCTCTTTACTATAGACACAAAGCCCGATCCGTTTGTGGAAAGTCGCCCGATCGAACGTTATCCTCGACGCCACGATTGGCACGACAACCCGAAATCCACCGAAAAGTCTCCTCCAAACGATGATAAAGAGCCCTACCTAAAAGCATCTCGTCAAAGAAACAACGCTCTTTCTACAGAGGAAAGTCGACCGAAACTAAATCGAAACGACGATGCAAGGTGTCGAAATTTTCGGTCCGAGGTATGGAAAAGTAACAAAGGTCGGTGGAACGACCATCGGTTCCCGACGAAAAACTACTACAGCCACAATCGATTCGACGACGAGACCTGTCGTCGAAAACTCTTTTCGAGGCCGTGGAAAAACAACGGCGTTGAGAAAAAACGGCGCGGCACGAGACAAGTGTTTGACCACGGTCTCGATGTGTCGCTCGTTCTCTGCGTCCGAGGGAATTCGTATACAATCTCGAACGGGTTCCGAAGCGTGTCGGAGGACGGATGCCCAAACTGGCAACACCAGCTCATCGAGGACATGGAAGAGTTTGGAGGGAGAGGCCTCTATCTCGTAGGGGCCGAGACGGAAACGGTGTGGAAAGAGTTGAAAAGAGAATTTCAGCCACTCCAAGAGATTAAAGTGCACGCGCTGGACGATCGACTCGTCGGGAAATGCAAGTACTGTAAGGAAACCGAGTGCCACCGATGGAAGGTGGTGGTGGGTGGCGTTCAAAAGGTGATTGGGAGGACCGTGAATGCCATACCCCACTAGATGGTTTTTTTATTTGCACTAATTATATTATTTAAAAAAAAAAAAAAAAAAAAAAAAAAAAAAAAAAAAAAAAAAAAAAAAAAAAAAAAAAAAAAAAAAAAAAAAAAAAAAAAAAAAATTTTTTTTTTTTTTTTTTTTTTTTTTTTTTTTTTTTTTTTTTTTTTTTTTTTTTTTTTTTTTTTTTTTTTTTTTTTTTTTTTTTTTTTTTTTTTTTTTTTAATACATAAAACCACCCCTACGTTGTGCATTTTTTTAGAAGTTGCAATTTCACAAATTCCGCCAACGTCATTGAGAGGAATCCAAATCGTTTTTTCAGCTCGACGGAGAATAAAGGCCTCTCGTTTATACACATCTATATAAAGTGATCGCGACAACGAAAAGAAAAAGATTAACTTTTTGTTCCGATGGAAGCTTATTTAATTGAAAAAGAAAATTTTCTTACTTTCCATAGACCTTTCGACGAGAAATTAATTCCATCTGATTTGGTTTGTATAGAGTACGGGTCCTGTCCCGAGCCCACGAAAAGAATCTTGGAAAAGGTGTATTTGAAAGAAAAAATTTACGATTTGAGGACTATAGGTCGTGTCGAAAGTCAAGTGTTTGTGATGTTCATAGGTCGAAAAACGTGTGTCGGTTGCTATGAAGACTATGAAAAATTAGTTCAGCGTACCGTGACTGTACCGGTTTTTGCAATTGATCCACGTCATCTGAAGCATTTTCCACCGTCTGGTGAACGTTGGAATTATTTACCTCTCCAACAGTTTCTCAAAGAGTTGGAAATGTGACCCCCCCCATTTTTTTTCTCTGAAAATAAAACATTCATTGGGAAATGTACAGTCGATTGTTCGAAACGATGCGAAAAAAAAAGCTGAATGGGCTCTGAGATGGATCCGGCAAGAGACTGGTGGCGTTCGCAGCCTTTTCGCGGTCCAACCTTGGTGGAGCTTTATATAAAGTGGAGGTAAAAAAGTCAATTCCATAGCAAAGTCATTAGAATCTCTAAAGAAATATTTTTCAAGGGGGGGGATGAAAATATTTTTAGAATCCCAAGGTCTTCTGATCTACTCTTGGATACAGAGACTTTTCTTTGAAAATAAAACATTCATTGGGAAACATTCATTGGCCTGGACTGACCTTTAGCAACGAGTTGATCAATTACGATTTCGCCTCTTGAACCGAGGGTTTACGTCGCCGGACGAAATCGAAAAGGAATTTCTGACCCGATTCGCATGAATTACGACCATTGAGTTTGATCGATTGCTTTTGGAATTGGGCCGAGAATCCTTTCGACTTTATGGAAGGTAAAACCATCGAACGAGAATATCAAAAGTGGCGTCTTCCTCTGACCACTAGGAAAAAATATTTTTGGCTCGAGTGATGAAAATATTTTTTTCCTGTAGTCTCTGTATCCAAGAGTAGATCAGAAGACCTCGAGTGATGAAAATATTTTTTTCCTGTAGTCTCTGTATCCAAGAGTAGATCAGAAGACCTCGAGTGATGAAAATATTTTTTTCCTGTAGTCTCTGTATCCAAGAGTAGATCAGAAGACCTCGAGTGATGAAAATATTTTTTTCCTGTAGTCTCTGTATCCAAGAGTAGATCAGAAGACCTTGGGATTCTAAAAATATTTCTTTAGAGATTCCAATGACTTTGCTATGGAATTGACTTTTTTTTCATCCACTTTATATAAAGCTTCACCAAGGTTGGATTTTTTTTTTTTTTTTTTTTTTTTTTTTTTTTTTTTTTTTTTTTTTTTTTTTTTTTTTTTTTTTTTTTTTTTTTTTTATCTGTGGCAATTACAAAGTTTTTTATTCCTTGCATACATGCTCCTCGGGTCCAGATTCGAAATGCCGTCGGGCACGTATAATCCTTTACAGAAATCTATTGCGATTATATTCCATCGCGTTCTAGTGACATCTCGATCAGATGGAATGTCTGCTGCTGCGGTCCCAAAACGAAATGGCTCTGCTTCTTCCAGAGACGACCATCCAAAGGTCCCCAACTCGTCCCAGCTCGGATGTTCCGCATCTGGTATCGTGGCATCGGACCTCATCCGAAAGGGCTCTGCTTCTTCCAGAGTGGACCATCCCAAGGTCCCCAACTCGTCCCAGCTCGGATGTTCCGCATCTGGTATCGTGGCATCGGACCTCATCCGAAAGGGCTCTGCTTCTTCCAGAGTGGACCATCCCAAGGTCCCCAACTCGTCCCAGCTGGAATGGTCTGCATCAGGTATCCTCATCGAGACGAGAGGGGACAATTTGGCCAACAAAACCGGCTTCAAGACGTCCCACACCTCGTCGTCCGTCAATAGCCGTTGAGCGTCCATCGGGAGTAACTACAAAAAAGTATGACCCATCACTAGGACATCTGCATCGAGTCTGTTGAAATCACAACACAAAAGGACTGGGCCGCCGCCGAAATCTCCTTCTCACGATCTTGAGGCAAGGGGTGCGCGTGCAAGCCAACGAACATTCGTGCGACGCCTCAAACAGTTTTTCAAACAAAAGTTTACGACGGCGCGAGGTACTTTGTCTCCATAAAAATTCCGCCGCTCGGTCGACGCTCCAACCGTCGTAGCGACGAAACCCGTGGTAGCTTTTCAAATGCAGACTCAATTCGCTATGCACGGCTTCGATCAGACGACGCGTAAACCTGTATCCCGTCGATCGGAGTAACAAAGTATTGGCCACCTTGTTCCAATTTTCGCAATTTCGTCTTTCTCTCAGCGCGCAGACGCCCTCCTCTGGAATGGGAGCTCGGCACAACGGGCACGTAACCCCGTCCTCCTCCACCCAATCGGCAAGACACGATTCGTGAAAGCGATGCGTGCAGCAACCGATAACGGCCTCGCCTCCCTCTTCCAGACAAATGGCACACGTAGACATTATTCCAAAGGAATAGTGTGTCCTCTTTTATAAGAAAGTAATAAGGAAGTAACGTTTCCGGCAACAGGATGCCGGCCTTTTTTTTATAAGGAAGTAACGTTTCCGGCAACAGGATGCCGGCCTTTTTTTTATAAGGAAGTAACGTTTCCGGCAACAGGATGCCGGCCTTTTTTTTATAAGGAAGTAACGTTTCCGACAACAGGATGCAGGCCTTTTTTTTGTATTCCAAAGTCGAGTTTTTTTTTCCGAGTTGCTTGTAAAAAAAAATTTTCCAATCGAGTTGACGAGTCAAAGTAGAGCTGAGCGAGTTTGATTCTCAAATTTGGATGGGTCCAAGTGGAGCTGAGCGAGTTTGATCCTCGAATTTGGATGGGTGCGAGTTTTAAAAAAAAAAGTCAAAGAAACACGACTCGAAGGACAGCGAGTGCGAATTCCATATCGATGGTAGCGTCGTACAATTCGGGTTACTTCTCCTTCGAGTTTTTTCACGTGCGGATTCTCGATCCACTCGCGGCAATTCCAATGCTCGTGACGGACCTCCAGTCCAATAGTAGCGTCACTCCACTTCAATAGTTTCATTCTATTTTCATCCAAGTACTGCTGCTTGCGCTTTGCGTCTCGAGACCGATGCTTCTCGGCATCGCGTTTCACTTTCAAACACCGGTGTCCGTAATAGAAGCGAGTTGGATTCTCGTGAAAGGTTTCTGTATTCCAGAGCGAATACAGAAAGTGTTTCTCGTAATCAAGTAGAACGGAAGCAAAGTTGGATTCTCGTGAAAAAAGCGTTTCTGTAACTGGTCCGACGTTCTACTTGTCAATATACAAGTAGAACGAAGCGAGTCGAATTCTCTTAAAAAATTTCTGTCAGTATACAAGTAAAACGCAGCGAGTCGAATTCTCGTCAAAAATTTCTGTCAATATACAAGTAGAACGCAGCGAGCGGGGGGTCGGTTCGACGTTTCTGTCAATATACAAGTAGAAACGAAGCGAGTCGAATTCTGTCAATATACAAGTAGAACGCAGCGAGTCGAATTCTCGTCAAAAATTTCTGTCAATATACAAGTAGAAACGCAGCGAGTCGAATTCTCGTCAAAAATTTCTCTCAATATACAAGTAGAACGCAGCGAGTCGAATTCTCGTCAAAAATTTCTGTCAATATACAAGTAGAAACGCAGCGAGCGGGGGGTCGGTTCGACGTTTCTGTAAGTCCAAGTAGGAGCTGAGCGAGTTTGATCCTCGAGTTGAAAGTAATTTGGATGGGTGTCCTAGTAGTTGAGG
Organism: Metellina segmentata; assembly: GCA_947359465.1. Lineage (NCBI taxonomy): Eukaryota > Metazoa > Arthropoda > Arachnida > Araneae > Tetragnathidae > Metellina > Metellina segmentata. The sequence continues at coordinate 19,645 of CANAIC010000081.1, read as the reverse complement.
TAAGTAGACGAGTAGAGAATTATTTTCCAAGACTATCTTAAAAAAAAAAAAAAAAAAAAAAAAAAAAAAAAAAAAAAAAAAAAAAAAAAAAAAAAAAAAAAAAAAAAAAAAAAAAAAAAAAAAAAAAATTTTTTTTTTTTTTTTTTTTTTTTTTTTTTTTTTTTTTTTTTTTTTTTTTTTTTTTTTTTTTTTTTTTTTTTTTTTTTTTTTTTTTTTTTTTTTTTTTTTTTTTTAAGATAGTCTTGGAAAATAATTCTCTACTCGTCTACTTACCTCAACTACTAGGACACCCATCCAAATTACTTTCAACTCGAGGCTTTACGCACGAGGCCGTGAAAGAAAAATAAACCCCGTTTTTTTTTTCCAAAATGAATTCGGCACTGCATTCCTACCCACCCATTGGTCCTGCTGGTAGCATCTGCAAAATCCAATTTCGACTCTCTTTATATCTCTTCGTTTCCGGCCCACTTCCTGTTGCCGAGGATATAAATCCGCACTCCTTTCTTCTCCCCGCCCATTACGAACCCCATGCCTTGTGGATTGTGCCATTGGGACGTGCAGCCGACTGAAAAGTACGAGATGGAATGTTGCGAGGCAGTGTTCCACTCAAACTGTCTCGACCGTTACGCAAATTTCCAAAAGGAACCCTTCTGTCCGAGCTGCGAGGACGCTTTCAGCGACGAGGGACTCGAAGCGATCGCAGCAGCGGCGGCTGATGGGGAAAAAGCCACCTGCGGACTGTGCAGAGAGGTCGTTTCCACGCTGCATCCCGTCCTCGTCCCGTGCCGACATCCCTTCCACGTCGTATGCCTCGCCAAGCACGTCGCCTTTGTCGATCCGAACGGTTGCTGCCCCACCTGCAGAACCGTTCGGATCCCCGAAAATGCCTTGGCCCTACTGACGCGCACGTGGCTGGTCGAGTGTTGGATGCACGTGCGAAACAGTGCCCTCCAGATGAACCGAGAGTATCCCTCCGAGGTGTTGGATTTCATCGCAGAGGCCTCCAACGACCAGTTTTCCAGCGACATTTGGGCAAATCCCAGTGCCTACTGGTCGATCGATCGAGTCGTGGAGTTTCTCTGGCCTCGTCGACCCATGGATCCTACCCTCACGTCGTTGCTCATGGGAATGCATTTCAAATGGCACGCTTGCAGTGCGCGGTGCGACCTCATTCCTTGCCTCCAACGTCAATGGGCCCTCGGATACGCGGAGGATCGTTTCTGCAATACGTGACGCCGTTTCCAGCAACAGGACGTGACGCCGTTTCCGGCAACAGGACGTGACGCCGTTTCCGGCAACATATCCTACCTATATATATATGTGTGTGTGCGAAGCAGTCAGTTCGGGAAAAACAAAATGTCTAGCTGCTGTCATTGCGCCGTGTCCAAAGACTACCCGGTGGATCTATCGTGGACTTGCTCAGAGGACCGTCACTACACGTGTCATCGAGTGATGTTGACCGCTATGGAAAAAATTCCATTCCGGAATGTCCTCACCGACTGGATTTTCACCAACCTCACCTATGAATTGGAACAGTGCTCGATTTTCCACCCGACTGGACTTTTAAAGGACAAGCCACTGAAACTGGAGGAGATGGTGTTATTCCTCTGGCCGCTTCGACCCAAAAACCTTGCTGACGGTACCATACACGAGGTGAGTCTACACCTTTGGCACCTTTGGAAGCAAGTCCACAAGTGCAGTCCCAGTTGTAGGACGGGGGGACGACCTGCACAAACCATTTGTCGAACCCATTGAATATTTTGTATACCTGTAATGATTATAAATAAATGCAAACGAAAAAAAATAAATGTAATTTATTTTTTTCGTTTGGGTAGTAAAACCAACGTTGGTTCCAATCACTTCCTCATTGCCTGTGATCATAGTTTCGTGCATAGCGATTTTGGCCGACGATCGACTTGCAAGTCTCAAAGCCGATCGTCGGCCATTTAACCCCACACGGGAAGCTATGCAGTTTCCAAATTATTACGAGTTGACATTGCCAGTCTAAAGAACAATGGCCGTGTTATATGCCAAGCCAGGTTCGAGTAGAGATGACATTTTAGAAGAGAGCATTTGGGTACAGTGGGACTCTTGGAAAATAATTCTCATGTCGACTCTGAAATTTGCGCGATATGTCTAGAGGCGTTGCCCGAGTGTGTTTTCATGGACGAGACCTTACTCAACTGTGGGATTTCATTCCCTTGTCGAGATGGATCACTCTGGGACGAGAACAGTGTCCACTCTGCGATATCGGACGGTTTTAAATTGAGCATTACGATTGGCACCGAGTGCCCGTCGCGACTCGACCTGACAAAGTGGATAAGTACGAATGAATTTAAACAACATCTTCCACACCGGTCCGATTATTCTGGAAACGACCGCCGCGTTTGTCCACGTGAATCGTTGCCCTTTCGAGGCTTTACGCACGAGGCCGTGAAAGAAAAATAAACCCGGGTTTTTTTTTTTCCAAAATGAATTCGGCACTGCATTCCTACCCACCCATGGGTCCTGCTGGTAGCATCTGCAAAATCCAATTTCGACTCTCTTTATCTCTCTTCGTTTCCGGCAACTGGAAGTGGGCCGCAACAGGACGTGACGCGGTTTCCGGCAACAGGACGTGACGCCGTTTCCGGCAACATATCCTACCTATATATATATGTGCTGTGTGCGAAGCAGTCAGTTATACGACTTGCATCATGTCGACCGCAGACCGAGATGCATATCATTTCGATATTGATAGACTGGATATGTTCATGGAGTTCATGCACGACGCCCGTGTCGGACTGCTTTCGGCCCGACCTCCAGAGGTGGTGGAAATCGGGGATCGACTATTGCGACTGGGTCGTGGGGACGTTGACCGAGATGTTTCCCGACGGTCCGTGGGACTTTATTCATCGCATCGTCTTGTGGAAGACCAGCCGCGCGACCTGCGTCCAATCCGGTCTGGATCGGCACGGGGGTGACCATTTAAAGTTCTTTTGGGAAGACGTCGTCGTCCCAAAGATTTTAGGAGGCGGCTGAACGTGCGTGGCATCGTTCGTCGGGATATTTGGTCATTCCCGTGAGCACGTGGATCCATCTCGGAACCATCCTCTTGGAGTGGATCTACGGGTCGAATCATTGGGAGCAGAGACACTTTGAAGCTCCCTCGCCCTGCTCCATCTGTTTGGAATGGATGTACGAGTGTGAATCGACGCGTTGCCGTCATCGTTTCCACGTTTACTGTCTGGACGGGTGGAGACGTACCGGTGGACGGGACGTGCCCCATGTGCAGGGCACGTTTGGATTGATTGATTGATTGGGGGGGGGAAAAAAATGGGAGCAGAGGGGAGCCTCTGCTCCCATTTTTTTTTCCTTTCGGTCGTACCAAGATTGGGCATGCATCTCCTCAATTGGAAAAAAAAATGGGAGCCTATGTTCAGAGGTTTGTACCAAGATAAGTGGTGAGCTGAAGCGAGTGGGTCGGTCAAAGGTGAGCACAGCAAAGCGAGTTGAATTATTTTTGTAATAAAGTAGAGCAAATAAGCGAGTTGAATTCTCCGTCAAAGGTTCTGTAAATCCAAATAGCAAAGAAGCGAGATGAATTCTCCGTCAAAGGTTTCTGTAAATCCAAATAGCAAAGAAGCGAGATGAATTCTCCGTCAAAGGTTTCTGTAAATCCAAATAGCAAAGAAGCGAGATGAATTCTCCGTCAAAGGTTTCTGTAAATCCAAATAGCAAAGAAGCGAGATGAATTCTCCGTCAAAGGTTTCTGTAATAAAGTAGAAAAGAAGCGAGATGAATTCTCCGTCAAAGGTTTCTGTAAATCCAAATAGCAAAGAAGCGATTGTTTAAAAGATGCTATGGGGAAAGGGTTTCTGTAAATCCAAATAGCAAAGAAGCGAGATGAATTCTCCGTCAAAGGTTTCTGTAATAAAGTAGAAAAGAAGTGAGATGAATTCTCCGTCAAAGGTTTCTGTAAATCCAAATAGCAAAGAAGCGATTGTTTAAAAGATGTTATGGGGAAAAGAAGGTCAAACCAGGTCTGAATTTTGACACCATTAAAACAGTTTAAAACATCTTGATGACGAGGTATCTCATCATTAGCAAAATCATTTCGATATTGATAGACTGGATATATATTCGTAACAACTTGGTGTTTAATGACTAAATATCTGCATCTGTATGTAAAATTAATTCTATGAAAATTTTCATTTTGTCAAGAAGGTCATAATCTGTAAGTGCTTACAAATAAAATGCTACATGTTGCAGAACGGATGTATTCTTGAGTCCCCTTCATAAGTTAAGACTATATATGTTCCTGTTTCAGTTGTTGTATTAAGTATTTATCAATGTGTCGTGTAAACAAGCTGCAGTGAAAGGCGCTGCAAGCGAGTGGGGTGATGAGCTGAGCGAGTTTGATCCTAAAGTTAACAAAAAAAAAAAAAAAAAAAAAAAAAAAAAAAAAAAAAAAAAAAAAAAAAAAAAAAAAAAAAAAAAAAAAAAAAAAAAAAAAAAAAAATATATATATATATATATATATATATATATATATATATATATATATATATATATATATATATATATATATATATATATATATATAATTATATATAATATATATAATATATATAATATATATATATATATATATATATATATATATATATAATATATATATTATATATATTATATATTATATATATTATATATATTATATATATTATATATATTTATATATATATATATATATTATATATATATATATATATATATATATATATATTTTTTTTTTTTTTTTTTTTTTTTTTTTTTTTTTTTTTTTTTTTTTTTTTTTTTTTTTTTTTTTTTTTTTTTTTAATATAATCTGAGCCATCAAAATATTTTTCTACAATGGTCAAAGCTGAGAACGCCAGAGTTGAAGAAGCCGAGTGAAGAAAACCAGCAATGACTCATCGCTCGAATAATCCAAGTCTCTGTATCCAAGAGCAGATCGGAAGCGAGTTGACAAAAATTATTTATTCTCTCAGCGCGTTTCAGAATTATCTCATTCACTCCCCTGTCCAATTCTGATCAGAGTGAAATTTACTCGACATGTCTAAAGAGACGAGTGCGTTTTCATGGATTTCACTCCTTGTCGAGGACGAGAAGGAGTGTTCGCTCTGCGATATCGGCAGCGAATCCCGTTTTAGACGTGTGACCTTTTATCTATATATATAAAAAAAGTTTTACGGCAAGCGGTCCACGAGTGTAGCTGTAGCGACCGTTGCAAAGAGATTGGATTTGCCTGAAAAAGAGGAAACGAAAAATTTGGCTTTGTTGAGAATCCCGAGAGAGAAATTCGTTTGGGTAGTGGCATTCTTCATCCACCTCGGACCCATGGTTGCATCTCCTCGATCGAATTTCCGACTCTCTTTATCTTTCTCCATTTGGACGTTGCGAAGGTCGAGAATAGTTCATCTCTAAAAATAAAACGTGGTCGTTTCCGGTCGCGATAACGTGACGGATGTCCGGCAACATATTCCCTATATATATACGAAGCAGCCAGTCTAATTCATACATTTCCTGCGAAGCTAACTTCAGAAGGAGATAGAAGGCTCAGGCCTAGGTTCTCCAGTACACGGTTTTCAATACATTTCCTGCGTGGTCATGGATAAGGGTAAGTCCAACTATATACTCTTGACGCAAATAATAACCAATACAGATGCTAAAAAAAAACAATTCGTTTTCTTATTATTATAGCCTTGAATTGTACGCTGTGTGGGAAAAACTTGTGTTTCACCCAGTGCCGAGATGATACCTTCAACGTAGAGACGCCGAGATATTGTGCCGGACACAATATAAAGTTATCCAGATGCGAGCATGCGTTCCATATTGCCTGCATAGTGCCTCTGTTGAAAGAACAAGGGAAGAATCTGGAGGCCATCAAACCTCACGTGGGAAAGACGCGGGAACATGACCCCACCATCAAATGTTGCCCGAAATGCTCGAAAACGCTACCCTGGATGGACATTTTCAGAGTAATGGACACTGTGGACGTTTTAATCATGTCGGCTTTATATCACCCAAATGGTTTGGGGCAGGATAAAGTGGAGACGGACGAAGTTTGGCACGTGTAACATCTTTTTTTGTAATAATCCCAATGTAATGTATACAATTTCTTTTGGTTTTAAATAAATTGATTTAAAAAAAAAACGTGTTATTTTTATTAATTTAGTTAGCTTTTCTGAGACATGATCTGACTAGGATAAATGTTGGTTTTCTGCACGATATGCAACAATCTATCTGGGCAAAATATTTTTATTTACGTAACTTAAATCCAAATCACGGCCTTTGTCCAGTTGGGAATGAAAGCTGGTGGAAATTTCAACGTGCTAAAAGAGTGATGTGTATTACCATGATAAACACACACATATTACCTTGCCTTATACTGCCTACATTTTGAAGAGAATTAAATCAAATTTCAGAGACTTGGTGAATTGTTGAAAAAAATGTGTTCACGGAAAGACCTAAATGAACAATGTGATTTGGACTCGCGTTCCAAAAAAAAAAAATGTGTTTGTAACCATCCAAAACTGGGAGTGTTTGATGCAGTGGAAATATTATAAAGTGCTATACATTATCTAGAGCAATCCATTTTATACAAATTTTTAAGAAAACTAGACAAAGACCGTGTTATCGACGGAGAGCGAAAACTCTCCGAATAGTAAAAAAGACCCGCCATAGAAAGAAAAGCATAAAAAAATTGAATGTATTAAAAATGAAAGAGATCGCCCTTTATATAAATCAGGATTTCATTAACGGTAAATTATTTATAAAAATCCAACCTCGTGATGAACAAACCCCACTAAAAGAACTGTCATGTGCTTGCCATGCAGTGGCCGTAGTGTTGGTTTGCGAAGCAAACCAAATTGGAATTCGTAGTAAGAACTTTTCATAAGGGGCGAAAAATGATTATTTTATGTTTCACATAAATATACTCATTTTATAAGATATTCTCAGTTCATAAAGAGGAATTATTAATTTGACCGAGAAACCTATGCTAAAAGAATAGCATTGACATAATTATGTTCCTAAAATGCTTCATTTATTAAGTAAAATTATTAACATGCTATACAAGAAAATTACATTTCCAAATTGTAGGTTTGAAAATAACTCTGTGATATTAATTACCGTGAAAATATGTGATTTCTCGCGTCCGTCAGAAAGAGTTTCAAATAGTTTAATGGTGAAGACCCAGGCGGCAAGTCATGAACAGGACTAGCATGTGAATTAAAGTTTGGAATGGATATATCATCGTTCCGTATATTGTTCGATTCCCATTCAAAAAATATCATCGTTTCTTTCAATTTCCGGGACTTTATGACTCATCGCTCGAATAATCCAAGTCTCTGTATCCAAGAGCAGATCGGAAGCGAGTTGACAAAAATTATTTATTCTCTCAGCGCGTTTCAGAATTATCTCATTCACTCCCCCTGTCCAATTCTGATCAGAGTGAAATTTACTCGACATGTCTAAAGAGACGAGTGCGTTTTCATGGATTTCACTCCTTGTCGAGGACGAGAAGGAGTGTTCGCTCTGCGATATCGGCAGCGAATCCCGTTTAGACGTGTGACCTTTTATCTATATATATAAAAAAAGTTTTACGGCAAGCGGTCCACGAGTGTAGCGACCGTTGCAAAGAGATTGGATTTGCCTGAAAAAGAGGAAACGAAAAATTTGGCTTTGTTGAGAATCCCGAGAGAGAAATTCGTTTGGGTAGTGGCATTCTTCATCCACCTCGGACCCATGGTTGCATCTCCTCGATCGAATTTCCGACTCTCTTTATCTTTCTCCATTTGGACGTTGCGAAGGTCGAGAATAGTTCATCTCTAAAAATAAAACGTGGTCGTTTCCGGTCGCGATAACGTGACGGATGTCCGGCAACATATTCCCTATATATATACGAAGCAGCCAGTCTAATTCATACATTTCCTGCGAAGCTAACTTCAGAAGGAGATAGAAGGCTCAGGCCTAGGTTCTCCAGTACACGGTTTTCAATACATTTCCTGCGTGGTCATGGATAAGGGTAAGTCCAACTATATACTCTTGACGCAAATAATAACCAATACAGATGCTAAAAAAAAACAATTCGTTTTCTTATTATTATAGCCTTGAATTGTACGCTGTGTGGGAAAAACTTGTGTTTCACCCAGTGCCGAGATGATACCTTCAACGTAGAGACGCCGAGATATTGTGCCGGACACAATATAAAGTTATCCAGATGCGAGCATGCGTTCCATATTGCCTGCATAGTGCCTCTGTTGAAAGAACAAGGGAAGAATCTGGAGGCCATCAAACCTCACGTGGGAAAGACGCGGGAACATGACCCCACCATCAAATGTTGCCCGAAATGCTCGAAAACGCTACCCTGGATGGACATTTTCAGAGTAATGGACACTGTGGACGTTTTAATCATGTCGGCTTTATATCACCCAAATGGTTTGGGGCAGGATAAAGTGGAGACGGACGAAGTTTGGCACGTGTAACATCTTTTTTTGTAATAATCCCAATGTAATGTATACAATTTCTTTTGGTTTTAAATAAATTGATTTAAAAAAAAACCGTGTTATTTTTATTAATTTAGTTAGCTTTTCTGAGACATGATCTGACTAGGATAAATGTTGGTTTTCTGCACGATATGCAACAATCTATCTGGGCAAAATATTTTTATTTACGTAACTTAAATCCAAATCACGGCCTTTGTCCAGTTGGGAATGAAAGCTGGTGGAAATTTCAACGTGCTAAAAGAGTGATGTGTATTACCATGATAAACACACACATATTGCCTTGCCTTATACTGCCTACATTTTGAAGAGAATTAAATCAAATTTCAGAGACTTGGTGAATTGTTGAAAAAAATGTGTTCACGGAAAGACCTAAATGAACAATGTGATTTGGACTCGCGTTCCAAAAAAAAAAATGTGTTTGTAACCATCCAAAACTGGGAGTGTTTGATGCAGTGGAAATATTATAAAGTGCTATACATTATCTAGAGCAATCCATTTTATACAAATTTTTAAGAAAACTAGACAAAGACCGTGTTATCGACGGAGAGCGAAAACTCTCCGAATAGTAAAAAAGACCCGCCATAGAAAGAAAAGCATAAAAAAATTGAATGTATTAAAAATGAAAGAGATCGCCCTTTATATAAATCAGGATTTCATTAACGGTAAATTATTTATAAAAATCCAACCTCGTGATGAACAAACCCCACTAAAAGAACTGTCATGTGCTTGCCATGCAGTGGCCGTAGTGTTGGTTTGCGAAGCAAACCAAATTGGAATTCGTAGTAAGAACTTTTCATAAGGGGCGAAAAATGATTATTTTATGTTTCACATAAATATACTCATTTTATAAGATATTCTCAGTTCATAAAGAGGAATTATTAATTTGACCGAGAAACCTATGCTAAAAGAATAGCATTGACATAATTATGTTCCTAAAATGCTTCATTTATTAAGTAAAATTATTAACATGCTATACAAGAAAATTACATTTCCAAATTGTAGGTTTGAAAATAACTCTGTGATATTAATTACCGTGAAAATATGTGATTTCTCGCGTCCGTCAGAAAGAGTTTCAAATAGTTTAATGGTGAAGACCCAGGCGGCAAGTCATGAACAGGACTAGCATGTGAATTAAAGTTTGGAATGGATATATCATCGTTCCGTATATTGTTCGATTCCCATTCAAAAAATATCATCGTTTCTTTCAATTTCCGGGACTTTATGACTCATCGCTCGAATAATCCAAGTCTCTGTATCCAAGAGCAGATCGGAAGCGAGTTGACAAAAATTATTTATTCTCTCAGCGCGTTTCAGAATTATCTCATTCACTCCCCCTGTCCAATTCTGATCAGAGTGAAATTTACTCGACATGTCTAAAGAGACGAGTGCGTTTTCATGGATTTCACTCCTTGTCGAGGACGAGAAGGAGTGTTCGCTCTGCGATATCGGCAGCGAATCCCGTTTAGACGTGTGACCTTTTATCTATATATATAAAAAAAGTTTTACGGCAAGCGGTCCACGAGTGTAGCGACCGTTGGAAAGAGATTGGATTTGCCTGAAAAAGAGGAAACGAAAAATTTGGCTTTGTTGAGAATCCCGAGAGAGAAATTCGTTTGGGTAGTGGCATTCTTCATCCACCTCGGACCCATGGTTGCATCTCCTCGATCGAATTTCCGACTCTCTTTATCTTTCTCCATTTGGACGTTGCGAAGGTCGAGAATAGTTCATCTCTAAAAATAAAACGTGGTCGTTTCCGGTCGCGATAACGTGACGGATGTCCGGCAACATATTCCCTATATATATACGAAGCAGCCAGTCTAATTCATACATTTCCTGCGAAGCTAACTTCAGAAGGAGATAGAAGGCTCAGGCCTAGGTTCTCCAGTACACGGTTTTCAATACATTTCCTGCGTGGTCATGGATAAGGGTAAGTCCAACTATATACTCTTGACGCAAATAATAACCAATACAGATGCTAAAAAAAAACAATTCGTTTTCTTATTATTATAGCCTTGAATTGTACGCTGTGTGGGAAAAACTTGTGTTTCACCCAGTGCCGAGATGATACCTTCAACGTAGAGACGCCGAGATATTGTGCCGGACACAATATAAAGTTATCCAGATGCGAGCATGCGTTCCATATTGCCTGCATAGTGCCTCTGTTGAAAGAACAAGGGAAGAATCTGGAGGCCATCAAACCTCACGTGGGAAAGACGCGGGAACATGACCCCACCATCAAATGTTGCCCGAAATGCTCGAAAACGCTACCCTGGATGGACATTTTCAGAGTAATGGACACTGTGGACGTTTTAATCATGTCGGCTTTATATCACCCAAATGGTTTGGGGCAGGATAAAGTGGAGACGGACGAAGTTTGGCACGTGTAACATCTTTTTTTGTAATAATCCCAATGTAATGTATACAATTTCTTTTGGTTTTAAATAAATTGATTTAAAAAAAAACGTGTTATTTTTATTAATTTAGTTAGCTTTTCTGAGACATGATCTGACTAGGATAAATGTTGGTTTTCTGCACGATATGCAACAATCTATCTGGGCAAAATATTTTTATTTACGTAACTTAAATCCAAATCACGGCCTTTGTCCAGTTGGGAATGAAAGCTGGTGGAAATTTCAACGTGCTAAAAGAGTGATGTGTATTACCATGATAAACACACACATATTACCTTGCCTTATACTGCCTACATTTTGAAGAGAATTAAATCAAATTTCAGAGACTTGGTGAATTGTTGAAAAAAATGTGTTCACGGAAAGACCTAAATGAACAATGTGATTTGGACTCGCGTTCCAAAAAAAAAAAATGTGTTTGTAACCATCCAAAACTGGGAGTGTTTGATGCAGTGGAAATATTATAAAGTGCTATACATTATCTAGAGCAATCCATTTTATACAAATTTTTAAGAAAACTAGACAAAGACCGTGTTATCGACGGAGAGCGAAAACTCTCCGAATAGTAAAAAAGACCCGCCATAGAAAGAAAAGCATAAAAAAATTGAATGTATTAAAAATGAAAGAGATCACCCTTTATATAAATCAGGATTTCATTAACGGTAAATTATTTATAAAAATCCAACCTCGTGATGAACAAACCCCACTAAAAGAACTGTCATGTGCTTGCCATGCAGTGGCCGTAGTGTTGGTTTGCGAAGCAAACCAAATTGGAATTCGTAGTAAGAACTTTTCATAAGGGGCGAAAAATGATTATTTTATGTTTCACATAAATATACTCATTTTATAAGATATTCTCAGTTCATAAAGAGGAATTATTAATTTGACCGAGAAACCTATGCTAAAAGAATAGCATTGACATAATTATGTTCCTAAAATGCTTCATTTATTAAGTAAAATTATTAACATGCTATACAAGAAAATTACATTTCCAAATTGTAGGTTTGAAAATAACTCTGTGATATTAATTACCGTGAAAATATGTGATTTCTCGCGTCCGTCAGAAAGAGTTTCAAATAGTTTAATGGTGAAGACCCAGGCGGCAAGTCATGAACAGGACTAGCATGTGAATTAAAATTTGGAATGGATATATCATCGTTCCGTATATTGTTCGATTCCCATTCAAAAAATATCATCGTTTCTTTCAATTTCCGGGACTTCATCTACGTCACTATCAGAGACACTAGTTTTAGATGTGGGGTCTCTAGTTTTTTGCCAGTGTTTTTTTTCTGTTGATTTCTAAGTTTGAAGAGATTCGTGATTCGTTTGGGGATGAAAGTTTTCCGATTGCCGGGAATAGGTTTTTAAGCAGCTTCGTGAGCAAGTTTAATTTTGTTAGTGATGTTATTGACAGTTTCATTTAAATCATCGCTGCTTGTAATGTTTGGGAGTGTGTATGGAGTGCTGCTTTGGAGAATGTCAGAGAATTTAGTCCAGTTCGTAGTGACTGCTCTAGTTTGCACAGTGAGAGAGATCATAAGATCAAAGTCAATAATAATTGGATTATGGTCTGATGACAGTTCTGGGATGGAAGTAATCTCAAAGGGATAATCAAATCCCTTTAAGAGGGCAAGATCGATCGTTGTAGCACTGTTTTCGCTATATTGGGTGGGAGTTTGAGGGGCTACAAGTTCGATACCTTGTTTGGTGACATAATTGTATAGTGCATGGCCAGCGGCGTTATCAGCGTGTGAGTTCCAGTGCGTGTTGCGTGCGTTTAAGTCGCCGCATAGAATAGTATCATTGTGTTTGGAGAAAAGCGTATCTAAGTCATCGTGTAGATTTTGGATTGGGATTCTGTTAGGAATGTAAGTGGAGATAATAGTAATCGGGTTTTGACTTTTAATGGTGATAGTGATTAGAGTGGCTTGAATGCTTTTGAGGTTTGGAGTTGGAGTGTGGTGGTGAGTGATAGTGTTTTTTATGAAAATAGCGGTGCCGCCATGTCGTATAGTATTGGGGGGTGATTTTGTCTGTGCGATAGCAGATGTAGTTAGCAATGTAAATTTTTTGAATTGGGCTCAGGTGTGTTTCTTGTAGGAGAATAAGATCGGGATTGTACTTGTTTACGAAGTTTCTCAGTTCTTCAATTTTGTGAATTATGCCATTGGCATTCCAGAAACAAATTCGCAAGCCATGTTTTTGCTTATTCATGATGGTTTGAATTGGCTGTGCTTTCCAACATCGCGTTGATCAAATAGAAAAATTTTTCGAGAGTATTGGGGATCTTTTTCATTTCTCTTATTATTTCAGAAATACCGTTTATTTGTTTAAACATATCGGATAAGTCTTTGATTAGCTGAAAGCTTTCTTTGAGGTCCGAAACGCCGAAGTTCGTGGACGTGGTTTCCGATTGGCTGGATGGGAAAGGTCGCGAGGGGGAATGCGTTGTTTAACGGGTTCTTCAGTCATTTCCTCAAGCTGATCGAAGCTGTTTGCAGTGTTAACGCTTTCGTTAGATTTAGATCGAGTTAGGTTGGTTCTGGCAATTAATCTCTTCGGGGGCACAACAAAATCGTTCGTGGTAAATGCTTTTTTGCTCGCGGAGTTATCGCGATCTTGAATTACATTAATCGAGCGTTTGCTTGATTTACGCGTCACATTATGAGCGGTACAGTTAACAGGGCAAGGCATTTTAGAATAGTCTAACCACTGACCTTCTATTTTGAGCATCCTTGTTTTAGCATCATTGTAGGCCAGTTGCAGGTTGCTAGCGAAGGGGGAATCATCAGGAATTCCTTGCAGACAACTTTTGAGTTGTTCTGTTTCTAATCGTCGATTCACAAGTTCTCGGTGCACTATGGTCTTTTTTTCACAAAACAATCTCTTGTCGACAATTTTTAGTTCATTGATGATTTCTGGGTCGGCGTTCATCACTGGCGTTTGGCATTTCGGCATCAGCCGATGCCATAATTGCAATTAATCTGACAAAAGTATTGTCAATAGGGTTTGCAAAAGCAAACTTGGGAATAAATTTGGAGTCTGGCCTTAAGAAAGGCCTTTTGTTTATGTAATCAGGGTGGATATAGAGAAAATGCTAAGAGCCAGCGTGAGACACACCCGTAACGTTAGGTAATCCAAACGAGAATGGATACAATCCTCAAATACCCAATTATACTTTATACAAAAATGATAGGGATATTAGTCTCTCCACTAGAACAGCTATGGGTGGGACATGCATTTATATTAAGCGGAATATTTCTCACAAACTAATCACAACTCCGCCGCTAAATTACATTGAAGCAACCCTGGTCGAGGTGAATTTGAGAAACTCACCCCCAATCAAAATTATTTCAGCATACGCACCTCCAATGACAAGAGGACGTATTTTTCCGGGAGCTGATTACTCTAAATTACTAGCAATTGGAAATAACGTTATTTTAGCAGGAGACCTTAACTCCCCGCACGTAGCCTGGAATAATCACAAATCCAGTAGCTGGGGGACGAAATTAAAATCACTGGTTGATAACATGCCAGGTGTAGTCACGCCGTCAAGGCCATCGACCTCCAAGTTGAAAGGAGGGGGGAGAATAAGAGTAAGAAGCGTCTGTTAGCGGTCGTACAGATAGCTCCATTTTAATTCTAAATAAAAGGTTTGGGCCTTATATTTTAGATGGAGAAACTTCAGTGGCGCAGTCTGTAACGATGAACTTGCCGGGAATGAGAGGTGAGAGTTTTGATTGGATGTGGCTCTTTTCTTTTTTTCATTGTAAGCGAGAGAGAAAACCCCTATGGTTTTCGCGTGTCTCATTGAAACATCAATTTCTTTTTACTCTGAATGTTAGGTACATTTGCATCATTGCAATTTGAAAAGAGTTCATATATATATTTTAAGTCAATGATAATCTCTCTTCCATTTTCAAGAGCATCATTGCTCATATATTATTAAAATTCATTTTAGGAGCATCATTGCTCATATATTATTTAAATGTTATTGTAGGAGCATCATTGCTCATATATTATTTAAATGTTATTGTAGGAGCATCATTGCTCGCTGACGCTACTCGGTTATTTTAAAAAAATTGTAAATTAGTTGTACATATATAGCTCCATTTTAATTCTAAATAAAAGGTTAGGACCTTATAAATTTAGTTGTGCCCTTTATTTGAGATGGAGAAACTTCAGTATGACTTAATATTTTTATGAGATATTTGTGTTATATCTCTAAAAAACACGGGCATTTTTTTGAAAATTAAAACGTTGTCCTCGCATCTGCCCCTTTAGTCTGGTAACAACAGATTTAACATACACCAGCCTATAGAAAATGCATTCAGCTTTTTTTATTTTATCTTGTAGACAATTTATTGATTTGAGTTTAATTTATTTCTTGTTGATAGAATTATTTCTTGTTGATAGAATTATTTCTTGTTGATAGAATTATTTCTTGTTGATAGAATTATTTCTTGTTGATAGAATTAATTCTTGTTGATAGAATTATTTCTTGTTGATAGAATTAATTCTTGTTTATAGAATTAATTTAAAATGTTGTCCTCGCATCTGCCCTTTTAATCTGGTAACAACAGATTTAACATACACCAGCCTATAGAAAATCCATTTATTTCTTGTTGATAGAATTTTAAAATAATTCTATCAACAAGAAATAATAAAATATTTATTATTATTTCTTGTTGATAGAATTATTTTAAAATGTTGATAGAATTATTTCTTGTTTATAGAATTAATTTAAAATGTTGATAGAATTATTTTAAAATGTTGATAGAATTATTTCTTGTTTATAGAATTAATTTAAAATGTTGTCCTCGCAACTGCCCCCTTTAGTCTGGTAACAACAGATTTAACATACACCAGCCTATAGAAAATGCATTCAGCTTTTTTTATTTTATCTTGTAGACAATTTATTGATTTGAGTTTAATTTATTTCTTGTTGATAGAATTATTTCTTGTTGATAGAATTATTTCTTGTTGATAGAATTATTTCTTGTTGATAGAATTAATTCTTGTTTATAGAATTAATTTAAAATGTTGTCCTCGCATCTGCCCCCTTTAATCTGGTAACAACAGATTTAACATACACCAGCTTATAGAAAATGCATTCAATTATTTCTTGTTGATATAATTAATTTAAAATATATATTGGTAATTGTTTTTCTTTATTTCTTGTTGATAGAATTAATTTAAAATGTTGTCCTCGCATCTCCCCCCTTGATTTAATTCTGCGTTAATAATTATTTCTTGAATTAATTAAAATCACGATCACATAATTTAAATCAAATTAATGCATTTAAAATAAATGACAAACGTAGAAATTCACTAAAAAAAATCGAAAATTCACTAAAAAAAATCGAAAATTCACTAAAAAAAAATTAAAAATGAATGCAAAAAATACAGTGGATTTATTAAAATAATTGGGATTTTTTTAGTAATTTTGCAAGATTATTTAAAAAATTTCTTCAGCTGGATTCGATCTGACGCTGCCGCGAAAACGCACTACGCCAAAAGTGCCACGCCCCCTTCGAAATCGCTAAAATCGCATGTTTTAGGAGTCATTTTTGATGAAATTAGACCTTTTAACCAGTCTAAAACTAAAAACTAACACTTGTAAACGATAGATGGACTTGAAATTGATCTGACACAACACTTTGATAAGGGTTTTATGCTCTAATTTATGCATAAACAATCATTTTCGAAAAAAATTTCGGAAACCGATTCTGAAAATTTTTTTTGAAAATGTTTTAGAAATAATTCCTTATGCATAAATTAGAGCATAAAAGTGTTGTGTCAGATCAATTTCAAGTCCATCTATCGTTTACAAGTGTTAGTTTTTAGTTTTAGAATGGTTAAAAGGTCTAATTTCATCAAAATGACGCTCCGAAATGTGTCATTTTACGCCAATTGCAATAGTAGGGAACATACGCAGCGGATTTCACCGTAGCGAGAGTATTTTTAGCTTGCCGTGCATGTGGATGGTTACGCGCTGAAGCGATAAATACTCTTGCTGCGGTGAAATCCGCATGCAAATGATGGATTGCATGCGGTTTTATCGAAAATGATGTTGGTCTTTAAATCCCGAACGTATTTTAATTATGTATTCAATATTTAAAACAAATTATACACAGTATACAAAACCTAGACACTGGAACTTATTTTGAGACGTCAACAGATTTAACGTGCATGCAAAACCTAGACACTGGAAATTAATTTTTGTTACAAAAGATTCAACGTGCGCAAGATTTTTAGAAACACAAAATCCTGACAGCATGCAATTTTTTTTTCGAAAGAAAGATCTGAGGAAGCAAACAATGTCTGATTTGTTTTATATTCGATTGGGTGAGAATATCTTAAAAGGTTTTAATGAAATCGTCAACGTACACGCAATTTGAGAAACCTGTCCAGGCTACAACAGATTTAACGTGCGCCCGGAGAGAGAGAGAGAGAGAGAGAGAGAGAGAAAGCCTCGCAAAGACGTTCTTTAGAATACAAGAATGCCCTTTTTCGGACTGGAGGTTATCCCCTCCCAAACAGGTTGCTATTCCGCGCACTTAGCGCCAAGCGCATTACCAGGGCAAGTATGTATCACCCTCTTTGGGATTGAGTCTTACAATATATATATATATATATATATATATGCCAGTGATAAATTTGGAGTAATTTTTTTTTAATGTTTTGGAAGTATAGCTTCTGTTCATTTTTTGGTGAAAATAAGATAATGGACTTCAAAACACCATTTTGAGAATTCCAGTGCTTAATGTCAAGAAACATCAGTTTCCCCCAACCTGTGTACTCTTAAAGAGAGGGGTGAAAATGTTCAGCTATCCACAGGAGACGCTCGCTCTTATCTCACCCAGTTTCACACAAAGACCCGTGACCACCCCTCTACTCGAACCCTGTGGTAAATTTTCTTACCCCCCCCTAGAGGAACGCGCGTTCTGAAAGAGCCCACGAATGAAGTTGTTTTTCAAAATACGAGCCCATGCGAAAAGGTTAAATGCTGCACGTCCAAAAAAATGCAACAAGATTGGCGTGAGAGAAGCACAAACAGGTGAATATTTTTTTTTTACCCAATGTGTATTTAAATAATAATAATAATAATTAGCATCCTGGTGTAGCTTTGGGATTCTAAGGGTCCGATTCACAGCAACACTCGCGCGTTAAATCTGTTGTTGTAGGGCAGGATGTCAAGTTTCCCAAATCTCTGGTGTCATGATTCTCAAATCTTTCAGATAACCATGTTTCTCAAATCTCTGGTGCACGTTCAATCTGTTGTAGGGTCAAGTTTCCCAAATCTCTGGTGTCATGATTCTCAAATCTTTCAGATAACCATGTTTCTCAAATCTCTGGTGCACGTTCAATCTGTTGTAGGGTCATGTTTCTCAAATCTGTTGTAGTGTCATGTTTCTCAAATCTCTGGTGCACGTTCAATCTGTTGTAGGTTCATGTTTCTCAAATCTCTGGTGCACGTTCAATCTGTTGTAGGGTCATGTTTCTCAAATCTCTGGTGTCATGATTCTCAAATCTTTCAGATAACCATGCTTCTCAAATCTCTGGCCCACGTTCAATCTGGTCCACGTTCAATCTGTTGTAGGGTCATGCTTCTCAAATCTCTGGTGTGATTCTCAAATCTTTCAGATAACCATGCTTCTCAAATCTTTCAGATAACCATGCTTCTCAAAATCTCTGGTGCACGTTCAATCTGTTGTAGGGTCATGTTTCTCAAATCTCTGGTGTCATGCTTCTCAAATCTCTGGTGCACGTTCAATCTGTTGTAGGTTCATGTTTCTCAAATCTCTGGTGCACGTTCAATCTGTTGTAGGGTCATGTTTCTCAAATCTCTGGTGTCATGATTCTCAAATCTTTCAGATAACCATGCTTCTCAAATCTCTGGCCCACGTTCAATCTGTTGTAGGGTCATGCTTCTCAAATCTCTGGTGTCGTGATTCTCAAATCTTTCAGATAACCATGCTTCTCAAATCTTTCAGATAACCATGCTTCTCAAAATCTCTGGTGCACGTTCAATCTGTTGTAGGGTCATGTTTCTCAAATCTCTGGTGTCATGATTCTCAAATCTTTCAGATAACCATGCTTCTCAAATCTCTGGTGGACGTTCAATCTGTTGTAGGGTCATGTTTCTCAAATCTCTGGTCCACGTTCAATCTGTTGTCAACCCCTTTTTATTAACAAGACATAACGCTTTGAACAATACTTTTTATTAAAAAAAAAATTACTTTATGTTCTTGCATTTAACTTTAGAATTCGAATCGTTCAACGAATAAAATTTCTGGGGGACAAATATTCCCATGTTAATTTAAAAGCATATGATTTGATTATTACTTTCAAATAAAACTGGTTCTGTGTTCACAATGTAAGATATGTTCCAAATACTTTGATGAATTTATTGATTTGACACCCTAACGCAATTAATAAACCGTACACTTTTATTTATTTTCATAAGCAGAATACACTTTCAGAGACGTGCTGTCCTCTAGTAGACTTTTTTTTTTAAAAGGCTGACAAAAGCATTTTTTTTTATTTTTATCTGCAATGCTAATGAAACGGTGAAAGTTACCATTGAACCATGTATGACTAAATGGTAATAGTCTGTTGGATTTAGTTTTTTTTTTATAATTTGAATAACAATTCAACAAAACTATGATACCTTTAAGTCAATTGGTGTGGTAATCTTTGTGTTTT
>CANAIC010000080.1:10000-100000 GCA_947359465.1 Metellina segmentata | reverse complement strand
TACTGAATTTTATCGATAATTATTATCGTTTTTCGATAATTCTTATCGACTCTTTAATTTTTATCGTTTGATTTCCTTTACGCTCAAGTTGTGCGATAATAAAGTTCCACGCCATTTTGTTCGTCATTGCAAGATAAATTTATCACGCATTCAGAGAATTGCGCTGATTTTGAGGCTTCTGGTAAAGTAGTCTATTAAGAGAGATCGAATCATTTTGCATATTTGGTGATTTCTATTATTCGTTATGTTTACCCCTTATGTTTGAGGTTCCTTGGTCTACCATAAAAACTTTTAAGGGGATCAAACTCCTATGGCACGCTTGGTGTAGATGCTCTTTTAACAATTTATCTAATTTCTCATTTGAAATATTTGCATCTCACGTTTGTGGATATACAAGGAGTTCATGACACTAGGGGTTGGCATCTATAGTAGAATAACCAATTGACTATAAGAAATTTTTCTTTCTACTCACTAAAAACAGGCAGAGGTTGAATTTCAAATTATTTTTTGGCTAATTTTGGCACTGATTCTTCACAGTTGGAAGGTTACGG
Organism: Metellina segmentata; assembly: GCA_947359465.1. NCBI lineage: Eukaryota > Metazoa > Arthropoda > Arachnida > Araneae > Tetragnathidae > Metellina > Metellina segmentata. The sequence continues at coordinate 99,449 of CANAIC010000080.1, read as the reverse complement.
AGGTTTGAACTGATGCCTTTCAAGAGGGGAATCAACACTTTAAAATTTGTTTTCAGTATGTTAAAAACTAGTATGGATGCCCTCACTTCATAGTTTAAATAGTAAACCCTTTGGAACAAAATATAAACTAAGGTTAAATAGAAAGCTAAACTTAAATGGAAAGAACCTCTTAATATTCACAAAAGCAAAGTACTCTTCTAATAAGCCTGCAATTAAGAAAATCCAAAGGCATATAAGTGTTTTGATTTCCTTTGTGAAAACATTGTATCCCAGATATTTCCTTTTGATTCTAGAACAATTTGGTTCCGACAAATTGAAAAGTTTAAATTTATCCTTTCGTGTCTGGCAGACAAAAAGGTATTCAAAGAAACAAATAGGTTAACAAAAAGGCAAGAAAACCTCTCTGTCTATTTTCCTGTGGACGTTTTCTATAATTATTCTGCTGTTATTATTAGGAACGACATACATATGTGAACTAGTATTTTCATTAATGAAATTTACATTCATGAAAAGCAAAACAAAAGTCACGATTGACTGATTCAATTAAAAAAATTCTCTTCTGTTCTCAGTACCAAATTTAACACCAAACATTCAGACTAGCCAAACCCAGTCTCAAAAGTATCATTAATGGAAAGTAATGTTTATGTGATGTAATACGTATTGTTTTACATACAATAATTAATTCATTTTAAATTGTTAATAATGTGCATAAACATACCTTTATTAAAAAGGTTATTAAGAATATGCCTGGACCATGAAAACTTAAGAAAGTAAAAAAAGGTGCTCGAGTTGTAAGACGCATATGAATTCGAATGTGAAAAAAAATTGGCGTGTGGTATGTAAAAGGTTAGCCACCCCTGGGCTACTGGAAACTTGCCGCCCCCTTCCTGCCCTCAGTAATGATATTTACAGTAAAGTTAGATATTATAAATTTAAAACCAAGTTCAGTAGAAGAAAGGTGATAAAACAATTAAAAACATTTAATCAATAATTATTTTTTCTGATAAAAAGCTTTTGCAGGAGTTTCAACTTTTCTTGTTCATGTAACCCCTGACTGAGCTTTCATACACTTTTATTCTTAAGCGTTTTAAAATAAAGTTATTATATTATCAAATTATTGGAAAGTTCCTGATTCGAAATCGGGTCAGGGCATGGATATTTGTAAGCGTATGGTGTAGAGGCGGTTGGTGTACCTTAAATCTGTCGTGGCCGAAAGTCCTCACGTTGGGTTGGTGTGGAAGTTTGGAGAGTGGGGTGCCAGCTCAGATGTTGCCTCATCATCTGACCGTGGTTCAAAATTTCGTGGCGATACACCGAATGACTTAGGCTGGGACGATGGTAACTAGTTGAATACCATTATCAAATTATTGAAATGTGTTACCTAGTTGAGCAGAATTGTAACAGTGCACTGTTTAGATGGTATAAAAATGATACAAAAAAATACATTCAAAGCAAAATCATACATTTATATATATAACGTTAATTTTTTTTATTCAAATTTCCTCGATTGTATCTTTAAAATTCAGATTGACGAAAAAAATTTCCGATCAAAAAGCAAAGGAATGATCAGATCTGCTTAGTTTCTGTTCTCACTTCTTCGCTTTGCCCCTTCCAGTCCCACCGGACGCACAGCGTCTCTTATGGGGAGGGGAGGGTAAGAGTTATGGGACAGTTGAAGGGAAAACACTTCGTTCTTCAGTTGCTCATTCGAAAACTTCGAGGAAGAAAAAAATCTGCGGTTTGTACCTCGTGTCAATGACCCTCAAGCAGAGACGGGTGCGTAGGGCCCACAAAATGTATTTTCATTTGGGTCCGAGGAAAGTTGTGCCAGCGTCTTTACAATGTGCATCTTTAAGTGCAGTGAAAAGAGTTTCTAATTCAAGATGGTCAACAAGAACATATGCTATATTAGCTGTAAAACTTAGTTTCACCCATGTTAAAGAGGCTTTAACTGAAATTTGTAATTCAGAAGAAGAAAAGAAATACAAATACAAATATTGACGACCAGCTACAGGCTCGAGCCCAACAAGGCTGGTCCTTTGTTTATGAATTCCCACTGACTATCCAATTGTATCTTAAATTCGTACACTCCCTTTGAATTAACTATATTTTCTGGCAACGCGTTCCAACTGTCTATTACCCTATTAAAATAGTAGTTTTTCCTTAAATCCCGATTAAAATGTGTCTTATTCAATTTATACCCATGACCCCTTGTTCTGTTATCCCTATTGAAATTTAAGCCCTCAGTGTCCCCTTGATTTACAAACTTGAAAAGCTGAATCAAATCCCCCCCTCCTTCTTCTTCTTTCCAGTGTATCTTCTTCTTTCTATATCGGAGACTACTTCTTAAACAGACAAATATGAAACTGATCCAATGGCAATTATTAGGAATACTATTTTACAAAGAATAAGTGCTACTAGTAAATCACTGCAATCAGTGGAATGCAAACTATTGAATAGATCCATCCTATTAAAGGCATTAGAAAATTTTATCAATAATTTCAGAGAAGAATTTGAAAAAACTGAAAAAGAGGCAACTGTTTTATAAGGTTAATGTGGTGCAACTGTTATCATAATACCCTATCATTTAATGTGGAAGAAGGACAAACTCGCAGACAGCAAAAGATAAAAATGTTTTTTGATAAAAACAAAGAAGTCGGACATGAATTTACAATAAGAGCAAATTTCACAGTCAATGCATTTTATGTCATGTGATAACACCAAGACAGGATTAAAAGTAGAACACGACAAAAAAGAGAGTTTAAGGATATTTACAAAAATGACATTAATGTTTGTAATTTTGGGATGTGTTTAATTTAAATTAAGTGTGTTTTTAACTAACGAAGTTAAATGACAGAATTTTTCATTTCTGAATTTTTGACACTCAGGTCATATCAGATGTTTGAAGAAATTGGAAATTTAGAGAGATAATAATTAGTTTAAAATGTATTAAATGAAAAGGATGAGACTCTTTAAAATGACTGTGTATTTTACTAGAGTAACTACGTCTTCTCTCGCCCTCTTGTGGATAATTACTCCAGCTGGTGCAACAGTCATTTATTCTGAGCACTCTATGTCTATATCCCATTCTTAGAAGACAAGGTATGCCTTTGACAATCTCCGCAATATATAATTCGCTGTTCATATTCAGTTGTATAGTTGAAGTCTCTGGATTAAAAGTCTACTCAAGGCTCTCCCAAGTCTCACAGAGTCCGAGTTGTGCATTCACTAAAAGCCCAGTACTTCAGGTAATTTCTTGACAAAGCCTTTTATGAAGCAAAACTGTTAACTGAAGATGCCCATAACAGAGATGCAGAATTCTTTGTGTGCCTTATTTAGAGATAGGAACAACATTAGAGAGAGAATCACATGCAAAAGAAAATTCTTCGAAACATGAGGACACAGAAAAACTGTTCTTAAAACCAATTGAACCGAAACATCAATCTTCTGTCAACTCAATCGAACAACAATGACCCCTATCATTCAAAAGAGAGTCTCGGGCAACTCACTCTAGACAACAAGAAAAACCATTAACACGCGCGATGCACCTGTGCTTCCTAAAGGGAATGAAAACGACAAACCACGTGGTGAAATCTGTTAGATTTCTTTTCAAACGGATCGTTCTTAACAAAAGATCTTGACTAGTTGTTCTTCAGAAAAATTAGCCATATCTTGTTTGACGAGATATCTCATCGTAGCTGCTTGGAGAGATAAGCAAATATTTAAAATACCCTTGTTTCTGAAAGCTCCCTTTTACTTTGTGTCATTGCTGGGTATTAGCACTTTAAGTACATGTCAGAAGCTGGTTAAGAGAGAGAAAAGAAAACGAATGCCCAAAAACATTGCTTTTATACTTCAAGATCAAATTAATTCAATGAATTATTACATCATGTAAGAAATAATAGTTCATAAATAATATCGATTTATGAACCATTACTTTTCTTGAAGATGAATGAAATAAAGGCCTTCACGCATGCATCTAGAGTATTTCATGTGAAGAAATATTTTAAATACCAGAAAACAATACTTCTGGGGTGAATTTTTGAGCTCCCAGAGCCATTCACTGGCTTACACGTAACCCTTCCGAAAATGAAACTTTCCAATTTTGGGTTCTAAGTTCTCAGATTCTGCAATACAAATGCATAAGGTTAGTCATAAAAAAATCCGAGTTTGTAAATCCCTTTTCACCATTGACAAAGCTAAGTATTTCAATTTAGAATTTAGCTGGGCATAATAGGAACAGTGAACAACCTTTCATCAGAATAATTCAAATGCACCCCCGATTACATAATAATTTCTCTTTTAGATAGACATAAATTTTATTTTCTAACTTAGCCAAAATTCATGCGACTAGCTATTTTGAAAGTTATGTATGAAGATAAATTACCGTTTTAGTAAAAGAAATTTTTATGTGTACTTTGAAATTATATTAAATACTTTTATTTTTATATCTGATCAATAATTACAGTAATAATAATTAATGATGTGTCGGGGTTCTCTCTGGTTGGCGCCCCTCGGTACAACCAACATAAAGTACGTAGTATTCACAAAAATCTTATTTTGAACACAAATCTAGCTGACTTAAATACAAATATAATTTTTAAACACATGGAAACTGAAAATGTGAATTCAGTTGACAAGAAAATAGTTTTAACTATTACTTACTTCAAAAATTTACACAATATTAGTCAATATGCTTGGATGTGGGAATTTCTTTCTTGCTCAACTGAATTAGTCTTTTTTGCATTCCAAAAAGGTCTTCATGAAAAAGGTATAATTCTAAAGCAGTTTGAAAATTATTTTTATTTTCATATTGGGCCTTAGATATCTGAATTTTTTTCTTTGGTTCATAGATAAATTTGATTTTGAAGATATTTACCCTTGTTTATTGAATTCTTTCTACTGTTGTAATTTGCAAAGTGAATTCAGTACTGTTACACCAGAAGTTGAAAATAAATTTTCAGAAGTCATTAATCACATTTGGGGGTGTAGAAAAGACTGAAAAACCTGGGTTAGGCTTTAATCACCACATCCACTAAATTGACTTATAGTATCTGAAATTTTTGGTAACTGATTTTTATCCATAACTCCCACCCGAGATAATTGATGTATGCATTAATTTAAAAGATAGAAATAATCCTATAATATCCTTTATTGGTTTTTGGTAGCTCTTGTTACTACTTGCTCACACTTACCGAAGAACAGAGTATGGAAATTTCAGCTAAACGCTATTAAAAATGCGCTGGAAAACAAGCATGTAATGACAGCAGTTGTTGTTGATTTGATGTCAGTTTACGATGCAGTATAGAGGGAAATTGTTAAAACTCTTTTCAATTGGTGTAAAATCATACATGTTTAATTGGATTAGAGGTTTTATTAGCCAGTGCTTAAGTAGTCAGGTATAATAGTTGGTAATCAAGGTTTTAGTTTTTTCCAGACTACTCTACCACAATGTGCAGTTTTGAGCTGTGATCTGTTTAAAATGTATAAAAATGACTTTGTTTTAAAACTAAAGTATGTCCCTGGCATTGATTGTCTTTATACCGAGGACTGACTTATGTGGACTAAAATCCAAAAGTGGAGGGAAGTGCTGAACTTTTGACTGAAAGAACGCTACATCAGGCTATCTCGTGTTTGAATGAATAGTGTAATATGAGTGTTTATGCTACAGTAATATGAGTGTTTATGCTTTAAAGTTGGGACTTATACGACGTACGTGGGTTGTCTCCGTACATGTGAAACATGAACCCCGCTCTATGACAACATATTCTCTTAAAAGCATTTGTCTGCCACCAGTAGGTCCCTGGCTCAAATCACTGTTTGTAAGTGCATGGATGCTTGTGATTGTTCCCAGTGGCGGACTAAGCGGCCGCGTAGGGCCCCGAGGTCTTGAAATGTTTTTTCATTAAGGTTCGAGAAAAGTTGTGACAGTGTGTGTGTCTTTACAATGTGCGTCTTTATGAGCAGTGAAAAGACTTCCTAACATACGATGGTCAGCAAAAGCAGATGCTGTATTAACTATAAAACTTGGTTTCACCCATATATATGAGGCTTTACCTGGAATTTGTAATTCCGAAGAAACAAAGTTACCATATTGGAGGAGACTTCACTTCTGAGGAAAATGAACAAATATGAAACCTCCCTAATGACAGTTAGTTGGAATACTATGTTATAAAGGATAAATGCTATTAGTAAATAACTGCAACCAGTGGAATGCGAACTATTGAAAGGTTATCTATCCTGAAGTCATTAGTAAATTTTATCAATAATTTAAAGAGAAGTTGAAAAAGAGGCAACTGATTTATCAGGGCTGTCATTTAATGTGAAAGATGGTTAAACTCGCAGACAACAAATAAGAAAAAAAAAGTGTTTATTATTATTTTTTTTAATGAAAACAAAGGAGTTGGACATGCATTTACAATGAGAGAAAATTTTATAGTCAATTAATTCGATTTTTTTCATATGTGATGACACCAAGGCAGAATTATCTCAAAGAACGTATGGAGTTGTTGTGGAGCCTTTTCGAATATTTTTTATTGGGATTTATCAGTAGAAAAAAAGAACACGATAAAAAAAAAGTTGAAGAATATTTACAAAAATGACTTGGGTGTTTGTACTTTTGATTTGATCATCTGTACTATAATAAAAGAAAGTGTTTGTTTGTTTGGGACCGCAAAATCATGACGATTCTATGGCACTTACAGCAATGAGATTTGGCACACAGGTAGTCCGAATTGTTTGCAATTTTTGTGTAGCGGCGAATTTTAAAATTAAATCTAGTAGATTTTTAAATGTGAATTTGATAGTTTTATTCTCAATCGATTTTTCAAACGCGGATAACATTTTCTACTCATGCGACCTTGCAGTCAAGGTTTGGAATTATGGCAAGTTTTTTCATATGCAGAACGTGGAGAAAATTATTTTTTTCGTTTCCGCTTTGCTTTTGCGCGGAGAAATGTTTATCCAGCCAGACGATAAATATTTTAATTGTAGTCACACTTCTTTTTTCTATCTCCAAGACTAATTTCAACGGATTGGAAAACTGCGAAAAATTTCAGTTTAGATTGGTACCTAAAAATACGATTTTCTTTAAATACATTATTTTTTAATTGAATATATCTTCAACGGATTTGAAATCTGAGGAAAATTTTACACCAGCTTAATACCTTACATCACGGTGTTGCCCGTGTTATTGGTTTGCACGGGCACGGGCAACGTCGTTCTAGCCACGCAGTGGCTAGTTTTTTAATATTTCTTAAAGAAAACGAGGACACATATAAACCACACGAGTCATCTATCGAGCTGATAAAGAAATGTCTTGCACATTTCCGAATGCTGAAACATTATTGAAATTTTTTTTTAACAATTTACTTTTCTATTGCAACAGAAGAAAGGTTGTTTCATGTTTTAAAGCGTGTAAAAAATAATTTTAGGAGTTCTATGGTAGAAGAAATATTAATTAATATGACCATTCTGTATATAGAGCAAGGAATCGTAAAACGAATTGACACTTCAAAATAATTGACGAATTTGCATGAAATAAAGTAAGACGAAAATTCATATAAAAATGTTTTTTTTTAATAAGTTTATTTAATGGGCTGTGGTATGAAAATATTTTGATTACTTTTCTTTTTTGTTAATAACTTAAGGACAGTTTTCTTGAAACTTTTATTTCTAACTTGAGATTGAGGGCCCCGAAATTTTTACAGCTTGGGGTCCCCACTTGATTTGATCCGCTACTGATTGTTCCTGTTAGGAGTAGCAGGAAACTGAACACTTCTTCACAAGTAACTATCAGTTCTTATCTTGTAGTGCCGAAGACAAACAGGTGAGTGGTTAGGTATTGGAAAAAAGGGACACCTGTTCCTTCCCCATTAAGAGAACCAACACGGAAACTTTTTTTAAGGGGGGGGGGGAAAGATGTACAACGTAATTTGTTAAATTTTTCCAAATTTTTAAAGCTGCACCTTTTGTAAATATTCTATTTGTAAAATTCGATACATTAAAAAGACCTAATACAATTAAAATGCGTTACGATTTATATTAAATTGAAGAAATTAAATCCCAATAAAATAGCTTTAAAATGAGAGATTACCAAGTCTGTATCTTCCCAAAAATTAATTAGCTATCTTAAAGATGCAGTACATTTTCATTTAAGCTTTAAATAACTGAAGCTTAATAACCTTTTGAATGGAGGACAAAACTTTTTTTAAGTTTTATTTTCATTCATAGCTATGGTAATGTCACTTGCTACACCAAGTTTCATTAAAATTTGAAGGGTCTGGGACTAATCTGTACGCTAGATTTGAGACGAAATTCCTCAAATTTTGGAAATTTATGTAGCTTGAATAACGATATGCAAATTGAAAAATTGTCTGATTTAGAAAAGTATTCAGTAAAGTATAAAAGTAAAGTATTATTGTGCCATACACACGATTTTCGCATTACAGTAATTTATTTAACCAGCGAAATTTTTTTTTCGGTCCACCATGTAATTGTCTTGGCGATGATTTTGATTAACTTTCCTTAAGACTCCTATGTGTTTGAAGTTTCGAAAAGTAAAATATATATAAAAAAAAAGATGTAATCCAAACCTTTTATACAAGTGATTGTTCAAAGATTTTAAAGTTTCGGAGTAGGTATCTCTTACGATATGGTTATATTGCTTAAATTTTAATGGTTTTTACTTATCTTTAATTTAATAATTGTTTTTCATTAATAAATGTACCGATTGAACATCTGATCAAGCCACATTATGACTCTGAAGATATGTGTAATCTTAGTTCAGAAATTGATAATTTCTCACCTGAAAATAAGTGCTGTAAGGATCAACTGTCGAATGTGATGTAGCATAAGTTTTAAAGGTTTCATACAAAACTGCATCATTATCTCGATAGAATATAAACATTGTATTAATTACATAAAAAAAGTTATATTATTTTGTCGCAATGACAGAAAGTTGTCAATTATTACTAGATGAAACGAAAGTTGTTTTACATTAGTTTCGTTTTGTCTATTAACAGTTATTTGTCAATGTTTAAACACATTTTTTTTTCAAAAACGACAGATCGATTATTTATGCTAAAAAAAAAAGATATGCTAGAAATTATAAAACTGTAAGTGGAGTTATTAAAATACTTAAGTGAATATCTGTATTTAATCTGAAGGGATTAAGAATTTTATTCTATGACTACTTTTCAACCTCCCCGAGCAGCAGAGGGTCATTCTACAAGTAATTGAATGAAAACTAGCTATCGTAAGTGATGACAAATATTGTCCATAGTAATAGACAAACGCATAGTAATTTTGCAAACTCCCATACAAAGTTATGATAGCCTAATTGAATGCAAAAGGAAACAACTTTATGGATTTGAAAATATTGTACTTCATCGCTACCCTAATTGCACGAAAAGAAATATGTTACAATAAAAAAGCATGTACAAAGGTTTCAGGATTTTTTATCCGTGATCAAATATGAATTTATATGAAACTTCGCTTATGCGATACAGTTATAGGAAAACAAATTGAAGTGGTGAATATAACTTCCATCAAAATGAAGGCTGAGAAAAAATGCCTAGAAATTAATTTGCAATTGAACATTTCAAGACCATTTCTGTTTAATCCATGGTCTACTTTCTTTTATTTTAAGTACAGAGTCCGAATTCTGCGGATGAAAGAAACTTGAAATATTAGAATACCCATTACTTCAAAGTTTATGTCAGCGCAAGAATCGCCTAAAGCGTTGTTGTATCGTTTTGAGTGAACATCGAGCATGAGAACACCTTAGACGAGCGAAATTTTTAAGTTATCCCTCACCAGAAATTCACTGCCCTGAGAGTGGTTCTTCCCTTCCCATTTCTGAGAATTTCGCCAGAAGTACCACCCCAAGTCTCCCCTCTGTATGGTTGCCAGAATTGTCCGCTCAGGACAGGACACGATACCTTTCTTAGAATACTTATTTTTTTTCGGCCAGACACGAAAGCATAAATTTAAACTCATTTAAATTTGCCGGAACCAAATTGTTCTAGATTCAAAAGGAAATATCTGGAATACAATGTTTTCACAAAGGAAATCAAAACATGCATATGCCTTTTCTTAATTACGGGCTTATTAGATGAGTACTTTGCTTTTGCGAATATTAAGAGGTTCTTTCTATTTCAGTTTAGTTTATTTTATTTCAAAGGGTTTACTATTTAAACTAGGAAGCGAGGGCATCCATACTAGTTTTTAACATACTGAAAACAAATTTTAAACAGTGCTGATCCCCCCTCTTGAAAGGCATCAGTTCAAACCTCCATAACCTTCCAACTGTAAATAATCAAAATTAGCCAAAAAATACTTTGAAATTCAACTTCTGCCGGTTTTTAGTGAGTAGAAAAAAATATTTGTTATTATCAATTGTCATTCTTCTTTTGATACCAACTCCTAGGGTCCTGAACTTCTTGTATCCACACAAACGTGAGGAAATCATTCCAATGAGAAATTAGACAAATTGTTACAAGAGCATCTACACCAAGCATGCCACAGGAGTCTGATCCCCTTGAAAGTTTTTATGGATGAATGATGATAATCTGCTTTTCTCGAAGGAAAGTCCTTGAACAGATAATAATTGGCACGCAAGAAATCATTCATATCCTATTTTTAGTTCATCAGTGCTGTCTTATAGCATCCATGAAGCACACGAAGAGAACAAATTTCAACATCTAAGAGTGCCTTGTTCTTTTTAACGTGCTCATCAAAATCCCTCTTGTGATCCTACATCAATTCAGTGATAGCTGGTTGGGAGTAGAGGCTGAAATGGGACATACAGGTTTTTTCAAGCAACATAAATTCTTGAATTATTTTCTATCTTACAATAACAATTAAAGTTGAGATAACTTGTAAAATGTGTCAAGGCATTTGTGCTCATATGTACAGTCAAAACATTCTTGTTTCCACCTAAAAGAACTCACAATAAAGGAATTAAAAGATATTTTCAACACATTAAACAAACCAGCAGAACAATTTAACACAGCAAGAAAATTTTCACTTTGGTGGTTGCAAAAATTTTGATGAAAGAAACGCATACATCACATCTATAAGAAAAAGGAATATTATTTAAACGCAAAATATTCTCAATTAATTTTGCTAGGTAACATTAAAAACAAGCAAACTCAATGGAACTTGCAAATAATGAATAAAGTGAACAATACATTTGCTGCAAACATCAAGTAATAGACATGCACATAAAGAAAATTTTTCTGACACCGAAGATAAATACAATGGAGGAATCACACCACTTCCTACAGCTCACAGGTTTCTAGTACAGTGGGCATAATCATTGTGCCATCACCCTGGAAAGAGTGAGGGACTACCTAACCAGTTACCATATTATAACAATACACTATGGAAAAGGACAACTCATTTTTAAAATGTATAACTTGGTTAGGGTTTTAAGGTGCAAAGGGCCATTTAAATATGTAGGGAAGAAAGCAATTGAACAAGAATTTTCTTCTGCCAACCAACAAAAAAAAACTTCATTGGGTTGCATTTAAAAACAAGCTAAATTCAACGTAATTCACCATTTAACATAGCAAATGAACATAACATAGGAAATTAAAGAATAAAATAGGTAAAATAAGCAACAAACCGAGAATTTTCATCTGCTCGCCAAAAAGGAAATTCCGTTGGGTAGCACTTAAAAACAAGCTAACTCAACGTTATTCACCATTTAACGTAGCAAATGAACAATACAACACACAAAGGGATATGCAGGAATAAAATAGGTAAATTATGCACCTGATCGAGAATTTTCATCTGCCTGCCATAAAGTCAATTCCGTTGGGTAGCACTTAAAAACAAGCTAACTCAACGTTATTAACCATTTAGCACAGCAAGTGAACAATACATTTCAAAACGGGTTATAAAATGAAGGAAAAATAAGCAAATTAAGAGCCTTCATCTGCCCATCAAAAAGTGTAATTCGTAGAATAGCATTTAAATACAAGCTAACTTAACGGAACAAAACAATTTGCAAAGCAAATATACAATAAACAATGAAAATATTAAATTTCAAATAAAAATATTATTGCTTACATAAATTCAGCTTCTAAATGGAAAAACACTAGGTCGGCACACAAAAGACCTCTACTCATTACACAGAATCCCACGTCCTTCCAAATGGCAAATGCTTTTACTTATGGCTCATCAGGACTGCTAGAATTCTACTTTAGATTGGCGAAATCACCAAACAAAGTTTGCCCATGCGCATTCTACGAGCTGCGCAGTAAGGAACTGCGCTGTACGGCTACATAGAATGAAAAGTTATATAGCCGTATTTTGTACGGCGCAATAGACACTCCGTGAATAATACACATGTGGATCAATTCATTTCAAATCAAACTGAAAAGGCAAGCATTAGATTGTCTCTTGAAATTAAATAACACGAAAAAAAGCAAGGCTCACACGATAGTGTTTATGTCATATGCAGACAAAACACCGTCTATTATAACTCGCTAAATGATGTAGTTACAGCTATAAAATTTGCACTCATATTCTTAAAAGTTGTATAGTTAATATACGATAATAAAAAAAGAATCTAAATTTTGGTCAATTTAAGGGCACTGTATCCCCTTAAGAAATCTGAGTAGCCACGCACGATAAGCCGCGCCAAGTTGTTATACGTGACATTGTTTACGAGTTAAAGATTTCTTTAACCTTTCAACCAACCTTGACTTTACTGTGAAACTCAATTGATTGATCCCGGACCGTTGTCAATAGCCCGTTATGTTGCTTTAGTATGACGTAAACTAATAATTACCAATTACCGTGCAACTCAACTCATCTCACATGAGCGGGATGTTTGTGTATTACTTACTCACCAAGGATTGTATTAATAACTGTTGTAAAAATCTGGTAAAAATCAGCACTTTCGAATTCAGTTCAGCACAAAACCTTTAGCTACTATGTAAGACAATGTGATGTCAGAAAACTTTCGCTTTCCACAAATTAACAGATTGCATTTCTTACCCTTCGTGAAAATTGCCGCTGTGGTTTTCGCGGCTGCCGATACAACTGGTAAATTTTAATTGAAATGAAATTTGTGTAACTAATGTTTTTTTTTTTGCATTTAATGAATACTTTTTGCTTGCAATTACAATTTTGTAGAATTTTTTTGGTACAGCTTCAGTCTACGTTTATAACAGTGGTAACGGCCTTAGCTCTTTTTTTGGCGCACTTCTAAAGTCGACAAGGGAAGAATTTATTTCAAATGAACCAATGAAATCAAACGGCAGTTTAACAGATTTTGAAAGAACTTTGTAGAATATTCAACATGAAAATTTGAACTTTCCGCTTGCTGAGGTTGCCATAAAAACACTGCCATAACTCACTACTAGAAGTGAGTCAAAAGAAAAAGCGTCAAGACCGTTGCCACCACTATGAACGTAGACTGAAGACGTACCAATTTTTTTATGTGTATGTGCATTTCATTTTGATGTACCTATAGTAGGATAATGTAGGGTCAGGTGTAAAAAGTTCATAATCAAAATATTTTTTCTTAAGTTTTTCAGTTGCTATTGTATGAGTTCTATTTAGAGTTCCAACCCTTACAATAACAGGGTTCCCACAGTCCTTGAAAAGTCCTTGAATATATTTTTCCAAACTAGGGACTCTTGAAAATTACGGAACTTGATAAAAAGTCCTTGAGAGTACTTCATTTTTTTTACAAGTACAAAATTGTGTAATTTTGTCTTGAGTTGGAACTTGTCCAATCTACCACGTGATATATACACTCTATAACAAAAAAATCGACGCACCAAGAAGGAATCATCCGATTGCTTTGAAATTTCGTATGCAAACATGTTTTGACCAAATATGCAAATGATTAAAATTTGGTGTCCAATGAATGAATAGTGCGATCTCCAGCGCATCGGAACTGCGTATCCAGCAGATTTATCTAAAGAGTTCTTGAACTGCTGTTAAAAATTTCTGCTGCATTGCGATTTAGGATACCTTTCAACGACTGAAAAAATGTCTCGCCACAGGAATCGAGGCACTATTGATTCTGCCCAGAATAAGGTGAGATTTATTCTAGATTAATATAGATTATTTACAATCTTCTTACAATATGTCATAGGAGATGGCCTCCGATAAAAATAAAATGACATTTCACAGTGAACATCGAGGAGATGGCCTCCTGCAGTGAAAACACGAGAGTTCAAGTTGAAGACAGGAGATCTTTGAATCCTCGCAGCAGACAAGAATGATCGCTCTCTTCAGCAGGGTTCGTACACTCCTTAAGAACTCCTTAAAATGGATTTTCGTTTTTAAGCACTCTTAAAACTCCTTATTTTTATGTGCTACTCCTTAACAACTCCTTATTTCCCCCCCCCACCGTTTCAATTTCACGTTCCACCGAAATAATGGATTCAAAAACGTAATGTTTCAATTGGAACAGGATACTTCACGTTGCTCGCGGTGTATTGGCAGCAAGTCTGAAATTTTCCCACGAGAAAAGGCTATCATCAGTAAGGCATCATGTAGCGAATCACGGCCACATGCATGTCCGACTCCTCTTACCTAATTACCTAACTTGTGTGATAGAGCCTTGAGTGGCATTTACGACTGACGGTCAAAAGGAGGACCCCCTTCTAGAATGTCAGTCGCTGACAGATCGTTAAATATTGAAGGAGCGTTGCGAACGTATTGAAAATCGCCATCTGTTATCATCAAAGTTGATTATTACAAATTCTTGAATTTCTTTAGCGAAAGCGATAGTTTACTTATTAAGTAAACAAAATATTATCGCATTTGATTTATTTTGAATTTAATTCAACATTAAATCTCCGTATAAGAATAGCATTGAGAATGTATTGAAAATCTTAATCTGTTATAATCGAAGTGGATTATTTTATACTTGAATATTTGAAGTTAAAAAATAATTTACCTATTCATTTATAGCAAAAATAATTGAGGATTCCATTCACTTCTGTCTGAAATCTGTCGTTTGTATTTACTTGTAGAATCTCTCTATATTAAAAAAAAGTTACAGCCGCCACAGGATTGAAAACTGCGTTGTGTTGGCGAGCAGGGGGTGGAGCCCCCTAGTTCAATAAAAAATCTCAGCACAGTAAAGTCCTTTATTTCGAACTTTTCCGCATTTTAAACTTTTCCGCATTTTGAACTTTTTCGGATTTTGAACTTTTTTGGATTTTGAACTTTTTCGGATTTTGAACTTTTTTGAATTTTAAACTTTTCCGGATTTTGAACTTTTTTATAGTTTAAACTTTTCTGGGTTTCGAACTTTTCCGGGTTTTGAACTTTTTTGGATTTCGAACTTTTCCGGGTTTTGAACTTATTTGGATTTTGAACTTCTCTGGTCTTTTGGATTTTTTCGCATTTTGGACTTTTTTGCTCTTTGGACATTTTTAGATTTCAGACTTTTCCAGATTTTGCACTGGATTTCTGACTATTTGCCTTTTTTTTTGTGTGTGTTTGTAAAAAAAAAACCTTAAACAAAACCACCCCGTGAATTTTGGGTTTGCAATAGGAAAATAGCAGATATATAAATAGGAATAATTTTTAAAAAGAAAAAAAAACCTTTTGAAAAAATGCAACAAATTTTACTTGCAAATCTTCTAATTTTTGTGTGTGGTAGTTTCTTTGAACATGGTCCAGGTTTAACTTCTAATTCTTAACAAATTGTCAGAACGATGTAAAAAAGAGTGAAAAACAAAAAAAACGCCAGTTCGCAAAACGACCGGATTTTGGACAATTCCGGATTTTGGACGTCCGCATTTGGGACTTTGTAGTGTATAACTTAAAATCCTAAAAATATTTAATTGATATTTTATTTTGAAAAATACTACAAATTGAAAATAAATATGCTTGGATTTCTATTATTGTGAGTTTTAGCTGGGATTTGAGAGAAATATGTACTTTAAACTGAGAAACGTTATACTGAGATTTCACTGTATAAGAACTGTTTACAGCAGGATCCTAGATAAAACAGCTCCAGCAAGCAGGGGGAAAAGGAACTTGTGTTGAGTTGAAATATCAAAGTATAATTTTATTGTTTTGAGTAATTAGTAACGTAGTATTAAGTGGAACTAAGTTCTTAAAAGTGTTGAAACATTTTTATTTTTCACACTTGAAAATGTGTGTATAAACTTTCTAAGAGTCCTTAAAAATTTCGAAAGAACTCGTTAAATACTCCTTATACACTCCTTAATTTTTATATTCTATGACTCCACTATTGCAAAAAATATAAAAGTTGCAATTTAATAATTATTTTTTAATAAAACTCATATTTTTAGGTATCGGATCTTTCCACAGATTTCAAATCTGTTGAAATTTTAACTTTTTTTTCAACAATCTAAGAGATATATTTCAACGATCTAGATTGTTTTAGTCTGCTGACTAATTGTTCCTCTGCAAAATCAAACGGAAGCGGGAAAAAATAAATTTAGAATCTGCAATATTTTATGCTTTTGCCATTCTAAAGAAAACAATAATAATTAAATGTCTGATTAAATTCATTTTAAACTGTTCTAATTAAATTTTTTAATTCGGGCTTTGCTCAAAAAATTGCAAAAAATTCGATTGTCCCAAATCTCAATAGTGTAAGTGCCATAGATTCGTCACAACAGTCCACACACACATAAATGCTTTCTTTTATATAATAGTAGAGATAAAACCTGTTGAAAGCTAATTCTTATTTGACTAATTCTTAATGCTGGGGTTGGCGAGCGTAAGCGAGCAGGGGGCGGAGCCCCCTAGTCTTATAAATAGTCACATTAAAAGAGACTCCTCAGTGAAAATATTTTCTAGTTAGAAGCCCTGTACACAAAGCATTTTGTTCTTTGAGACCAACCATATTTTTATATGACTACATTTAGTATAGTATTACTAGTAAATGCATGAATCATAATTGTCTCATTAGGATCTGTTAGGGTTACTAATTGTCCATTCAAAATCTCTCGTTGTGTCAAATAAGTAGGTTTGTTGATTCCCTAGACAATTTCGTCAACTTTAAACTTCTAGAGATTTATCAAAAACGAAACAAAAGTTAATTCATCTGGATCAGGAAGTTCATACACTATCTACCAATAAGTATTTGGACACCTGTGATGGAGAAGAAAAACAAAATTTATTCATATTCAATGGTTGGTAAAGCCTCTACGCCAGGCAATTACAGCCTCAACCCTCTGGGGCATGCCTTCCACAAGTCCTTGTATGATGGCTAGTGGTATTTTCTTCCACATGTAAGTTCCTTCACCTATTTTGGATGATTGTTGCACCCCTTAATTTGGCAATCCAACTTGTCCCAGTGGTTCTTGATAGGGCTCTCTCCAGGCCAGTTCATTCGGTTAACCCCATTGCCATCATACCAATCCATGGTGGACCTTACAACATGACAGCCTGGAAGTAACGTGGGTCCAACAAGAAAACTGCCACAACGTAGGAAGCACACTGTCATCCAAAATAGCGCAGTAGGCCTCAGCATTGAGCTTACCATGAATTTGGACCAAGGGTCGTGGTCCATACCAGGAGAAACACCCCCAGACCATAATTCCCAGGGTTCGTACTCCTCCTGAAAAACTCCTGAATTTTGCTTTTTTATTCTAAGGGCCCTGAAAACTCCTGAAAATTAAGTTTTTCTCCTGATATTTCTTTTTGTCTCATGAAAAATAATAATCGAAGAGCAAAAAATAAAATTATGACAAAACATAAAATCAACATGTTAAAGTTATATGAAGGGATTTGAAGAAAAAATAAACTTCATTGAAAATATTAAATGTGAATGTTGAAAATAAAAAATCTTAAAAAGATGCGACCAAAGTTAATATTTAAGTAAAGATATAAGTTCAGTCGCAAAAAGAAAATGGAGTTTTATTTATACTGGAGATCATTTTTATTAGAATTAACAACAACAAAAAAGTAGAAAAATGCCCACTTACATTTATCTAGTGCGGATTATGTCCTGTTTAAATCTTTGGGGAAATTGCTTATTAATAAAGAGGCAAATTTAAACATGAGAGCTTCAAAGTATATTACTTTATTTGACCCATACAGGAAATGTCAAGTGGATTGTGACAGTATTCTGAAAGAACACAGTAGTTTCGTTGCAGATTTTAGCTGCATGGATACTACAATCCAATTGAAGCACTGCTGCAGTGACAGTTTTTGATCCGTTTGTAGATTGGCTTGATTTATTTCATTATGAATTTCTTACAAACTCAAAGTATTCTAATTTATGGATCACATTTCAAGTTCTACTTTCAAATGGGCAGGCAAGTGTTGAGAGGGTTTTCAATAAAGAAAAACCTACTGGTTTGAAAATCTCGGGAACATAACAATTGTGGCTAAGAGTAATTGACGACCCTCTAAGATTTGTGATTGGATTTGGAAAAACTGATTATCTTTAAAGAATTGATTATTTCAGCTTTAGGTGCTCGTCTAAAATATGTAGGTCTGTCTAGAGGAGCAAAAAATATGTAAAAAGAATAAAACGGGTTGAGAAAAAAAGAAAACTTAACCGAAGGTGTTGACAATTTTAAAAAGAAAGAAGAAACATTTAAAGATGATTTTGGGAACTTAATAAAACTTCTGATGATTATTCGGAAAAGCAGAAAAAAAATAAAGCGTTCTCGGCTTTATACCAAAAGCAAATGCCTTAAAGTATCATGCTAAAGAAAAAGTGAGTGAACTCAAAAAAATGTGAAGACCTTAATGAAATGTATATGGCATTAAAAAGTATTTAAAATAAAGATTTGAGATCTTTTTGTTCTGTTTTGATATTGTAATGTTTGTCATGGTAAGTACATTTTATGTTTGATGCTAATGCAATTTTAAAAATCAAACATTATGGAAGGTATACAATTAAGATAGATAGTTTATGAAAATGGTTGTTAGTTCGTTACTTTTGGTTTTTTTTCGTTATCCTGAATTTTCTGTACTGTACTCCTGAAAAACTCCTTAGTAACTCCTGAATTTTACTATCATAGATAGAGTATGAACCGTGAATTCCACCTCTGCCGAACTTTACTGTGGTAACAATGCATTCTGGCAGGAGGCAGACGCCAGACCGTGCCATCCAAACGGTAGAGTGGACCTTGATTTGTCGCTCCAGAGAA
Source organism: Metellina segmentata (assembly GCA_947359465.1). Taxonomy (NCBI): domain Eukaryota; kingdom Metazoa; phylum Arthropoda; class Arachnida; order Araneae; family Tetragnathidae; genus Metellina; species Metellina segmentata. Next base: position 80,334 of record CANAIC010000080.1, on the reverse strand, counting down.
CCTGTTTCCAGATCTATGGTCAACTTTCGATGTGCTTTACACCACATTAACCGAGCAGAGCGGTTGGACTTTGTGATCAAAGGCTTATGGGCGGCAGCACGACCATGAAAACCAAGTAAGATGTGCTTCCTTACAAATGGTATTAATCGAAGCAACACTCCTGGATGCCTGTTGAAACTCCTGGAGTATGTGGGTCATCGGTTAGGTGCAGTTCATCTGAATTTCTCTGGACATTTGTCGGTCTTATCTCCAAGTTTCGTAGGTCTGCCGACTCGGGGCACATTCTGACAATCACCGCTCACCTTCCACTTTTGAATCACATAGGCCACTGTCCATTTTGGGTAATTCAGCTCGCTAGATATGTCCCTTTAGAATTGGCCATTCCTGTGATACCCAACGATTACACCTTTCTTGAAATCAGATAACTCTGCACTTCGTGGCATCTTTTGCATGTGACTTATGCCAATGTAGTTTCCTACACGACATTTAACAGCGGAGGGCGTGACGTATATCAGGACCCCAATATTGTCATTTGCATGGGTGTCCAAATACTTATTGGTAGATAGTGTATAAGTGTCCACTTCATACCAGTATATTTTGCTAGAAAAAAATGTAGAAAAGCTTGTCACATGTTCTGCTATTATACCTTATTTTATTATTAGGCATATTCATTATTTTCCTAATACTTCTTTAGGTTTTGGTTCCATGTTGCGAGCGATTGGTGCACAGATTGAAAAGACCACTAACAGAGAGGCCTGTAGGGATTTGAGTGGACGGCGATTACGGGATATCAATGAAGAACGGAGGTGAGGGAAAATATGTGCTTAGCGTACTTATACCCACACTAGTTTAAAACAAGATTTATAGTGCAAATTATCTCCAAGAACTAAAGTCTAGAAAATATTCTTAAATTTGATATATATTATATATAGAGAGAGAGAGTGTCCATCTCCTTTGAGAAGGCCTCCTCGGGGGCACATCTTTTTTAGATGTGTACGGGCTTCACGAACCCGAGGTACCCGAGTGCACTGTTCTTCTCCCATGGGGTTTACTGTCTATGGTAAATACGGGAATTGTACTCCCGGGTACCCAAGCAATCTTTTCTCCTTTTCCTCCTCTATATCTTCTTTCTTCCCTTTCATGTAACGTTTGAACAGCACTGAAATTACCAAAAATTTTGCTTTAAAACACAATTATCATATATCATCATTCATATCCTATCTCCATATCAAGATTCCAATTAATTTCAATCGTTAAATTGATTTATTTTTTCACATCACTATGAATTTTGTTTTACTACATTAAATGTCAGTACTTTTTCTGACCCGCATGTTTGCCGTGAGCGGCGTCCCGTATCGGGGGGAAATGGAATCCTGGGGTACCTGATGCGTGCCCTTTGGTCCATGCTTCTGCGTAGACGGGTGACTGGAGTGAGCCCGCTCTAGTCAATCGGCTGACTTAAGTGCTCTGGATTTCATCACTTCAGAATGCTTGGCCCTTCTGTCGTGCTGGACCTCACTGGTCTTAAGCAATTTGGGTTAGTGCTGCAGCTAGGGATGCCCTGGGTGAACTGGCGGATCCACATCCCGATACCATAGCACTATATCATGGTGGTATCTTGAAGTGTGTACTGAGGCTGGAAAATTCCAGAGCCGGCAACCACTTCCCCTTGTTGAACTCTGTGGCGGGTATGGGTCCACTATGAAGAAATTGAATACTTAATCTATGGATAGAAAAAATTCTTTGTGCCCCAGAGGAGGCCTAATTCCCTCTAACAACAATGACAATTGCTCAGTTCCTAAATTTTTAATAATCAATAATCCTGAAGGGAAACTCTTAACCTTTTCACCATTTGCAGTACAAAAATATATTCAGTCTGCTCCTGGCGAACCAAAATCAATAAAGAAATTGCGATCTGGTGATCTTTTCATAGAAACTACATCTGCATATCAATCTGAACAACTAATGAAATTAAACCAGCTTGGTGAAATAAAGGTTAATGTAACTCCACACAGAACTCTAAATTCCAGTCGTGGAGTTATATCTGAATCTGACCTCTTTAATATATGTGAACAAGAATTTATGGAAGAATTAAAATCTCAACATGTGTGTTCAGCCAAACGTGTTTGCATCAGATGAGATGATAAAAGTATTAACACAAAACATGTAATATTAACATTCAACACTCCAGACATGCTGACATCCATTAAAGCAGGATACCTAAATTGCAATGTTAGACCGTACATTCCAAACCCTCAAAGATGCTTTAAGTGTTTTTGGGCACTCCCAGTCTTCATGACGGTCATCTGTAATTTGTGCCAGATGCTCAAAACCCAAACACAGTGAAAACTGTACTGATGAACCTCTATGCTTCAATTGTGAGGGAAATCATCCTTCTTACTCCAGGTTTTGCCCTCAATGGAAAAAAGAAATCCAAAACGTAAAAATAAAACAAAAAATCCCATATCTCGAAGCAAAAAAAAAAAAGTAGAAAATCAGACGCCAAGAACAAATGTTTCTTGCACATCTGTAATTAAAATAATGATATCCGTTGCTATCCAAACAGATACCATTCCCAATAAAGAAATTGAAAACACAATTGTGCAAAATAAAGAAACAGATATCCAAGAAAGAGATGCAAACAATAAAAAACCAAAAACAAACATTCCTAAAGCATCTGGTCTTAATGTCAAAGACACCTTTAAAGCAAAATCACAAAAGAAAATAGATACTATAAAATCTAATAGAATCAATGAAAAATGTCCTTTAGAGATCTATTCTTCATCTGACTCGATTGATGAAGAAATGGATATAGACAAAAATAAAACAAGTAATACTAAACGCAAATGGCACGTCTGCAAGCCCAGAACACTCTTTTGGCCTTGCTCATGCATTATTGGAGATGAGAGCTCCATGTCAAGGTTTTATCAAAGATAACTCCTAGATACTTAACCTCATCTGAGTATCCAAGTGGTGTTCCAAAGAATTTTATCAAATGCATATCGTAGCCTTTTCCGAGTGAAGAGGACTAGGCTAGTCTTGCTGGGGTTAACCGACAAGTTCACCTCTCTGCTCCTGATTTCAATCTTTTTTTGGACAGTGTTCATGAGGTCAGTTACTGTGTTTTGGAAATTGCCTCTTATGACCAGTGTTATGGCATCAGCATAACCTAGACGATATAGGCCCAAGAAGTGAGTTCTGTTCAGAAGCTCAATGACCACTAGGCTCCATAGTAGGGGGGATAACACACCTCCCTGTGGACAGCCAGTTCCCCACAGTAAGTGTGTCTCCCAGTAAGGAGGCTTGAGCCATTCTTGCCTCAAACATAATTTTAATCCAGGTGCAAACCAAAGGATTAACTCTTTGTCTGATGAGGGCATCAATGATTACATTCGTTGGAACTCTGTCAAAGCCCCCCTCAATATCTAGAAAGGCTGCCAAAGCTATCTCCTTTCCATTAACCGCCTTGTCAAGGAACGTAACAAGGTCGTAAAGGGCAGTTTCTGTAGATTTCCCAGGCTTGTAGGCGTTTTGAAATCGTGATAGGGGTTCAATTTTTAGAGCCACATCCCTAATGTGTCTGTCAATCAGTTTCTCCAGTCTTAAGGAGAAATGATGTCAGTCTAATAGGTCTGAAGGATTTAGCTTCACTGTAGCTTGCCTTGCCTGGTTTAGGTATAAAAATAACTTTACAGGTTCTCCATGCTTGTGGCATGTGACCATACCCTATACATGACCTGTAGATTTTACATCGGTATGGTGTAATGATTGCAATGCCATGTTGAAGGAGAGCAGGTATGATACCATCTACCCCAGGTGTTTTGAAGGGCATGAATGAGTTAATTACCCATGCGATTTTCTGTGGAGTAATTATACTCCTAGCCAGTTATCATTCCTCCCTCCTGCTATGTAGGGGAACATGGGAAACAGTTGGTTTGTCATACATATCTCAGGGGTGAAAATCTTCCGCGTTTACGCGGATTTCCGCTTTTTTTTTTCTTTCGAGAATTTTCGCTTTTTTCCCAATTTTGAGAATTACCGTTTTTTTTTTAATTCCGAAAATTTCCGCTTTTTTCTTTGAATTTAATTAAGTCATAGAATTACAGCCAAAGAATAAATGTAAAAAAAACCAATAAGGAAAGTGTGTCCTTACTTCAGGTAGTTTCTTCCGACTTTTCGTAAATTTTGAAAAAATGACCGATTTTTATCATTTTTTACAAAAAAATTCCTATTTTTGCCCTTATCAGCTTTTTTTGCGTTTATAGAAGACAAATAAGTCTTGCTAATTTCTTTTTGAAAAGAATCCTTTGTGAGAAGCTTATTAGTTTAATGGTAAACCTGGAGAACTTGGATTTTGAACTAGTTAGCGTACGTTGTTGCATATTTCGTAGGTAAAGCTACGGTTTCCTAAAAAAGCGGGGCTGTTATCTAAAGGCCGTGAAACGTCATGATGCGGCGGAAAAGGTATAAATGAAATATTTTAAGTTGATCAGCTTTTAATGTGATTTTTCTTTCAACTAGAAAATAAGATGCTTTGTTATTTCGTCTTTCATGGCATCCTCGCCAAGCGGAAAGTTTAAATTTTCATTTTGAATATTCTAGAAATTACTTTCAAAATCTGTTAAAACTTCTTTTTTTGGCGACTTTAGAAGTACGCCAAGGCGGTGGCCATCGTTTTTGTTAAAGATAACTTGCTTATTCGAATCCATCTTCACATGTTTGCACCTCCTTCTTGTTTGGTTATGATAATGTAAACAAACAACAAACAAACAAGTTGAGTTGTCATGCTTTTGTGACATCACACCTATAAAGGGGTGTGGTCATAATATTATGGCCAATCATGTACTTAATGCAGTATTATGATTTTGTTTATGGCAATCTTTCCATTGAGATATTTATGCTAATTTCTAGAGATACAAGAAGTATAAAAGTGAGAATTCCTGTCTTTCAGCTCTCAATTGTTGTCATACATTGGACAGAGTGGTATCTCTGGTTTTCCAATCTTTGTTTCTTTTTCTGTAAATAGTTTTTTACAGTTTTTAATGAATAAATGTTTTTAGCTCTTTAAATCTGATGATTTATTTTCTTACTCCACATATCACTGGGCACTTTGCTTATCCACAATATGTGGGTGATAAAAAAGATACTTATATTATAGATTATCATAATCCAAACTAAAAGTTAACGCTAACTAAAAGTTAATATGCTTTAAAAAAAAAGCAATACATTTTTATGAAGGATATCCAGTAATCGGCCGGCTACATACCCACAGTAAATATGGATTTAGTCAACACCGATTAAAGACTTGTCATTCGGAGGAAAGCAATAATAATTAAATACAGTGATCTCTCACTTATGCGCGGGCGTTGGGGACAGCGAAAAAAACGCGTATAAGTGAAAAACGCGCATAAGTGAAAAACCACAAAAGGGAGCTTAAAAGTGAAAAATCAATACAGTGTATTGTTAATACTATGTATATACTTCCGGAATTGAACTGAAAATAGTCACGCAGAGTTTCCAAAGCTTCAAACGCTACTGAGTGAGTTGGGAGAACTTTTGCAACATCTTCATCATCGTCGTCCTCTTCATCTTCGTCACCACCATTTATTTCGGCTGCAATGTCTCCTATTTCCCGCAATTGAGCTATGATTAAATTTTCATCTGCATCAACGAAATCGTTGAAAGTAGTGCACGTAGCGAGTCCACCAAGATACAATATGCCAATCTTCTTCGTTTATGTCATTTTCACAGTTTTCATTTTCTAGCTCCTCACATTCATTTTCGGCTGGAAACGAAAATCCTGCTTTCTTAAAGCAGCTTTTAATGCATTTGTCAGTAACGTTTCTCCATGATGAACACAACGTATAAATTGCATCAAGGACGGTAATTTGCTTCAATTCGTCTTTTAATGCACGTTTTGTTTCTGATGTAGCCAGAAGTCGAAGGATTAAAGTTTTTCTGTAGTGCACTTTCACACAACGGATGACACTCAGATCCAAAGGTTGAATCTTGCACGTGCAATTTGCAGGAAAAACACAACTTTCGTGTTATTGAAAGTTGGAAGATCTTGTGGGTGAGCAGGACACTGATCCATGAATAACAGAAATTTCCGTTTTTCTTTTTGCATTTTCCTGTCGAATTTTTGAAGGAAATCCAAGAAAATATGCGATGTCGTCCACGCTGTTTTGTTGCTAGCGCAATCGCAAGGACGCTTCTTCACGTTCTTAAAACAGCGAGTTTTTTTTTATCTGCCAATGACCAATGGCGGGAATTTTTCTGAACCATCAGCGTTGCAACACAGCAAGGCAGTTAGTCTTTCTTTACTTTTTTTTCCACTATGGCATGGTTCTCCCTTGAATGTTAAGGTTCTGTCGGGCATCAGTTTATAAAAAAGTCCAGTTTCGTCAGAATTGTAGATGTTTTTCGGTTCTTATCTGTTTAATAAAGTAGCCAAGTCTTCTTTCCATTGTTCTACAGTGTTTTCATTGACACTCGCACTTTCCCCAGAAAGGACACGAGTTGACAAGCCATGCCTATTTTTGAATTTTTCAAACAATCCACATGTGATGCAGAAAAGTTTTCCATTTCAAAACTCTTTGACAATTGTACGGCCTTCTCCCTTAGAAGCTCAACGTTAACAGGAATGTTCGATTGACGAGCTTCTTTAAACCATAGCTACAAAACCTTCTCAAATTCTTCGAACTTTCCACCTTGAGTTCTGCTTCTTTTCTTCGACTGAATTCCACATTCTCGATGAGCGACTATAATCGCCTCTTGAATTTTTTAAATCCCTCTCAATGTCGACTCTGGAACATTAAAATGCTTCGCTAAAGCTTTTATAGAGTTGCAAGGATTTTCTTCGAATTTTTTTATAACAGCCATTTTTTTTTTAAACGAAAGCTACAATTTTGTTCGTTTTGCCGTTTTAAAACGATACCATCTAACCCGAACTCCAAAGAAGGTTCTTTTGTTAGCGATCAATGTCACGTGGTACGTACCGTACTAACCACTCTAATTGGCTGCTGTATAAATGCGACTTTTACTGCCGTCAGTCACAAGACCCCTCCGGTACACCCGTGTATATGGTAGAGGAATATGTTCCGGGAATCCAAACGATAAGGGAAGGACGAGGGAATACATTTCTAGAAGCAGAACAAAAAAGGAAAAGTTTTTGCGATAAGCAACACCTGACTTGAGGAAACTACTTGAACTGAAATTTTTTTTTCGACGCGCATAAGTGAGAGCTGTTTTTTTATTGTGGCGCATAAATGAATAAGAGTTATCATTGTTTTCCTATATTCATGGCCGGGACCGTGAAAAAAACGCGTATAACTGAAAAACGCGCATTAAAGAGAGCGTGTATAAGTGAGAGATCACTGTATCTCATTTCATTACTTTTAAAATGTTCTAGATTAAATTTTAAAATTTGGGGTGGACTGTAAAATTGTAAAATATTCAGACTACCTATGTGCCAAATTTCATTATTGTAAGTACCATAGATTCGTCAGAACACGCCGAACATACAACACACATACTTTATTTTACAATAGTCTACATTCGCTGCCAAAAGTTAAGCACGGTTTGGAAAATGTTAATTTCTGGAAGCTAATCTAAATTTAAGAGGCTGCAATTTGCTGCAGAGTTAGATGGAAATATGCAAATGTGTTATGTAACAGCCAATCACAGTTTCGTGTGAGAAATATAAAAAAGGCAGTCGTATAAGAAGCCAGCATTGTGAAGGGTTAGAGGAGTGTAAGTGCTGTAAAAAGTGTTTATAAATTTCGTAGGATTAGTTTTCAAAACGGAAATGTTTCTGTGATTTTCTCAATACGAATAGCAAATAGTGAGCGCTGCCATTCTGTGGGTTGCCTTGAAGAAGGGCAACCAATCACTGATGTTGCTCTTTTCTTTGGTATTCATCCTGTCATTTCAGGATAATACAAACAAGCCAAATAGTTGTCCAAAGACCTGTGGCCCTCTGTCCAAAGGTTACAACCCCTGCGGTTGATCGATATATTGCTGTTGTAGCAAAGCATGGATCATGCATGGCTGTGCCAAAGGGCAAATCCTTCCCTAAGAAATAAATATGTCAATGTCATCAAAAAGCAACTCTTGCGAGAACTGCCCAGTAGTTTTCAAATTTACAAATCTATAGACATTACGCCTCACACAGATGAGGCCTTAAAACACACGACGCAGTTTTTTAACACAATGCAACCATCTGTAGTACTCTCAGACATATTGGAGCACCGATTATGCTTCTCACAATTCTGAATCCACCTTACACTGTACAATGCCATGAGATTCTGTCAAGAAACTCATGCCAAATATTATTGAAGCCACCATTGTGACTAGACATGCCGCAAGTAAAAACTTATTCCTAAAATAGCAATCATCACTTCTGATATCCCATTCCAATTTAAAAAACTTCAGTTCCCAGTTCGTTTAAGTTTCACTGTTAGCATCAACAAGGCACAATCACAATCGCCTAAAGTCACAGGACTCTGTCTCATTAAACCGTGTTTCTCCCACGGTCAAGTGTTCGAGTGAATTGGATACCTTTTAGATATCGCCTAAATTTCTCGCCAGATATGGTTATTTTAATAAGTGTAGAGGTATACTCTCTGAGGGGGCCAAATTGCCCGTTGGCTAAGTCCCGCCTACGTGATTGGGGACCTGGTCGCTGGAAAATTCCTTTGGATTTAAATAGTGGACTGTATGAGGTACTAGAGATAGCTACTAGGTATAACTAAAATTTATTTACAATTAATAAACTATTTACACGATTATTTGGATTGGGGCAATCCCCTTTTCCATACAAGAGGTTGGGAGCACAGTAGTGCGTCCGCTGAGTTCGAATGCTATCTAGCGTCTGCCTAAGACGGGATATATTTTGGTGAAGCTATCGCCTTATTGGCGAGCTTGTAGCTCGCCAATGAGGCGATAGCCAATTCAACCATAGACACCAGGCTCCAACACTCTCTCTTGTGGAAAAAATAATCAAGTATAAAATGCTCATTTTTTTTATTTGTGTTCCTCTTGCACATGGGACATACTTATTTCATTGAATTTAATTGTTTCTAAAGTTACATTTCACTCAACAAAATTTAAAAAAAAATACCTATTTGGTCTATTAATCTATTTTATTTCAAATTCAAAATTACCTCAACTTACAAAAATATTTCTAATTTTTCTGTCTACCTATTATCTGAGTAATTTGGGGTTAAAAGTTACTGCGTTGCCCAAACCAACACATTTCATTGTTGTGTTAAAAAAAATATATACACATTTAAGTTGTAAAATTTAAAAAGTAATAGAATCATTTTTTTCTGTTTTTTAGTAAACAAGCATGTTTTCTCACTCCTCTTACCATTCATCCTTCTCAACTGCCTTTTTCAAAAACTTAAAACTCTTAATTCTTAGAAAGTACAATTGCAGACTAGGTTATCGGGGATAGTCCTGCATCAATCCCTAAGGGAAAGATTGAAGGTCAACACCTCATCAATTTGAGCCACGCTCAGATGATAACACATCAGTAGGCACCTGTATTCAGATTTCCACACAATGCAAAAGTCAGGACATTTGAGGCTACAACAGATTTATTGTGCACCACCCTCCAGTGCAGGACTGTATTAGGATCGAGTTCCTATCTCGCAGCTACGATTGCTTATCTGCTATTCCTGCACGTAGGAGTTCAGGGGAGGACAGATCATTAGGGTATTTAATGCTGTGTTTACTTAGAGTAAAACCCATGAGCGGTATAAATATTTAAAAAATGTACCTCTAATTCAGTTTACATGGTGTTCACAGTAGCGATCAATAAGTTTCATCCGATCTTGGATGAGGTACAGCTATTGAGTGAGCCAATGTTATGTTTCAATAGACTGTAGACTGACACCAGGAAGAACAAAATTTCAGATTACTTAGCGCAAAGGAATTTCTGTAAACATAATTTCAAACAATTCCAAAAATAAAAATTAGGTATTGTAATGACTTCTAATGACAGCAGAAGACAAGCAACACTTCAGTCTCCTTCATATGAAATTTGAATTTCCAACTCTGTTGAAATTAGCTGAAGCATATACTATTGGTGACCAAGTGTTAGTATTCATATCGAAATACATTTTTTATAGTCAATTACTCAAAAAAGCCAAAATAAACCATTTGACTGATAAATTTATTACATATTTATAAAATAATATTAATTTCAGTTTTTTTTTAGCTAAAAATTCTATTTTACTATGTTTTTTTTTTACAAGACCATGTGCACTGTACATTTTGATATGTTCTTATTAACTCTTTTATACCACTCATGTCGAAACCTTTACAATATCTGCGTTATTATTTCTAGGTACCAGATATTGAGTATGTTCTTCATTGAGGGAAGATGAAACTTCTCTGGCTAAGTATGCTTTCCCTTATATTTCTTTGTATTAAATATCCAATCATTACCTACAAATAAATATAAAGTACTAGAAAACATAATACATAAGCTAACAAGTACTTTTATTCGATTTGACAGTACACAGGAGTACCATTTGGTCTTCAATGTTGACATACTTTGTCTATGTCTAGTAACCTTTGTTCATGCATGAGAATCTTCCGCGCTTCCGCTTTTTGTGCTTTTTTCCATGTTTTTTCCGCTCTCCAGTAATTTTTCGCTGGTTTTTTAACATGATTTTGGTCGATTTTAAGAATATGATATCAACAGTGTTTCTAGCCAATGAGAATATATTTCTAGCTTTGAAAACCGGATGTTCTAGACAGGTTTTTATATACTCTAGAGTTGCCAAGTGCTCCGGAATTTCCGGAGTTCCTCCGCTAAAGCATCGAAAAAGCAGCAACTCCGCCTCAAATAGGGTTCACTCCTGAAATCGCTTCAATGCAGGCTCGGACATGAAAATCTTCCAGATTTCCACTTTTTGTGCTTTTTTCCACTTTTCAGTAATTTTGCGTGTTTTTTCTAACGTGATTTTGGCCATTTTTATGTACTAAGGGGTAGGCCTGGTCCAAGTATCGATACATAGTGAAAACCCGGTGTGAGGTCGACATCGTCACATCGGTTTCACGATGTATAGTGACTTTTTTTGATCTCACACACAGGGTTCCCATGGGTGCTTAGAAAGTGCTTATAAGTGCGTATTTTGACCTTACATTTATAAGGGCCCTTAGAAGTGCTTATTTGCATCAATAGTCCTTAGAAAGTGCTTATTTGCATCAATAGTCTTTAAAAAGTGCTTATTTTCCTTTGAAAAAAAAATTAAGTTTTCAAATGACGATATTTTTGTACAATATTTCCGACCTCTTTTTAACGGCTGATCGGCTATAAAACTGCTTACAAGTACGGTTTTGGTGATGATTTGGGAACTGGCTTGCTTGAATGGCAACCCTTGATATGCGATATACAAATTCTCGATCAACTCTTGATGAGCAAGTATCTTAATGAGCTCATAATACACTTTAAAAACTTGAAAACCCATGAAAATAGTTCTGGTTTCGACTTGTGAGTGGCTCTCGCAATGCTAGAGGAATAGAGCCTGATAGAGGAAACTAGAATACAATCATCAAATGTTAATTAATTTTGTTTTATTCAGTTACCCACGAGTGCAATGTTTAAAAAATTTATTATAATTATGGGGAAGTATATTTTTAAGTTTGTAGGTGAATCGAAAACAATATAAAAATAATTCATTTTAATTAATACTGCTATCTGAGTGGTAACCCGATGTGTTGCAATTTTTTTTAAAATCTAGTTTTTTTTATGCTTCTAATTCTTTGTAACTACTATCCCAGAAAAAAAAAAGAAAAATTTTGAAGATTTTGTTGAGTGATTCTGCTTTGAAAATTTGAAGCAATTGGTTATCAGTTCCAAAAGAAACCCATCGTCATCTGACCGTGGTTCAAAATTATGTGGCAATACGCTGAACGGCTTAGGCTGGGACTGAGGTAATTAGATGAATATCTATTCAATAAAGTTGCATTTTATTTTGTAACCTTTTTATAAATTTATCAAAGTTTTTGCATAACTCTAATGATCTGTTTTGTTCACGGGAAAAAAAAATATTTTTTTAGAAACTCGTTCGGTCTCCAATCCAGTCAAATTTGACTCTGACGTATGCAACTTGCAAACCTTTTACATACTTTTAGTAAATTAATAGTTTGTCACTAATTATATTTTATTGAAACCTCCGATGTGCAAATAAATGAATTTACTTCTTATTTTCATTATGAATTTATGAAAGTGTATTATAAAATAATTACTGGGATGGGTAATTTCCATTTCATAAGCAGGCTGAAGCTGCAGATACAGCAAGGTAAGCACTGTAATTTCAAAAACAAAAAGAAATTTAAAATTAAAATATTAGGGAATTTTTGAAAATGAAAGTGTTGGTGGATCAGGGAGGTGACCCCTAAAGACCATTAAAAAATAAAAACAAAACAATATGAAAATAATAAGAAAACTAAATCAAACTTGCAACAGCAGCTTTGAGATCGATAACACCAAGTCCTGTCCTCATAAAACTTAACTCTTTCTTTCCCTCTTTATAAAAGCAAATGCACTGCGAAAAGATAAAAGAACAACATCCAAAGTTGCTTTTTTTTTTGCGGTCTCCATTCTATAGTTTGTATATGTACTTACACATATACTAACTACTAGTCACTCCGTGCCTGTGTAACACCATGGGCAACGCCTTGATGTTTGGTTGTTATCTGGTGTTAAATTTTCCGCAAATTTCAAATCCGTTAAAATTTTTTATTCAACCTTTAACGATTAACGAGATAGAAAAAAGCACTGAAGAACGCCAGTGATAACTTTAGTAAACTTTTGCTTTACTGGAATCCATTTAGAAGGAAATCCAAATGAATGAATCTCGAAAGAAACGAAGGTCATTCGAATTTGTTCTTTCTTTGGGGATGAAAAAAAAACTTGGCATGGTTCCAAAGGCATGTTTTTGTACATGTACGTGGCATGGTTCAAGGGGACACATGAGAGCAAAAAGTCTAAATTTTGATGTTTCTCTATTCCTCTCATTTACTGCAGTAGCATGAAGAATGGTGAAAAAAACTATTAAATTCATTTTTAAATGTTCTAGATTGAATTTTAAATTTCGCCTCGACCCTAAAATTGTAAAAAAATTTGGACTTCCTGTGTGCCAAATCTCATTACTGTAAGTGCCATAGATTCATCAGGACTTCGCGGGCAAGAAACAAACAAACAAACAGACAGATAAACACTTCCTTTTATAATTAGTAGAGATACATGTACACGTAAGTGCACACATATTAACTGCTGAATTTTGTAAAAATCAGACGGGTTATTTTGAAAAATTTAATTTTTGTGTGGCCTTATTTGTGTATAATTTTTAGAAAATAGACTTGAATATTAAATTTTTTACATGCTACTGTTCTTATAAGATTAACTAATTTGTAAGAACATTCCCCATTTGGTCGAAAGTCTGGTATTACATTGTATAATATGGTTTTTTCAATGTTTTATTTTAAATCCTTATAAAAGTCCTTATTTTGTACTAGAAAGTGCTTAGTATCTTTCAACAGGACGGGAAAGAGAGTTGCTTGGTTTTTCCTTGGGGACTTAAGAACTGGTATCTTAGAAACAGACACTTTTGCGGTGTCGGGAACTCGAATGGGAATTTTACTTTTTCTAACTGGAAGAGGCGCAATTTGGTAATTGGATGCCGGATAAAAATGACGTAGTCTCTTGTCGAATGTACTACTTCAGAATCTTTTTTGTGGAGAGGGTTAGGCCTATTGATCTCATAATTTACGTCAGAAAGTTTCTTTAAAATAACGTATGGTCCTGTGAAAGTAGGATTTAATTTTCGACTATTAGGATAAACAAATTCTTCGTATATTACAGGATCTCCGATTTTAAAATCACTTTTAGTGAAACGGGTGTCGTATCTCTTTTTTGAAATCTCGTTGAGTTTTTTAATTTTTCTTCGGCGCGTTTTCGGACTTCTTCAATAGGCGGGTACAGGTTTGGTTCAACCAAAGGGTCATAAGGAAATTTTCCATACATTAAATATGTAGGTGGGAACTTAGTAATCGAATGAGGAGTGTTGTTGTACTCTTCCATGACTTGTTTGAGTAATTGCGTCCAAGTAGTAGTACTTGGTTGAGCAATAATTTTACATTTCAACCTACTTATAAGGGTTTGATTACGCGCTCAACTTTACCATTAGTTTGGGGTCTGTGTGCAGAAGTTAATAATTGCGTAACGTCGTATTTTTTCAAGAAATGCTTAAATTTAGGTGACGTAAAAGCTGCATGTCTGTCACTCAGAATTTTCTTTGGAGCTTGAATTTGAAATACCTGTTTAAGACAGTTAATATAAGCGTCTGATGTCACACTTTTTGAAGGGAATGTCCAAATGTATCTTGTTGCATGATCGATTAAAATATGCAAGTATTTTTTAGGAGAGCCATAGTAGCTTAATCCTCCAACCGTATCAACTGAAATTAACTCAAAGGGCTCATGGCTTGTGGGAACTGACTCTAAAAGGCCATATTTGTTTTGTTTTTTCCTTTTATTTAATTGGCAAACTTCACAGTGTCGGACATAATTCCGAACATCATTTACTATACCAGGCCAATAATATTGTGGCGATAATAAATTTAACATAGATGACACTCCTAGGTGTCCATACTGAATATGTGCTTTCTCTAATACCTTCGATCGTAGAGATAATGGGACAACAACTTTATTTAAACCTTGTTTCTTAATCGTCCAAAGATGATCCAGTTTTTTATATTTTCGATTGTAATCGTTGTCCTTTTCTTGACTTTCTTTGAGCTCTGAATGAGTCAATAACTGTGCTTTTGGCATCATGTGGTTACTTATGGGGTTTCTAGTTAGCATGTCGGCTTTTACATTAGTGGATCCCTTTTTGTATTTAATTGCAAAATTGTACATTGATAGTTTCAACGACCATCTAAAAAGTCTACCGGGGGCAGCGTGATCAGTATAAATAGTGAAGAGATTACCATGAAGATAGCAGTAAAATTTATCAACGGAATCTATTATTGCCAAACACTCGAGTTCTGTGATCGCATAATTTTTCTCGTAGGGTCATAATTTTCTAGAGTAGAAGGAAACTGGGTGTATTGATCCATCTGGATGTTCTTGTTTAAAAATTCCTGAAATTGCTTCTCCTGATGCATTGGTGTAAAGATGAATGGGTTTGGAATCAGTTTTTGTAATTTCATTCAATTTTCGATAGTCGATGCATAAACGAGTTTTAGAGTTTTCATCTCGTTTATAAGCTAGAGTTACAGGAGCTGCATAAGGGCTATAAGAAGGTTTGATAATATCTGCCTTTAAAAGTTCATCAATTTGTTTTTTGATTTCTGCATTGTCTTTAGGCGAGGCTCTGTATGGGCGACAAGCAATTGTCAGTTCCTAGTTTAAAATAACTCGTTGAGGTTCTAAATTAATTGATCCTACATCATATTTAGTCTTGGCAAAAACATTTTTGTGTTTGTCAACTAGAGCAGTTAATTTTCCATCAGAGTTAACACCATAATTGATATTATCCACATTATCATTAGAATTAACGCAAGGAATAGTACAGTACTTAATATTATCATTCTTATCACAAGAGTACACATTTTCACATTTATTATTTTCAATTTTAGAACATTGTTTATCACAAGTATTCTTTCTAACAGTATTTTCATATGATACAAAATTATTGCTTTGATTGTTATTAGAATATCTCGAATAACCTTGATCACAAAAATGATGAGATATTTGCACAGAAGTTAAAGGAATATTTGACTTTAAATTATGATTCATTTGAAAAATTTGTCGCGTTTTGAAATTGATTTTCAAATTAAATAGATAAACAGTTTCTAAATTCAGCATTGCATAGTTTAAAGTAGAGTTGATGGCTAAAAATTCAAGTTGTTTTGTAATGACACCAATTTTAATATTGATTAAAACAATTTCACTTACCCGAATAGCACCAACTGCTTGTTGAATTTGGATCTTGGGGTTCGTAGTTAGTGTCATATTTCACATGTTTGAGTAAATGTTCAGGAATGATGTTTGCATTTGTGCCTGTGTCCAATAATCCAATAAATGTTTTTTGACCACAAAACAAAGCCATTTTAAGGTATGGTCATCCAACATGTTGAGTTTGTCCGTATTGAATAGCTGGTTGAGGAGGCCTTCGCTGAGGGAAAGTTCGAGTCCGGTCCTGCAAACGTCGGGCACGGTAGTTGAAGGGCTCTCTGTGCACCAGAGGCATCCAAAATCTTGGCTGCATTGGGAATCTTTGCCGGGGTTGAAACCTTTTCGTCTGGACAGGTAACTGCTACGGGAACGGGTACTCGATCCAAATTGCTTTTTTGTTCTTGTTTGCTTGTTTCATCATCGGGTAACTGGCTGCATAAATTGTTTGCAACTCTTAACCATTCCGTAATGGTAGCTGACTCTTTCACGATGATGAGTTCTTTATTGTTCCGAGGCAAACCATTTGTCAATCCTTGGAGTAGAATTTCCTCTGGAAGCTGTAGTCGTTTACCAATGTCGAATTTCTTTTTAAAGTACGAATCAATGTCTGAATGTTTGTTGCACATTGTGTAGATGAAGATGTCAAATGAAACTAGAGAAGTTCTTGAAAAGTAATTTATAATTCCTTGGCGGATATTGGCCCATTGAGTTTCGATGACGCAATGAGTTAGGTAAAAGTTCAAGATGTCAGTACGTTTATTCTGACCCGCATGTTTGCCGTGTACGGCGTCCCGTATCGGAGGAAAGTGGAGTCCTGGGGTACCTGATGCCTGCTCTTTGGTCCATGCTTCTGCGTAGACGGGCGGCTGGAGTTAGCCTGCTCTGGTCAATCGGCTAGCTCAATTTCTCTAACCCCTCTGTCGTGCTGAACTCTAACTAAATTGGGTATTTAAGGTTAGTGTTGCAGTTAGGGATACCTGGGCGAACCGGCGGTCTCACATCCCGACACTGTAGCGCTATATTCTGGTTGTGACCCCTGAGGCAGCTCCATGATCTGTTGCTGGACAACTGCCGGACACTGCCTCCCCTGGTTGGGCTCCACGGTGGGCGGGGGCGCACCAGAATGAACATTTCCCCTTTTTCATGGATCCTAAAACTTTTTCTTGCCCAGACGGAGGCCTTAATCCATCAAACCAAACTGAACCAATTAATCAACCAACTATATCTGAAATTCCCGAAAATGCACCTTTAAATAATCAATTTAACAACCCACCAAAATTTTTAATTATACATAACGAACATGGACTACTTGCAAAAATGTCACCCTTTCTAATTCAAAAATACATTCATAATGCTGCCGGCAAAGTTAAAAATATCAAAAAAGTTAGATCTGGAGATTTATTAGTTGAGTCCGTATCATTCAAACAGACAGAAAATCTTTTGAAATTAGAAATTTTGGAGACGTAAATGTTGAAGTTTTTGGCCACAAAGCATTAAATTATACAAAAGGAGTTATCTCTTCCCAAGATTTAATCATGGTTTCAGACGAAGAATTTGTAGATGAAATGAAGGAACAGAAAGTATGCGCAGCTAAAAGAATATTCATTTTCGCAAAACGAAGGCGTTCCTCAGGGCAGTGTCTTAAGCGTCATACTTTTTATTATAAAGATAAATGGCATTACTGAACAACTTCCACCATATGTGCACAGAACGCGATTTGTTGACGATTTCCAAATATTTTGCTCGGGAATAAATATCCCTTTTATAGAAAGACAACTTCAAATGACAATTCGAATCATTAGCAAGTGGGCAAAGAAAAATGGCTTTGTATTCTCATCACAAAAATCAGTTTGTGTTCACTTCACTAGAAAACGTGGCCTATATCCAGAACCTCATATTTTATTAGACAGAACTACTATTCCAGTAGTTCCTGAAACTAAATTTTTAGGTATAATGTTTGACTCTAAGCTAACTTTCCGATCACATATTAGCATCTTAAAACGAAAATGCAATCAAGCATTAAACATCATAAAGGTACTGGCAAATACCACATGGGAAGCCGACGCACCCTCTCTTTTAAGAATTTACAAAGCAGTCGTTCGATCTAAGCTTGATTACGGGTGTGTCGTCTATGGATCAGCTGCAAAATCGACTCTACAAGCTCTTGATACAATTCACCATCAGGGCCTCCGAATATCTATAGGAGCTTTTCGAACATCACCCGTCCAGAGTTTGTATGTTATGGCAGGTGAGCCAAGTTTAAAACTTAGACGAGAGAAACTTGCTCTCAAATACTATTTTAAAGTTAAAACTAACCTTTCTCATCCATTATACAACAGCATAACCCATCCCAAATTTAAAAATAATTACTATTTGAAACCATCTTTCATACCTGTCTTGGCAATTCAAGATATGAAATATTTCGATAAAAGTGGACTAGTTTTATTTAGTTAATTACTTGATATATGTACATATTTACAAATTGAATGTGACATGACAATTTGAGCACCATAGCTCTGAAGACAAGAGATGGACAATACCATCAAATATAAATGCATGAGCGCAAGAGCTCGTATAAGGGGAGAAATGGACCAGACCACCTTCACCCTCGAGAAACAATCTTTTTCTGAAAATGGAACAAAATACAAAAATTCACACAACTCCCACATAGCGCCACAATTGGCACGTTCTCGCTCGAAGTTGCGACGTGAGGCTCCAACATCCCGCCCCACGTTGAATGTTTGCATTCAACAATTTCTACAATTTTCTAATCAATTATACTATATGGTTATAAACTCTCAATTAAACACTCAGAATACCTTACAAAGCACAAATTACTTGCACAGTTATTAGAATTGACAAACACACAATTATGCAATTTTTAAACCTTACATAACTAATTCAAAATAATACAATTATATACACAATTTTAAATAGATTAAATAGTAATAGAGTATACAGGAATCATAAAAATGCAATAAGTTTCTAAAACTGAATTAATTATCAGTGCTACTAGTTTTAACTGGCAAAATGCGTATTTTGGAAATTGGTTTTTTTTTAATAACCCATGAGCCGTACGTACATTCACAACTCTTATATGTCCATCACTTCCAGGAATAACTTCAGCGATTCTTCCCAATGCCCATTTACAACTGGGAAGGTTATCTTCTTTTATAATGACCATCATTCCTGGTTTTACATCATTTTTTACAACTTGCCCTTTTTGCCTTTGTTGTAAATTACTTAAATAATCCAATTTCCAATTTTTCCAAATTAACTGAGATAATTTTTCTGTTCTTTGCCACCTTGATAATCTGTTGTCAGGGGTATCTATAAGTTCAGGCTCAGCTATTGCATTAATAGGTCGACCTATGCAGGGCCCGATTTAGAAAATTTGGTATAGTAGGCGCAACACGCAGGAAGGGGGCCCCCCATGTTATCCGTTCATCACAAAAACTAATTTTAAAACAATAATTGGTACTTACGTATTTGACTGTTGACCGTTTCAAAAATTGTTGAAAAAACATTCCAGAAAATATAAAAAGTTATTTTTGTTTAAAATTTTTAGATACTTTTGAAACTTTGGGGCCCTTTAAATTATGGGGGCCCTAGGCCCGTGCCTCACGGGCCTAATGGTAAATCAGGGCCTGGACCTATGAGAAAATGGCCTGGAGTTAATACCCGACAATCATTTACATCTGATGATATTGGGGTAAGTGGTCTGGAATTGAGAATTCCCTCAATTTCCGTAGTTAAAGTGCTAAATTCTTCTATATTTAAATTTGCCTTACCCACTGCCCTTTTTAAATGATGTTTGAAAGATTTTACTCCAGCTTCCCAGAGTCCGCCGAAATTTGGAGCTCCAGGAGGAATAAATTTCCAATTAATACCATCCGAGACCAAATAATTACCTAGAACTTCATCTGGATGTTTTACTAAATTATGTAGTTTCTGGAGTTCGGATTGGGCTCCTACAAAATTTGTGGCATTGTCAGTGAATAATGTGGCGCATTTACCTCGCCTAGCAAAGAATCTTTTAAGAGTTGCAATGAAGGATTCTGAAGTTAAATCACTAACTACTTCTAAATGTTTAGCATTGGTGGCCATGCACACAAAAATTGCTACATAGATTTTATGAAGGGTGCCTTTTCTCTGGCCTTTATATTTGACAAAAAATGGGCCACAAAAGTCCACGCCTGTGTTAGTAAATGGAGAACTAACATTAACCCTTTCAGCAGGTGGATTACCCATAAGTTGGTGAACTATTACTGGCTTATTTCTTACACATGCAACACATTCATGAACTACTTTCCTAGCTAAATTCCTGCCATTTAGAGGCCAAAATCTCTGTCTCATGTAATACAATAATGCTTGTGGACCAAGATGATGAAATTTTAAATGATAATATTCCATAATTAAACGAGTAATCTTATTCTTAGCTGGCAGTACAATTTGGTGTTTTTGTTCGAAACATACATTTGAGTTAGCAAGCCTTCCACCAACTCTTAACAAATCATTGTTGTCACAAAATACATTTAAAGATTTTAAACTGCTTTTACCAGGAAGGGGTTTACCCTTCTTTATACACACAAACTCTTCAGACAATTCTGTTTGCTGAATCCATTGCAAAACTACAGTTTCAGCTTGCTGAAATTCCTCCTTACAAATAGGTGCACTCCTTTGGTCATCTTTGTTCAAGGAATTATATAGAAACCTGAAAAGATAACTAATAATTCGAATTATTTTACCATAGTTATTGGAGACAGAAATAATGTCTGATAGTACAGAGTTACTATCGACCAATGAAGTCAAAGCTACTTCAACTGGCTGTTTCAATTCACATGTGAAGTCACTATTATTTGTCACTGGGTCCAAAGAACAACCTCCATGGTTGTTCAGTTCATTCAAAAGAAATTGTGGTCCATAACACCACAAGTCAAGAACTTGAAGTTGATTTGGAGATACACCTCTGGACACAAAGTCGGCGGGGTTGTTTTCCGAAGTCATATGTTTCCATTGAAAGTCCCTTGTTAGTTCTTGAATCTTTGCCACTCGATGACTGACAAAAGTTTTCAGCAAATGGGGAGGCTTTTTTATCCATGCGAGAACAATGGCCGAGTCGGACCATAGCACAACTTCTTCAATCGACATCTTGAGGGTTTTCACAACCCTTACCGTAAGCTGTGATAACAGCACCGCTGCACAAAGCTCCAAGCGAGGAATTGATACTGTTTTGATTGGGGCAACTCTGGACTTTCTGCACAATAAGTGAACAGATTTAGTTCCACTGGATGGGCACCATTTTGCATAAACCGCTGCACCATATGCTGATGTAGATGCATCTGCAAACCCGTGAATCGTTATATTACCATCATTGGGAAAGTGTCTTGGAATGGTCAGCCTTTCTAGAGCAGGTAGTTCCGATACGAATTCTTGCCACTTCTTAATTACCTCTTCAGGAAGGGGGGCATCCCAGTCCAATTTTAGAAGCCAAAGATTTTGAATGAACACTTTCGCTCTTGTTATGACTGGTGCTATCAGTCCCAGAGGGTCGAAAATTCTAGCAATTTCCGAATTTTTTTTTTTTGGTGTAAGTAGGTTGCGACTGGAAGCTTACTTTGAACGAGAAACAGTCTGTATTGGGCTGCCACAATACACCCAAGGCTTTGACAGGTTTTGTATCTTTTGAATCATCAAAAGAGTAATGCTCGTTGCTAAAGTTTATATTGAGTCTAGCATCATTCGCATACCATTTGTGGAGAGTCATTCCACCTCTATCTAATAATTGCACTAATTGTGACTGCAATTTCCTAGTACCTTCTAGATCGTGCGATCCAGTCAAAATATCGTCCATGTAGAAATCTTCCCTAGCGATCGCAGCTGCCTCTGGAAAGTACTTCTCTTCATCATCTGCGAGTTGCTTTAAAGTTCTGGTTGCCAAATAGGGAGCACTTGTTGTTCCATATGTGACAGTACAAAGTTTGTAGACCTTGACTGGTTGTTCTGGACTTTCTTTCCACAAAATTCGTTGTAAGTCTCTTTGTGAGGGATGAATTAAAATTTGTCGGTACATTTTCTCAATGTCCGTAGTAAACACAAAGCGATGTTTTCGAAAACGAAGCATGATTGAAAATAGATCCTGCTGTGCTATTCCTCCGTTTTGTTGAAGTGCATTCCGTTGGTGGTTGATGCAGATCCATTAAATACAACTCGCAATTTTGTTGTATTTTTCTCGGGTCTATAGACTCTGTGATGCGGTAGATAGTAGCAAATAGGGCTGGACGATATAGAAATTTCTTAAATCGATTTATCATCCATCTAATATCGCGATTTAGTGATAAATCGATTTAACCTTCAGAATATGGAACCTATTTTTTAATAGAGTGACAAAAATGGTCGTTATACAGCCCCCTGTATTATATTGTATATACTTAGTTTTTCTCAGAAATATTTTGAAAGGTATGTTATCTATAAAAAAAAATGCCCCCCCCCCCACACACGCAATTTCTTATATCAATATTAATCATATTTTATGTCAATAAATCCATTTTTATTCTGATTTAAGTCTTGGAGTACATAATTTCAATTTTAAACAATAGATTGAAATAATAATTATCCCGCCTCAAATGAAAAATTCATTGAAGTAATTTGAGTACATTTATTTGTTGTACTTATTTGTTGTACAATACTATTCTATGCAACTAAATGTTCCAATTGCACTTATTTATTTCAGTTTTGATTTTTTTTTTTTAATTTTTCCTTTTGCATTCTAAAAATTATTTAACCGTTTTAATAAATTTGATGAACTTGTTCTTTATGAAATAATATAAAAACAGCTTATTGCTATTCTAAGCAACAATAGATGTCCATCTGCATGAACTTATTTTCAGATTTTTAACTTTTTGTTTCAATTGAAAACATTTCTCATGAATAAAATTCAACAAATAAAAAATATAGCTTATATTGTATACAAAACCGCATGTGAAAAAGAAAGGCATCACATAATAGGTTCTAGATCTAAAGAATAAAAAGTTGTAAAAAAAAATTAAAACTGAGACTAAATATATCTTTTATTTTGGGCCAGAAAAACTTGCATTTTTAGGCAGTAAAGAAATTTGATTTTTGCAAATCACAAATCACATCTCCACCAAGTCAATGAATCTTCATTTAAATCAACTTTTGGCATTGATAAATAGTTTTGAAGTTCACTTTCAACTTTTCTAGCTGGAATATCAATCGCATTCACTGCTTCCTTGTCATTGTCATAATCAGTTTTTTCACTTGCTGTATTGTTGGACGTATTTACATTACATTGTGATAGCATGTGTGATTTTTTTTTTACCCATTCTTTATCTTCCATGTAATTCAAACGAAATCTTGGATCACATACGTCTGCAAATTTTAAAATGTGCATCAAGTCAATGCATTCATAACTTTCCTCTAATGCAGAATTTTTTTTTTATATCTTATACGAATTGTTTGTCTGTATCCTTAGCTTGCAGATCTTTTAAAATTTTCCTTAATACAGGCAAAACAGCATGCTGTTGAATATTTGTCTCCTGACAGATTTTTTGTTACATCTTCCATTAACCTTGTTGACTACAAAATCTTCTAATTCAGATACTTCATTTTTATTCATTTCAAGATGTTTTTTGTGGGATAATCCTGCATCACCTTGCAGAAGGGCAATTGATTTTGTAGTAATCTTTTGCACAATTTTAATGTGCTGCCCCAACGGGTGGGACAATATGAGCATATTTAGGACATTCTAGACCTCGATACATTGGATGAGTCATGTTGGGAGAAAATGTGCTGAAGTATAAAAAAAATTAAACTTGAGTTATTTTTGTTAACCTGTACTTTCATTAGACAATAATTCATACAGATAAAATATTTAATGAACTTAAAATATTTTAGTGAATTTTTAAGTATTTCAATTAATTCCAAAACAATAGTAATTAAAACTAAGTTACTGAAACATTGCACAAATATATGCAAAACTTATTTTTATTAGAAAGATTCGATGAATTTGGATTTTAAAAATTGAACTTTGTGATTTAAAATAATTAAATACCACGAGAAAAAGGAATTAATCATTTTTTGTTGGAGGGACAGAGCCCAATGGAAGACCCCTTTTAGTCGAAGTTACACATTCATGCATTTAAAAACTCTCTTAAACAGGGGGTTCAACCCTCTGGTGGAAAAAAAAAAGTTTCAATCTGAAAAACGCCAGAACTTTATTTTTCGATTTTTAACTTTTTTTATTTGTTACATATCTATATTGTTTTATGTTGATATGCTAAAGAACTGTCTAGCATGTGAGATTCTGACAAAAATTTCTTAGTAGTTAATTAAGTAAAGTTAGTAGTTATTAGTATTTAATTAAGTAAAATAAAAAATGAAAACTCCATTAAAAAAGCAAAAACAACAAAATCCAAAATGCACTAAAAATAGTGCATTATTTTTAGTGTAAATAAAATGCACTTTTTCGTCATGCTGATTAGCTAAGATCGAAACTCCAGTGTTAAAATTTTTATCAAAAGTATTTAAAGTAACTCCACTGTTAAAGTAAGCAGTTACGAGTTTTGCTAATTAGCATGACGATATATCACCTCGTCCCGCGGCAAAATCGGGTTCCCGATGTATGACTCTAATTTGAAGTATTTTTAATTAATTACAAAATAATAATGAACTAAAAGAATTGCAGAATTAGGTGAAACGAAACTGTTAATATTTTAAATTCCAAATATGAAAACTGACAAAGGATAACAGATGCGTCGAGTTGAAAGCAATATGTCTTGGAAGATCCTAGAGCCAAAGTTTGGAGCACGAAATTTAAATAATGAATGAATTACATGGGGCTGTCTGGTTTGTTTGGCGCGAAAAATCGGATTCGCCGGTCGACTCTTAAATCGAGTTTGGCTGGAAAGCATTCGAAGGGTCTTCGGTACTAAACCGGTTTCTGCGTGTAAATTGCTGCACGCTAAAATCGGATCGTAGCGTTGGCGCTAAATCGGGGACCGGTGGCATTTCAGTACAATGTTACCTACTCCCTCCCCCGTCCTCACAAAATTTTTGGGTGCACGATTTGGCGAGAAAGGGCTTGGCGTTGTAATTGGAGAAAAGCGATAAATAAGTAAAACATTAGTACCATAGACGCCAAATTCTCGGTGCACCGAATAACGAGTGTAAAAATCGAATCTTTAAGATTTCGAATCTTTTGAAAGAGTGTTCCTGATATTAGCCGGTGTGTCTATCTTCCGGAATGAACGGAAAGGAGAAATAAAGTCGAAGATAATTAATTTCAAATAAGACTGATGTATTATGGATGAATTACGTGTTGGAAGGCCGGCTTTTGTTTCTGGAAATCAAAAACATTTTTGAAGAAACATTTGTATTTAAATATGTTTTGGGTTTTTTTTGCATCTGATAGATTTTTTTCTGATTTTGTGAACTTAGTTAATTTATTAGAAACCTATTGAGCTGTTCTAATGTGACATTTAATCAACTACCTACCTACCTTGTTCATAAATACATTTTTTGTATTTGATAAATCACATTGATTAAATTCAAATTTTTAAATTTCTTTTTTCTTATTGTAATGTTTAATGATATTGAAAATGAAATAACTGAACAAGATGCATGTTATTTTACTCAAATAAGTTAAGAACTATGCTTGTACTTAGTTCACCCCAAAATTATATTGAAAACAGGGTATGCCAATTTAAATCATGACTTAAATTTAAAAGAATACTGATTGAAATCAAACTTCTAATCTTGTTTTTTTAATTGAATATTAATAGTACTAAAATGGAATATTCTGGAACAGAATGCATGTTATTTTATTGAAAAAGGGTAAAAATGTGCACCTACTCAGGAACACCTGAAGAATGACCTTTTTTATCTGAAAATAATTGGATTCCCCAGAGAGATGGTAGTATAAATTGGGATTTAGTGGTGCCAACTTTTTAAAATTATTGAGAGGTATAAAACAAACATCACTTTATATACAAGGGTATTTCAGAACTATTCATTTTTTGAAAAGCAATTATGAATATTGTCGGTGTATTTGTTGAATATTTAAACCTCATATTAGAGAGAACCCAGAACTCAAACAAACATATCGCACCCCGGCAAAAAAAAGTGACACAGCTCAAAATTGCAGAATTTGAGAAACATCAACTTAAAGGATACTATAAAACTTATATTGAAATAGTATAAGCTTCTTTTAAGTTTTAGGTAAGTATATATGGCGGTAACTTCTGTTATATTCTATAGAATCGTAATATAACACGCTGGGGCACCTCATACATATTTTTGAATGACAAAACATCAAAATTTTTATTTTTTGACTTGCATCACTTTTTTTGCCGGGGTGCGACATGTAGAACCCAAGGTGTTCTGGTCTCTAGAACTGTACATCTCTTCTGGTAAAGTAGTCTATTAAGAGAGATCGAATCATTTTGCATAGTTAGTTATTTCTATTATTCGTCATATTTACCGCTTATGTTTGAGGTTCCTGGGTCTACCATAAAAACTTTCAAGGGGATCAGACTCCTATGGCACGCTCGGTGTAGATGCTCTTTTAACAATTTATATAATTTCTCATTGGAAATATTTGCCTCTCACGTTTGTGGGAATACAAGGAGCTCAGGACGCTAGGAGTTCGCATCTATAGTAGAATAACACTTGACTATAACAAATATTTCTTTCTACTCACTAAAAACAGGCAGAGGTTGAATTTCAAAGCATTTTTTTGGCTAATTTTGACACTGATTCTTCACAGTTGGAAGGTTACGGAGGTTTGAACTGATGCCTTTCAAGACGGTAATCAACACTTTAAAATTTGTTTTCAGCGTGTTAAAAACTAGCATGGATGCCCTCACTTCATAGTTTAAATAGTAAACATTTTGGAATAAAATAAACTAAGGTTAAATAGAAAGCTAAACTTAAATAGAAAAAAAGAACCTCTTAATATTCACAAAAGAAAAGTACTCTTCTAATAAGCCTGTAATTAAGAAGATCCAAAGGCATGTACGTGTTTTGATTTCCTTTGTGACAACATTGTATTCCAGATATTTCCTTTTGATTCTAGAACAATTTGGTTCCGACAAATTGAAAAAGTTTAAATTTATGCTTTCGTGTCTGGCAGACAAAAAGGTATTTAAAGGAACAAGTAGAGGTTAACAAAAAGGCAAGAAAACCTCTCTGTCCATCTTAATGTGGACTTTTTCTATAATTATTGTGCTGTTATTATTAGGAACGACATACAGATGTGAACTAGTATTTTCATTAATGAAATTTACATTCATGAAAAGCAAAACAAAGGTCACGATTGACTGATTCAATTTAAAAAATTCTCTGCTGTTCTCAGTGCCAAATTTTTAACACCAAACATTCAGACTAGCGAAACCCAGTCTCAAAAGTGTCATTAATGGAAAGTAATGTTTATGTGATGTAATAGATATTGTTTTACATGCAATAATTAATTCATTTTAATATGTAATTATGTGTATAAGCATATCTTTATTCAAAAGGTTATTAAGAATATGCCTGGACCATGAAAACTTAAGATAGTACAAAAGGTGCTCGAGTTGTAAGACGCATATGAATTCGTATGTGAAAAAAATTGGCGTGTGGTATGTAAAAGGTTAGCCACCCCTGGGCTACTGGAAACTTGCCGCCCCTTTTCTGCCCTCAGTAATGATATTTACAGTAAAGTTAGATATTATAAATTTAAAACCAAGTTCAGTAAAAGAAAGGTGATAAAACAATAATCAATAATAATTTTTTCTGATAAAAAGCTTTTGCAGGAGTTTGAACTTTTCTTGTTCATGTAACCCCTGACTGAGCTTTAATACACTTTTATTCTTCTTCCTTTTTAAAATAAAGTTATTATATTATCAAATTATTGGAAGGTTCCTGATTCGAAATCCGGTCAGGGCATGGATATTTGTAAGCGTATGGTGTAGAGGCGGTTGGTGTACCTTAAATCTGTCGTGGCCGAAAGTCCTCACGTTGGGTTGTTGTGGAAGTTTGGAGAGTGAGGTGCCAGCTCAGATGTTGCCTCATCATCTGACCGTGGTTTAAAATTACATGGCGATACACCGAATGGCTTAGGCTGGGAAGGTGGTAACTGGTTGAATATTATCAAATTATTGGAAGGTTCCTGATTCAAAACCGGGCCAGGGCATGGATATTTGTAAGTGTATGGTGTAGAGGCGGCTTTAGCACCTTAAATCTGTAATGGCAAAAAAGACCTCAGTTTGGGTTGGTGTAGAAGTTTGGAGAGTGGGGTGCCAGCTCAGATGCTGCCTCGTCATCTGACCGTGGTTCAAAATTACGTGGCGATACAGCGAATGGCTTAGGCTGGGACGGTGGTAACTAGTTGAATACCATTATCGAATTATTGAAATGTCTTAGTTCAGCAAAATTGTAGCAGTGCACTAATTAGATTTTTTCAATTATGCAAAAAAAAAAAATACATTCAAAGCAAAATCATACCATAATCTGGTTAACCTCATGGAATTTTTCAACGTTTTCAAACTTTTAGGGGCAAAATAATAGATCTCATGAACTCGTGACTTTTTCTCTTTTGCACATCCGTCGTCGCCCTTCTCCCTGTTGTGAAGATGGGGTGAGCTAGGGTCACTTCTTGGGTCCTCACCCCAGCTGGTTTCACTGGACGCACCGCGTCTTCAGTTTCCCACCGTCTATCTTTAACGCCGAACTAAAATTCCGCTCTTCTTATTCTTTGTGGAGGAAGACCCCTCCGCGGCACCCTTGACTTTGGGCATATCAGATTGCCAAGTGAAACTAAAATTCCGCTCAGTCCTATTAAACATTCAGAAGGAGATAGAGAGAAGGCCTTCGGCCTAAGTCCTCCGGAAACCCGTTATTTTCTTATGGGGAGCTAAGAGTTATGGGACAGTTGAAAGGGAAACCACACCGCAGCGAGAGAGGGGTTGTTTTTGGAAAAAGTAAGGGATTACGCGATTTCCGTGAGTGATACAGAACGTTCTAACAGTTGCTGATTTGAAGCCTTCGAGAAACAAAAAAATCTGCTGTTTTGTACCTCATGTCAATGACTCTTAAGCAGAGATGGCCCCGGAATACCACGGGGCCCATAAAATGTATTTTCATTAGGGTTCGAGGAAACTTGTGACAGCGTCTTTACAATTGTGCATCTTTAAATGCAGTGAAAAGAGTTTCTAATACAAGATGGTAAACAAGAACAGATGCTGTATTAGCAATAAAACTTGGTTTCACCCATGTTAAACAGGCTTTAACTGAAATTTGTATTTCAGAAGAAGAAAAGAAAGTTACCATAGTGGAGGCAACTTCTTAAGAAATAGACAAATATGAAACTCCTCTAATGACAATTATTAGGAATACTATTTTGCAAAGAATAAGTGTAATTCGTTTGAAATGCTTGTTAAAATATTTATGAGCTACATCAGTGTTTCCAATTTTTCAGTTCGGTGAAATTGATTGCATCGAAATTTATGTGTTTAGAATTTTAAAAATTATGTTTTTGCTTTAGTTAATCCCTCTTAGCACTCAGAATTATCCTTAGTCTCAGTATGTGAATATTGTGACCGTCGTCACTGATCATTGTAAGGAGAATACTCTCGGGGCGATGGAAGATATAAACCGATTTTATTTAATTTTTAACCCCTTTTTAGTCTCCCGAATTCGCAACTTTTCCGCGGTATTACGACTTGAAATTTTTTTTCGGCCCACCTAATACGCATTCTACCTTCCGCCTCCCACATATGCATCCACATATTAACTTTATTTATTTAAAACCAAGGCATACTTTCAGAATTTGAAATTCTGTCGATAACTTTCGAAGTTAAATATTTTTTCACTGACATAGAAGATGTGTTATTTAAAAAGTGTTTTTGGTAATTTGGGAACTTTGCACTGCAGAGCATCGTAACTTATGATTAAAAAACAAATTGGCCAAAGTTTTGATAAAATTAGGGGAAAATTGTTATGCTACGTTGCCAATAACCTGCCGTGTTGCCTCCATTGCGATGTTAATTAACAACCTACTTACCTAGTTAACTATCTAAAAACAACGCATTTTACAACACCATCTGACCCCAATTTGATCTGCTTCTTTTCCTTGAACCTTGCTCAAGAAATAAAGATTTTTTTTCACTACGATCGAAATTTGTACAAAAAATTAACATACTATATATATTTCCTGTATCTCTATATATACAAATACAAATATTGACGACCAGCGACAGGCTCAAGTCCAACAAGGCTGGTACATAAGAATACACACTGATTGTAGTGCGTTCTAACTAACAGCTAATATAAATGACAGGTAAATATATACGAAGTGAGGCCTTAAAAACAAAGTTTCACTATAACAACGGTCCCTTTCAGTGAAGTCCTTCCATCTTAATTAAAAGGAACTACTAATTTTTAAGGTTTAATACCTTTTATATTTTGGGATCAAAAATGAGTATTTACAAGTTAAGTACATGCTTTAAGTGAAAAAGACAACGTATTGCTTTTAAGTAACGGCAGCGAACCCCCACTTCTACTCATATCCATCCCCGCGCATCCTGGGAAGCAAATGCTGCGATTTTGATTTTATTATTGTTGCTTTAGGTAGTTGGTAATTATTAGTTAACATCGTACTAGAGCAACGCAACGGGCTATTGACGACGGTCCGGGATCAATCCCTTAAGGGAAAGATTCGAGGACAACACCTCGTAATTTTGAATCACGGTCAGATGACGAAGCAATACCTGAGCTGGCACCCCACTCTCCAAACTTCCACACTAACTCAACGTGAGGACTTTTGGCCACGACAGATTTAAGGTGCACCAGCCGCCTCTACACCATACGATTACAAACACCGGACCCGGATTCGAACCAGAAACCTTCCGATCTAGAGGCTAACTCCTTAACCACTATACCGGTTGGTCGGTTTGTTGCTTTAGGACTTGGGACTACAATCCCGATTTTTTTTTCAAGTAATAAACATATTAAACTGTATTCTTGTCAAGTGTCGATTTTATCAGAGCTGTCCTTCATTTGATTTTTCATATATATTTATAGTAGGAAATTGTCATTTTGTTACTTTCGTTAGCTATTTTGAAGATGAACGAATTAAAATGCGACTTCCAAACTTTATCAGTGATATTATCATACCTAGCACTGTAACTGGCATGAATTTTAAAAATGTCGTAACATTTATTTAGCCCAAAGAAATGCTTAAAATTCTGTCAAAAATAACACTTTTCCATTTTTTGAAACAAAATTTTGGATTAAATATGATGTTTAAAATTGTTGTTGACAAAGTGAAAAAAAGACAATTTTGTACAGATTATAGAGATGTAAAACAAGTTTGTCTACGTTAAGTAGTTTTTGAGAAACAGAACTTCAAACATGCAACATTAAGCGATCTCACACAGCTCATCAAAGTTGCAAGTCCTTAAAATGCTTCAAACTTTGAAAATATTTAATTTTGAACCTAAATTTTTTGGATATCGTTATTTATGCATAAACTAAACCCCTGTACCGAATTTTATGAAAATCCATTACCATACGGCCACAGGTTTTTCCCGATTTTTGCTCATTTCACGTGGAATGACTTGAAGTTTTTTTATACGTGGACAGATAATCGATGTTTGAAAGAACTATCAGCGAAGGAACAATTTAAGTGCCAAATTTCAAACGTTCAAAAATTAGTGAAAACAGCAATCAGAACAAAGGAAATGGCTCTTAAAAAAAGGAAGGGCACTTATGATCCACGGAAGTTCAAAACTTCACTTATATGTAGAAAGTAGCTCATTTTTTTTAAATTTATAATTTCAATAATTTGAACTGCTTTAACTCCTACTTCATTTTTTGTATATATATTTAAATTCCAAATGCCAAGGCTTTGTTAATTTCCTATCAAATTTTTTTTACATGATATATAGAAATACAGGTATGCATTTTTAGTTATTATGAGTATAATTTTTTTTACTAATAAATGTGCGCTTAATTAAATAATAAAGCGACGTTTTTTTTTAATATTTTACGTAGTGTTTCAGTTTTATTTTTTACCTCAAGATCTATTCAATGTATCTTCAATTCCATACCTGTAATATTAGATTATACTTAAAGGAATACTAAAAAAAAATTCAAGCTTATATATATCATAAAAATTAAAAAAGAAGATACACTTTTAAATTTCTTGAATTTTTCAACCCTTTTTTTAATTTAAAATGTTTCAACACATTTTGAAGAAAATTGATAGTTTAAACTTTTATGTACAATTCTCTGGTATACGAAACTGCAAAAAGTTTGTCCAAAGTGTTGTCATTAAAAAAATAATTTTTAAGGTGTCAGGTCCTCTCAAAAAACTTAAAATTTGTAGAATTATTTTTCAACTTTTTTTTTTTAACATTTTCATATTTTTTAACAATTAAAATGAACTTTTCTCAGCAGATAGGAAATGCTTGCGTTAAAATAGGTTATAATGTATGTTAAACTTGTAAACTAATATTTTTATGTTTCTTGAAGACTGAAAAAATTTTCCTTTCATGGAAAAAAATACACATTTTAAGTTATTGAAGTTTAAAGACATAAAATTAACCTTACTTCAAAACATACAAACATTTTCAAAAATCTATAAAAGTTGATTTTAGCAAACATTAAAATTGCAAAAACGTTATTAATAAGCATTCAAGTCCTCAGAATTCACAAATAAAACACAAGTCACATAAACAAAATCAAATTTTTTTTATTAATTAAAGAAACATTTTCAATATTCTTAGATTTGTTATGGCTCTCAGTGAAGCATCATCAGTAAAGCATCGAATGAAGAGGGGAGGGGTCGTTTTTCTTTCTCTTGAGACTTTCATTGGTTGGTAGGCTGCTAAGCTGAGCTCCTGCTTGAAAAAACGAATGCAAAAAACTTTCAAAATATTTTTTTGAGAACTTCTAATCCTGTTTTTTAAATTGAATATTAATAGTATTAAAATGAAATATTCTGGAACAGAATGCATGTTATTTTATTCAAAAAGGTTAAAAATTTGCACCTACTCAGGAACACCTGAAGAATGACCTTTTTTATCTGAAAATAATTGGATTCCCTAGTAGAGATGGTAGCATAAATTGGGATGTAGTGGTGCCAAATTTTAAAAATTATTGAGATGTATAAAACAAACATCACTTTATATATAAGGGTATTTTATAACTATTCATTTTTTGAAAAGCAATTATGAATATTGTCAGTGTATTTGTCGAATAGGGTTCGAGGGAAGTTGTGACAGCTTCTTTACTATGTGCATCTTTAAGTGCAGTGAAAAGAGTTTCTAATACAAGATGGTCAAACAAGAACAGATGCTGTATTAGCTATAAAACTTGGTTTCACCCATGTTAAAGAGGCTTTAACTGAAATTTGTAATTCAGAAGAAGAAAAGAAAGTTACCATTGTGCAGGCAACTTCTTAACCCTTCGACCGGCTGGAACGTAGAAAGTCGCTCTCCGATGACTGTTCTTCAACCGGCTCCGTCGCAGAAAGTCGTTCTTCGATTGCTACTCTAAGACCGGCTGCGGCGTAGAAAGTTGCTCTCAGTTTACTTTCCGACAACCGGCTCCGACGTAGAATTTCGCTAGTGCTTTCCCCCTCGCTCACAATAAGGGAGCGGGTCAGCTGCGATAAGGTCGTTTTGTGGTTACGGGGACAGGGGAAAAGAATGTTGTCGGATTCACAACGAGACGCCTGGATCCATTAAACGCGTCTTTCCCCATTCTTCTGCAGGGCTTTCGAAGAAGAGTGAATGGTGGCAATTTTTAGACTCGAGTCATCCAAATTGAAAATGGAAGATAGGATTTTTTTTCAACTTTAAAAATCCTTTTTTTTTACAGAAGGTCATTGGTTTATGCTCAATAGCTTATGCTTAATTTATAGGTTTAGATAATACAAATTTCGCACTTCCATGTGCGCACTACATATCTGTTAGAAGACGTTTTTATTTCGTTTTCTCGGCATTGAACACACTTTCCTTTTCGGACATCTATTTTGCTCCTCTTATGTATGTGTGGGATGGAAGAAATGAATGTGTTTTTTTTTTCTTTTTCCAGTCGAATACTTTTTGTCTATATCGGAGATTAATTCCAATTTAAAATCGTAAAGAGAATTGTTCCTCTCAGGGACCGGCGTGCTTCTAAAATGATGCAAAATATACGCATTATTGACAGCTGTATTAAGAAGGAAGTGAAATAAATACTTTCCACCATTCTGAGGATTTTCTTGAAGTAGTGTAATATTTCCTCTTTTTGTCAGCTAAATCCACTCCACCCATATGCTTATTGTACTTCATAAAAGCGATAGGGCAAACTTTATCTCTTTTAAGAGGATCTAGCACCTTAAAAATGACAAATATACAGAAAAAATTAGTTTGCTTCAAAAGTTGCCTTATACTGTTTAAAATGTTGTCCTAGAAAATCAGACTGATTTTTTTTTTTTAAAGTTATAAGGAATTTTGTGAGACTACACCTGTGCAATCAGTGTTTTGAAAGCGAAACTAACCGCATTTGTACGTCTGCAGAGCCTCGATATTTATTTACGATTGAATAAATGAAATAGCTTAGAAGATGGAACGTTTCTTCGTACTGTTACTGATATCCTGGCTTTTTTTATTTACATCAGTATTAGCGCTGTACAAGTAAATTATAGCGATAATTTGAGAAAAAGAAGGGTTTAGATTAGATTTTCTTTTTGATATTTGTTATTCTGTTTTTTTTTTTTCTGTTGGTTTATGCGTTATTATTAACTATACCTAAAAATAAACGACAGAGCTCTGAAGGTATAGAAGTAGGAAGGTATATATATATATATATATATATATATATATATATATATATATATATATATATATATATATATACAACTTCACTTTCGGATGGGGATGCAAAAACACTTAATAGTAAGTATTAAATATACCAGCGCCTTGCTTCTAATTAACTTTTAGAAGGATGTTCCAAGTTCCATGACAAAAAAGAATCTATACAACATGATTTGGTCAAAGTGTCCAAATGAGAATTTTGTGTCAAAGAAACGTGTCGAAATGGCCGCATCAGAAGTAGTTTGCGAGTTATAGGGGTACTTTCAACTATTCAGAAATCTGTTGGGATTAGGTTATGATCCGAGATTCTAACGTGGACAGATAATTAATGCTTGAAAAAACTATCAGAGAATGAACAGCTGAAGTATTAAATTTCAAATATTCGAAAATTAGTGAAAACAGCAATCAGAACAAAGGAATAGGCTCTTAAAAAAAGAAGGGATCACTTATGGTCCACGGAAGTTTTACACTTCACTTATATGTAGAAAGTAGCTATAGAAAAAATTTGAATTATTTTTTTTATAATTTTATACCATAATTTTTTTTAATTTTAAAACTTTAAACTACTTTTTCTCCAACTTTATTTTTTGTGTTTATCTTTTAATTCAAAATGCAAAGGCTTTTTTAATTTCCAATCAATTAACTTCAATTTTTTTTTACATGATAGATAGTATCTTGTTATGAAATACAGGTATGCATTTTTAGTTATTACGAGTAGAATATTTAAAAAATATATAAATGTGCAGTAAAGTGACGTTTTTTGTGATATTTTAAGTAGCGTTTCAGGTTTTATTTTTTATTTCAAGATTTATTCAATGGGTATCTTCAATTCCATATCTGTAAATTTAGTTTAAGTTAAAGGAATATTATAAAAAAAATTGAAGCTTATATCATAAAAATTGCAAAAGAAGATACACTTTAAAAATTCTTGAATATTTTGAAAACGGATTAATTTTTAAGGTGCTGGGTCTTCTTAACAGAATTTTGCTTTCTTTGCACAAGACCTGTTTCATTCTTGAGTTTGGGAATAGCATAAAAACACTTTTTTTGTCCATCCACGTCGTGCTAAGTAAGTTGGAATTAGTTTTGCTATGGAAAAGCTTTATATATTTTTTTCCTCAGAAAGTTTAAGGCCTTGATGTTAGTGAGCAAATGCTTTCTGTTTACGTTCAGTGTCTCGCAACCATGATGTCCCTTTTTTAAAAAAATTTATAATAATAGGAAAAACGGTCAAAATATCTATCGTGGCCTTTATTCTTCAGAGTATTTATCAAATTCGTGACCACATCTTATTCAAGTCCTTTCGGGAACATTGGAATATTACTCATCTTTCCAGCATATAGTTCAAAATTTAAAACATAGCCGGATTTTGATGAACAAAGGAGCCACATTTTCAAATCTTGTTTAGCTTGTTTTAAGGGCATATATTGGACTATGCTCCCCTCGACACTTAAATTTTATTAAGGCTTCGTCAATACAAATTAAAAATGGTAATTTGTAATTAACGACGTACTAGAGCAACACGACGGGCTATTGACAACGGTCCGGGATCAATTTCTTAAGGGAAAGATCCGAGGACAACACCTCGTAATTTTGAACCACGGTCAGATGACGAAGCAACACCTGGGCTGGCACCCCACTCTCCAAACTTCCACACCAACCCAACGTGATGACGGCCACCACAGATTTAAGGTGAACCAACCGCCTTTACACCAATGTATTGTTTCCATTCAAGCGAGCCCTTGAAAGCAAACAAAGATTCGTCTATTGCCACAGATTGGTTAGGTGTATAAGCGGTTTTAAATTTTTGAACCAACATTTAATGAAAACATTTTTTTTCTTCTTAACTTTGGATTTGGATGCGTTTTTTTGTGAAATTTATCCGAATCCTCAAAATGCAGAAATTTCATTAGCAAGCTATATCTTTTCTCACTCATGATTTGTCCAAAAAAGGGAGTGCTTAAAATCGGTCTTTTTCTCCAGTACCATTCTTGTACTGATTTTGACACTATTCCTTGAAGTAAAAGTAAATCAAAGAATAAATTTAGTTCTTTGATGTCCGTATTTTTCCAACTTAATTTTCTTGATGATGGTGTCAGATCGGACTTGTTGAAAAAATCTTCCGCATATCTATTAGTGATGCGACATCGATGTCGATGTTTTCAAAACATCGATGTTTTTTTAAAAACATCGATGTATTTAACATCGATGTATTGGGGTCGATATTTTGGTAACATCGATGTTTATACTTGTCGATGTTTTTACGCTGTGTCGATGTTTTATTTTTAAATGAAAAAATTACCATTTTAAAAATAGTCAATTAGCATAATTTTTATAATCAGCCAATTGAACATACTTTTAGATCAAAGAGACCAAGGATGAAGGGTCT
This sequence comes from Metellina segmentata, assembly GCA_947359465.1. Classification (NCBI taxonomy): domain Eukaryota; kingdom Metazoa; phylum Arthropoda; class Arachnida; order Araneae; family Tetragnathidae; genus Metellina; species Metellina segmentata. The sequence goes on along the minus strand of CANAIC010000080.1, from coordinate 43,107 downwards.
GAAAAGTAGGGATGTGACATCAATGTCCATGTTTTCTAAACATTGATGTTTTAGAAAAAAACATCGATGTATTGGAGCCGATGTCGCATCACTAGTTGCTAAACCAGTTTTAAGAAATGGGAAAACAAGTTTAAATACACTGAATTTTAAAAACATCGATGTTTTTGGGTCGATGTATTATCAACATCGATGTTTTGATTTTGAACATCGATGTTTTGCTATCGATGTCGCATCCCTAATATCTATCAGTTTCTTCCATGATGAAATTCATGATTTTCTCATAAAAAAATATGCTAAAAAACATCATCGGATCATATGTGTTTCCAAGCAAAATCTTTATCGAAGGATTTATTCCAGGAGTTGAAGTAAATTGAAAATTCGGAGGAGCAGGAGTAGATGCATTGTATATCAATGTTACACCAATTGCGAGCAGCATTTAGAGTATCATCGTCAGATTCACTTTTCGTTGAAGAATTATCATCTTCAGAAGATGAAATTAAATCCTCTCTGTCAGAATAGTCCGAACCGGAATCCATGACAAGTTCAATAACCCTCTGATAAATATGATGATAAACCATTTTTGTTTGAGCAAATCAACTGTAGATTTCACTAGTATATTGGAGGAACCAGAAAATGCTTCATCACATTTTACTAAACCATCAATACTTGTTCAAACAGGAAAATATTAATAAAGTATACTCGAATTTCCTGCGCAAAGCTCTTCCCTTGAGTTGCTAGACCTTTCAAAAGAAACTGTTTGACAAAAACCTTTAGTGCCACGTTTGGAACATTACAAGCAGCAAGTACAACTGATTTAGAGAAACCCGAAATGTTCTCACGTGAAAAGCCTCAGGACAGCAAATACTCCTCTCAGTAGACTAATTTATGACTTTGAATGGCCCTACCGAGCCCTAACCCTGAAGGGGAAGTGGGGAAGATTGACCCCTGTTGTTATACGAATCAATAGGCACAGGGGGATGGAAAAGACTGCATGGCCGGTTTTCGTGCAGTCCGAAAAGTTTTCTTCTATCAATTTGCGCTCATTCTTTAGCTACAGAGAGGACGTTTCAAAGAAGTCCACTAAAATATTTAGGACGGTCAAAGGGTTAAGAAATAGACAAATATGAAACTCCTCTAATGAGAATTATTAGGAATACAATTTTACAAAGAGTAAATGCTACTCGTAAATCACTGAAATCAGTGGAATGCAAACTATTAAATGGATCTATCCTATTGAAGGCATTAGAAAATTTTATCAATAATTTCAGAGACGAATTTGAAAAGAGGCAAGTTATATAAATATAATAAGATAAAGAGGCAACTGTTTTATCAGGTCTATCATTCAATGTAGAAGATGGACAAACTCGCAGACAACAAAAGATAAAAATGTTTCTTGATAAAAACAAAGAAGTCAGACATGAATTTACAATAAGAGAAATTTCATAGTCAATGCATTTTATGTCATCTAATAACACCAAGGCAGAATTAAAAGTAGAACACCATAAAAAAGTTTAAGGATATTTACAAAAATGACATTAATGTTTGTACTTTTGAAGATGAATTTGACCATTTTTTAATATTTCTCTAAGAAAACGAAAACACACCATAAAAGCCACACCACGCATCTATCGAGCCACCAAAGAAATATCTTGCACATTTCCGAATGTTGAAGTTATTGAATTTTTTTTAAACAATTCCCTTATCTATATCGTCAGGAGAAAGACCATTTTCAGTTTCAAAGCGTGTAAAAAATTATTTAAGGAGTACTATGGCAGAAGAAAGATTAATTAATCTGGCAATTCTATAAAAAAGAGCAAAAATTTTTTAACCCAATTGACATTACTGAAATAATTGACGAATTTGCAAGAAATAAAGCAAATCGGAAATTTATGCAAAAAATTTATTTTTTAAATTTGTTATGGTATGTAAATGTTGACTACTTTTCTTTTTGTGAATAACTTGATGAGTTTTTGCTTGAAACTTTTTTTTCTAATTTGAGTTTAGGAGCCCTGAAAAATTTTACCTCCCACACTTGACTTGATCCACCACTGCCCTCATGTACTCGAGGATTTAAGGAATGGGAACATTAAAATTACCTATACCCTTCGTGAAAACAATTAAATCGAGTTGTTGATTGGCGCTGATGTTATCGTTAAACTCTGGTTTGAGTGTAATAGGATAAAAAACTTGGTTGGATGGTAATCGGAATAAAGAATGATGCATATGAGAGAGGAATAGAATTATTTAAAGATAATGTTTTAACAGTGCTCTCTTTGCATGTAAGTAATAATCTGTTAAGAGAACTGTAGGAACTTGATGTTTTAGGAATTAACGATACCATTGAAAATATTTCTAAAAAGGAAGAGTGTGTTGATTATTTAACAAACTTAAGCAGATATTTCGAGACTGATTTTTTCCGATTGCTGAAAAGGATGTTTTATTAAGTGTGAAGGTTACTTTCTTTGTGCGTCTATTCTGTTCTATCATATCTAATTTTGCAAGTGCATTTCAAAGTAAATTAATCACTTGAAGATACACATCCCTATTTAAGAGTCTCTCCCTCCCATTTTTCATTCAATTTTTAACTAACTATTAGGGTAACTTTTTGCAACAAATGCAACTTTTTTTTGCATGTGAAGTACTAAAATCAAAATTCCTCCTACATGGGGTGTATTGTAAGTGAGTTATAATCGCAACATAAATGCAACTTTCTGCATAAATGCAACTTTCTGCATAAATACAACTTTTTGCATAAATGCAACCACCTGCAACTTTTAAAAATTTAGCTTAAAATAATTAAAAGGAAATTACTATTTCATTTTTTGCACCCTTTCCACTCTCCACGTAGGGACACACGAACGGACCGTCCGTGGTTCCAATTACCGCAGGGGACCTGACCATTGTAAAGATAAGGACCAGATGCGCGCAACAAAGGGGGAAAGCTATTCTTCCATTTCTCCCGTCTTCAAGCGAAATCTGGTTGAAACCTCCCCGTCTGGAAAAGGCTAGGAATCCCCACAGAGCTTCGTTCTCAGTTTGTACACGCATTCGAACAATACTATCGCACATCAAGTTGCAATTATTTTGTTTATACTTCGTCTGACGTTGGTCTAGGTATAATTAAGGATAATTTAACTTGGTTAGTGTGATTATAATTCAATGTATCATATGTCAGTGAAAATATAAGTGCAAAAATTTGGTACCTACGTTTATTTATCGGCTTATCATAATAATTGCTGCGCCTAGTAATCATCTGTTTGTAGCACATATACAATTAAATATTTACGAAATTTGAAATAAAAAACCGGCCAAGTTCGTGTTTGACCACGTAGTCAGTACTGGCTATACAAAATTCTTACAAAACATCTGAGCCAAAACTCTATGTATTTTAGAAATACAAATTTAATTTTACAGTTCCCCTTTATACGGAATTTCTATAAACTTTTTATAAATTCAATTACCTGATTAAGTGGGTCGATTATTACTCGTAAACTTGGAAAGCCTACTTATCGCTGATAGCATATATTCAAGACGAGTTCAATTTCTGTAGATCAATATTTATATGGTAACTAGCCACTGCTTGGCCAGCATTGCGTTGCCCGTGACAGTTCTTTTCGTGGGGTCAGGTGAGACCACTGCTCGCTAACCCCCTTTGATTGATACGAAATCCCATTTGGTAAACCAACACTACGAGCAACGCCGTGATGGCCTCGTCATTGCCAAATGCGGCCAAATTCGAATTGCGAAGAGATCCAATCGACATGATGTCACAATCACACAGGGGGCGGCATAATCGATATTGCACACAGGCGTTCAAACAAACAGCTAGCGGCGGGCCTGGCCACAAGGAGTAATGAAGTAGTAAGCACGTTCTTCAACTTTATAAACCAGCTTTACAATTTATTTTAGTGCGAGCCAACGGCCATGGGAACTGCTTCTAAAACACACTGATGGGAGGTCTCTACACGGTCTTTGTGAGACAAGATGCAGTGCAACAATTGAGGCAGTGAAACCTATAACTGAAAAACTACCTGACGTTTTAAAGGCCCTTCAATGTGTAAAAAATCAGTAGTTTATCGTAAGAGGAAACGGCGAAAGAGTAAATGGATTCCTCAATTATTTTCAAAATTTGAAACTTTAATTCAGCTAAATATTTGGAAGGACATACTAGAGCAAATTAGTACAAGAAATTTAACCCTTCAATCATAATATATCTCCCTTGATATCGAAATGAATAACATTAAAGCGTTAACTGAAACAATAGATAAAGATTTAAGTAAACAATGGTCTGTATAAATAGAGCTAAAGAGACAGCTTCTATTATGGGTATAGATGCAGAATTTTCCAAAAAAAGAGGACGGAAAAGGAAGCTTTTGAAGTGGAAAGAGAAATGCCTAAAGTATTAGAAACCGAAGAAACAAAATTCAAAAGTTCAGTTTTTTATATAGTAATCAATAAAATAGTTTCTCAGTTATAATCAAGGTATGAGCAAATGAAAAAACATATGCAATGCATTCGAAGCCATATTAAAAATAAATTCTAATTCTAATGACAACAACGCACCTAAAAAATTAATTGAAAGCTATCCAGATGATTTAAGCCACAATTTCATCAATGAAATTCAGATGTACAAGACCGTTCGCGAAGCTACTTTTTCACATTAACCCAAATTAGAAAATAAAGGTCTTCCACTCCCTTTAAATGATATCTATAGATTAAAATTGCAATCTATTCCCCCAGAACTTTGCATAACTTTAAGAATTTTGTTTTCTCTTCCCATCACTGTGGCTTCTGGTGAAAGGATTCAGTAAACTACCTATAATCAAAAATAATTTACGATCTGCTTTGGGCAAGGAAAAATTTGAATCATCTAAGAATATTTTCAATTGAGGCGATCAACTGGCGTGCAAAATTAGCTTCCTTTTTTGACGGCATCGATAAATTCATTAATTCGAATAGAAGATGTACTGCTCCCTCCTCAGTACTCCAAAAGTTTTCGGAGTTTTGACTAGTCTTCAGCGTCAAAGGTATATTTTAGCATGGGTTTCTTACAATCTTTCTACAGAGATATTTATTATAGTTTTCTGATTATACTTCGATATCCTTATCGAAGTCCTGCTCGATCGGAAGTTAAAAACACAAGCTTAAGTTAAAGTAAACACAAACTAGTTTATACTGTTTCTAATTATCACAATTTTCGCATAATTTGTCGTGAATTTATCTTAGCTCTGATGAAGCAATCATGTGCTCCTAGACCAATGTTATTTATTCCTCTGATTCCAATTGTACGCATCTTTCAACCTCAAGTATTACAAGGGTAGCAAAAAAACTGAAAATATCTGTACAGCTTAGGTAGCACAGTGAGCACATGTAGTTACATGAGTGAGCACATGTAGTCTTCTCTCACGAGTCTTCGTTTGAAATGCTTGTTAAAATATGGGTGAGCTATATATATATACATCAGTCTTGCCAATTTTTCAGTTCGTTGAAATTCATTGCATCGAAATTTAAGTTTAGAATTTTAAAAATTATGTTTTTGTTTTAGTCGATCCCCCCTCTTAGCACTCAGAAAATTCTCCTTAGTCTCAATTTGGGAATATGGTGACCGTCGTCACTGATCATTCTAAGGAGCATACTCTCGGGGTGATGGAAGTATACATTTTGCTGAATGATTGGTTGAATAACATCTTTTAGTTTGTCACTTGAGGAACAAGAATGCACGTATCGCTTAAAAAACATTCAAACCTCTTTGCAGGAACGATAACACTTTACCACATACCACATGGGTGCATAAGCTTCTAAAATAAATTCTGAAACAATTTTTAAGTTCATTTAAGGATTCACGCACGTAGGCACTCGCCAACAGAAGAGGGGGGGGGGCAATTCAGCTTACGTCTGAAATGGATGAATCCCATCACATATAGTCTTCTCTCACTTCAGATGAATCCCATCACATCTGAAGTGAGAGAAGACTTCATGGGCAATTCAATAAAAGATACTAAGGCTAATACTTTATTTCATGTCACTGAGGATGTGATGGTTTACTTGGTTTATGGTTTCAAAAAGTTAGAGGACACTGATTTAATTGAGCTCGGAATATGTGTGGTCATTTAAATGGTGTCAAAAAGCTCATTAAAGATGTTCAACCAAAATTATTTGTTCATTGTAACAACTATTCCTTGGACTTGTGTCACCAATAAGCATCTAGGACTTTTCACTACTTTTTGAAGGCTTGGGTGCAGGAACAAAAGAATCTGCTGAACTCTTAGGTTTGAAGCTGCCACAGTCATCTCGAAAAAGAAAGCTTCTATGTCGGTATGAATACTCCAGCAATTCTGAAAGTTTCACCCCCGCCAACATCAATAAAACTGTTGGCCTTCGAAAATGCTTGTTTGAAGTGGTTGACACAGTAACCACCAAAATTGAAAAACGATTCCATCAACCAGGAATGGTGAATCTTGTCAAATTAGAAGTGCTTACAGATGCAGCAAAAGAAGAAATTTAAAAAGGTACTTCCTTTCAAGAAAAATTGTGTGTTCATGCAAGTGAATTCGATCTGGAAAAATTGGAACCCCAGTTGGTTCTGTTATCTAGTGTAATAAAAGAAAAGTTTGTGTCAACATTTGATATCTGCCAGAACTTGGCGGCAGAGTCGAGTGTAATTAGGGAGCTTATGGATGAAGTGTCTAAACTTGTTGAATTAATCTCCATTGCTCCTGCTCAGGCACGTGCCAACAGGGGGGCAGGGGGTTTTTAAGCCCCCCCCCCTGTCACTGAGGAGAAGGGGCGAAAGGTATATTTCGCCCCCCCCACACAATCAAGGAACATTTTTAAAATTTTAACTTTAAAAGTAACATTAAAACAGTGCCGTTAAAACAACTTTGGTTTCTAATTTAATTTCCTGTCACGATAGTTAAAGCTAACCCCCTTAACACAATTCTCTACAGAGACCAGTCCCCTTACATCCCTCTTTCCTTTCAGTCTTTTCTCCAATAGGTCAATATATCTTCCCATCCCATTTCACCTTTGAACTCAAGCGAACACTTTTCCTTTCAAATCGCCTGTCTAAGAAAAAATAACTTCTTCGTTTCACTACCTTCTTACCATTGAAAGTACCAAAAAATTAAATTCTTCCTTTGAATGCGTGGAGTAAAGTGGCCCAGTATCGCTTTCTATTGCTTGCTTATCGCTTTTTTTTTTTACGACTTCAAAGTGGTTCTGTTCTACTCCCAAAATGAATGCACGTGGTGCTCGAACTTGAATGCCACGAGATGACTATCTATTTTCGAAGAAATTGCTGTATAGTGGCTTCACCCCCTAGACCCTTCAGGGCTCGAACATGTCTTTGACGGGCAAACGATTCCGCGATCACCTTTCTTTTGGGTGCCCACTTGGACAGTTTCGAAAAAAACGATTGATTTTTATGACCGACTGACGGATTGGATGTTAGGGTTTTATGGCACTAGGTCCCAAAGTGGACAAGAAGCGCCATACCAACTGACGGAAATGTCGTTTGAAGTTAAGGGCATTCAACAAATCGCAACAAATCTGTCATTGCTTTTATTTTGATTATTTACAATATAGGGTCTTTTAAATTGTCGGCTTTCTTATTTGAAGTAAATACGGGTAACTGCCTGAGAGTGAACTGTCCTGAATTTTTTCCTGATGGATTGTTCAGCCTTTTTACTGGGGGTACAGTTCATACATTTCGGGAGAACTCCCCCCCCCCACACACACACATTCAACAAACCTTGTTCCGTCTATGCTCGCCCCCCCCCCTCTCCAAAACGTTGGCACGTCCCTGCAGTCCTGCTTCTGCAGCATCAGCCGAACCGAATGAAAACGTATTTGCGCACAAACATGACTCAAAAACGGTTAACACATATCCTACTCCTTAATATTTATGACTCCCACACTGCAAAAATCAATCTGAACTCTTTTGTTAAAGAATTTGTGAGTAGAACTGCTTTGAGAAAAGGTGTATTTGGCATTTAAATAATGTTGCAATAAATTTTTGGCACAAAACTGGTTGTAGGGACGACGACAGCTTGTTACCACCTTACACGAAGAAATAAATTAAAATAAAATCTAAAATCACTTTTATTGTATAAACGTGATGCACAATGAACGAACATAAAAATGAAAGAAAGAAGTGATTGAACAAGTAAATCAGCATATATCTATCAAGTTTGTTGAGCTCGGTTACAGTGCAAGATTGGATTTGCATATTAGACAGTTCTAACTTTCAGTTGGGTACCGCCACACTGGTAAATAAGGAGAAATTAATTCTTGATTAGTTTGTGGCCTCAAGCCTATGATAATTTTGAGTTTCACACTTACCTTAATTTGAAGAATAACATACAGACGATATTATCTTCGTTGTTGTATAAATATCATTAATTTAAACTTCTATTGGTTAAACTCTTATAAATTGCAAGAAATTGGTAAAATTGAAGGTAGAAGTTTACGTTGAGTGCCAATAACGCGGAGCATTCTGCTTGATGCCTTGTAGTCGCCGCTTTGGAGTAACTCGTTTTTATTGCATTAGCTCGTAAAACAAGTCCCTGCAGGTAACTCATATTCAATTGTATTACTCTCAGAATTAACTTGTAAATGATACCGGAGCTGTATTAGTTACTCAAGTGTCTGTAGCTGCAACAGTGATTCCAAGTGGATAAGTTAAACTCAATGCCGTGAACGGAAATATTCGAAGGTCAAATAATATACACTGGTGAAATAAATTAAGAGAATTTGCATATTTTATCGAATTACATGAAAAGAACTGAACTGAATGTAAAACCACTGCTTCTAGACAAAAATGTAAATTTTGTACGTCAAATACGTAAGCGTACACGTGTGTGTAGACAGAGCCAGTAGAGAAACAGGCTTTATAAGCGCGTGTAAGTTAAGACGCATTTCGTTCGCTAGCACACCTCGGCGAATTTCTTGGTGTTATTTTGCAACAATCGGTTAATTTCAAATTGTAACAGTAAAAATGAGTAACCACCAACGTTTAGATCATGGAATGAGGTGGCGAATTGTGCTAATATAACTGCTAATTAAAATGACTGGTAAATATATCCGAAGTAGGGCTTTTAAAACAAAGTTTCACTACAACGACGGTCCCTTTCAGTGACGTCCTTCCATATTAATTAAACGGAACTACTAATTTTTAAGGATTAAAACCTTTTATATTTTGGGATCAAAAATAAGCATTTACAAGTAAAGAACAAGCTTTAAGTAAAAAGACAAGGTATTGCTTTTGAGTAACGGCAGAGAACCCCCACTTCTACCCGAATCCTCCCGCGCATTTTTTTCTACCCAGGGGAGAAAACGTCCCTCTCCAACTTGAAGGTCGATGGCCTTAACGGCATCTTGTTAGATCGCCCCCATCTGAATCTAACACTTTCTTTTCCGACATCTCCCTCGGAAAAAAGGCGAGAACGTGTTACGAACACGCCCTGAATAGGGGCTCCTAGCCGCTCACGAAACGTAACCATTACACTTGTAAACCATTTATTTTTTATATTTCTTGAAGACTGAAAAAAAAATCATTTTATGGTATTCTCAGTATCTTTTATGTGTAGGGTCATTCCACGCAAAATGAGCAAATCGGCTGTGGCTGACACATCACGAAACCCGAATTTATTTTGCATATTTCGGACCATTTTGCCTATTTGGAGTTTTTTGCATGTTCTTTTTAAAAAAAATTGAAAAAATTTATATATATTAGGTAGCCACACCAGGAAAGAGAGTGGGGCACAAAAAAAAAATGCAAAAAAACTTCCAAAATATTTTTTTTTGAGAATAGATATGACGTATCTCTGTAAAACACCACACACCAAAAATGAGTTACAGTAGTTGCAAGTTTTTACAAATATTTTCCCACAAAAGGTGTTCATGAGCAATAGTTATCTCAACACTGAATATTTATTTTACGGTACATGCATATGGAACAGTTTTTATAGACAACCAACTCTTCAAAATCACTTATCAACTATTGTACATATCTTATAATTTTTATAATTGAGATATTTTGTACTACCCCATGATGCAATCATACATAAATTTTCTGAAAGTTATTACATCAAATTCAACTAGCAAGGATACATTGTTACATTTTTTACATGCATAATAACAAATAAAAACTCCACAGTTCATGTCATCATTTTGATTTATGTGAGGGGGAGAGAAAATGTCAATGTTATAGATGAATTAAAGAATGAATTGAATATTTCCCTCCATACACTAATTATGTCTGAACAATTTTTACTAGGAGCTTTGTTAAAAGGCTCATAAAATTCAAATACCTATTTTTCAGTATCAACAAATAACAACACCCAGTGACTATCAAGGTTAATAGGGGGAAAAAATGTTTGCTTTGAGTACAGTACCAATTTGAAAGAATTAAAAATTTTTTTTGCTTTGTGAAAGTGCAGCTGAAGATACGGACTCAATAAACATAAAACGGATTGAATTTTCTATAAGTTTATAAAAAAAGAATCTACTATTGTATCGTATAGCCATCCCCTTTTAAAGCACTTAGATGCTTGAAATAAAATGCTTTCTTCTAATGGTTACATCTACATCTAATGACTTAGGCATAAAATTTGTAGGTTCTATACCATTCACTTTGACTACCATATTTGAAGAATTGGTTTCATCAGTATGATTACATTTAAAAAAATTAGACACAAGACTCTGCAAATTGATTATATTTTAGTTTTATCAGTTCTAGAAACGTATAAAATCCAAAAATTGTTTTACAATTTTTTATGAAAGACAAACTGCAATCTACGAAAACCTTTTAAGTACATTTTGGTCTGCGTCAGTATCCTAGATTTTACTGCTACAAATGTCGACAACATAACTTAGCTCCACCGAAATGGAAAAATTTTGTTTTTTAATCATAGTTACCCAACCAGAAAATCATAAAATGACGGATTGGAATGCGCAGAACTGCTTTTACAAAAGAGATTTTTTCATATATCTTAAGAAAGTATCGATATTTTTTTGCATTGTTCTTGATTAAAATGTGACTGAAGCTGGTGTTTAAGGTAGATAAATTATGTTTGAATATTTTTCGTACAAAACGGATTATAATCTTCTGCACTTTACTAATTAGAAACGTTTCCTAAATTAAATTAATACATTTCGAAGGTAAGTTGCTATATAATGATTATACATGTGGGTTCGTAAAAGGTAAAAGATAAATAACTCTTAAAGTTTAAATTTAAGTTTAATTACAAAATTAATGTATTTACAGTATATTTACAAACATCTTTGACAATTAAGAATATCCGACAACTAAGAGGCCATCTGCCTAAAAAGTCATGGGCCGTCTGCCCAACTGCTAGCTTCGGTGTCTGGGGGAACATCTGTCTCATTGCTGCGGTCGCTTCTGAGCGGACGCTTCCTCTAGGTGGCGTTACTGCTGCGGACGTATCAGGCTTTGGCGCGCTCGTCGCACAATCCCACAATCGGCTATCCTGACTGTAATTTCGTCCTCGAAATTCGCCGTCTTCAACATCAGTAAACAGGCCATAACATTCTCACATATCTGAAATATAAACAAAAAAGAAGAAAGAAAGAGGGAAAAAAGACTTATATATACATTTTTTTTTACTGTTGACCAGTGGACCAGGGTTTCATGTAATCAGCTGCTGAAGTAGTTAGGCTTGGACCTTCATGATCGCCCACTTTTTCAATGGCATATCTGTCATTAGGAGACACTTTTACAACTCGATAGGGTCCCAAAAATTTAGGTTTCAGCTTAAGCCCAACTCCAAACTGCGTACGCTGAATGGCCACTAGATCTCCTACTTTGTACACTCTAGATTTTTTTCTCCCTTTGTTATACTGACGTTTATTTTCCTGTTGCAATTTGAAAATATTGTCTTTTGCTTGTTCGCGTAATTCTTCTCTCTCCTTCATCATGGACTTTTCATACTCTTCTTCCAATATATCTTTTATCTTCAGATCTTCTTTATTTTTCATTGTGATGCCAATCATCAGTTCGAATGGCGTATGCTTCGTACTTCTGGATGGTGTACTGTTTATGATACTTTGTAGACTTGGAACATATTTGAACCATTTGCTAGGCTCCTCTATTGAAAGTTTGGCAAGAACAGGAATCAACAGACCAATCATCCTTTCTGCCTGCCCATTGCCTCTAGGAATTCCGGTTGTTATTTTACAATGTTCAATTCCCTGATCAGTACAATAATCAGTGAATTCCTTCGATGTAAACGCTGATCCCCTATCTGAAATTATTCGTGATGGGTTTCCAAAAGTAGCTTGTTGTAATTTCAGCTTTTCTATAGCATCGCTAGCCGAGGTAGATTTCACTGGGTACAACCAGACAAACTTCGTAAAGGCATCGACTACCGAGAAAATATGTTGGTATCTTTTATTCGTTGTTGGAAGGGGTCCCAAAAAGTCGATATTGTAAGTCCCAAGTGGAACGTTGTCTTTCGGCACTGGATTAAGAAACCCTTCGCCTTTTCCACGTTTTCTATTGCAGAGGATGCACTGTACGCAATTAGAAATAACGATTTCAACATGTTTTCTTGCATTAGGAATAAAAAACTGTTGCTTAAGAATTTCCTCTGTCTTGGCAGCGCCAAAGTGACCTTTGTTGTGAACGTCTCTAATGATGTTATTTTGCATCGCTTGAGGAACCATTAGTAGTTCTTTCCCATTCTCATACTTGTATAGAACTCCTCCTTTAATGAAATGTTCATTGTCATGTCCTTCTTCAACTAGAGTTTTAATTGCTTTAATGTGATCATCTTGATGTTGTGCAGCTTCTATTTGGGTTGTTAATTCTCCTTGTGCACGAGTTGTTATCAACAATATGTTCCTGCTTAGGGCATCCACATGCTTCATTTGGGTGCCTGATCTATGGACAACCTCATAATCATATTCTTCGAGTGACAATGCCCATCGAGCAATTTTTGGTGTAAGCTCTTTTTTCTGCATAGTCCTCTGAAATGCAGCGCAATCGGTCACTATTTTGAACTTAGTACCCAACAAGTAGTAGCGAAATTTTCGCAAAGCCTCGATTACAGCCAGTACTTCCAATTCGTAAGAACAATACTTCTCTTGTTGAGGAGTAGTCTTCTTGCTCATGAAGTGAATGGGATGAAATTTCCCATCATGAGCTTGCTGAAGCAAAACAGCTCCAAAGCCGTGGCTACTAGCATCCGAATGTAATTCTAAGGTTGCTCCTTGCCTAAAGAGATGCAATACCGGACTACTTGAGAGAATTTCCTTTAGCCTTTCAAATGCTTTGACTTGCTCAGAGCCAAATGTCCATTCGACATTATTTCGAAGCAGGTCACTTAGTGGTTTTGCAATTCTTGAAAATCCACCGACAAATTGTCGAAAGTAAGAGCAAAGACCCAAAAAACTCATGACTTGTTTTACATTTTTCGGCTGGGGAAAATTTTTCACTGCACGCGTCTTGGATGGGGAAGGTTGAATTTTGCCGCCCTCGATAACGTATCCGAGAAATTCTATCGAATGCTGAAGAAATTGACACTTTTTAAAATTTATTATTACGCCGTATTCTGACGCAACCTTCAAAACCCTTTTAATTTTTTCCAGCCCTTCTTGTTCATCAATGGAAGGTATAACAATATCATCCATGTAAATTATTATAGTCTTGTCTCGAATTAAGTCTCTAAACACCGTGTTTATGTACCTCACAAAAACACTTGGTGAGTTACTACATCCGAAAGGTACAACATTGAATTCGTACTGTCCTTCATGGGTAACAAATGCTGTGTAACGTGTCGAATTAGGGTCTATTGGTATGTTGAAAAATGCGTTTTTTAAGTCCAAAGTGGAAAATACCTGTGCGTTTCCCAAGCAATCTAAAACATCTTGAATTAATGGGAGTGGATGCTTATCTTTGATTAACTTTCGATTAACCGATCGATAATCAACGCACAATCTGTATGAATTATTACCCTTCTTTTTACACAAAACAATGGGTGAAGCGTAGTTAGAACAGGAGGGTTTAATTATTCCGTCTTTTAACCATACTTGTATTTGTTCCTCAACTATTTTCTGTTCTTTTAAAGACATTCGGTGCGGTCTCTGGCAAATCGGTATATCATCAGTTAAAATTAAAGTCATTTTTACTTCTGTGTCTTTAATTTTATGCGGCTTATATTCACTAATCAAAATATCTAACTCGTTTCTTATTTTAGGATCTTTTATATGTTGCAATTCAATTTCATCTGTCAAGGAAATCGGCAATTCGGATAAAGGATTAAAAGTCAAATCATTTTCTTGAACATCCTGTGCACAAGATGACGCAACGCCTATCATTGGAATATTAATGGCAGTCGCCAATAGTTCACACCTGTTTTCTTCTTTGAAGGGGTGAGTCAGGGGGGAGGGGATACCAAACATCTGCCTTTCATTACTTTCGGATTCCAAAACAGTGGCTCCATTTCGGCAACTCGTTTTTGTTTTTATTCCTTTACTTCCTGAATGAGGTCCCTCAAAACGCTTAGCTTTTATTTTTTCTGACTCTTTCACTTCCGAAGTGTGTGTGAAAGAAAGATTAATAGAGTTTTCTCGAAAGCTCAAAATCCTTAAAACATTTCCTGATATTGAAATATTAAGCTTGTTAATTACGTCCATCCCAATCACAATATTGCAACACAAGTTTTCAATAACAAAAAACTCAGTGAGAATATTAAAATTGTCAATAGTAATTTCAGCACAAAAATAACCAAGTGATTTTACACTTTGATTTCCAATACCATTTAACATTATGTCACAAGGGGTTAATTCTGGTGCACCAATTTGCATATAAAAATCATATTTCAAAATAGATAAATCTGATCCCGTATCAATTAAAGCATCAACATATTTACTCATAATTTTAAGACATTTATACAACTTCTTTTCATGATTACTGGACATATTAATTAAAACCTTCTTTTCTTCATTTATATCAGTTTTTACGCCTTTATTACATTCGAATTTACGGTGTCCATATTCATTACACTTTAAACATTTAATTCCTTTATTCTTATTTGGACACTCAGAAATTCTATGACCAATTTCATTACATGAAAAACATTTAACATATTGGTTAGTAACACTTTGGTGAGCACGGACGATCGACGGTTTATCATTGAATTTTTTGGAGCGCTGATGACTTTGTGTTTCAGCTGATTTCATATCTCTAGCTCCCGGTCTTTTAAGATGGAATCGTGCCGCCTCGTACTCATCCAATTTATTCACTAATTCGGCTACTTTATTCAATTTCGGTAATTCATCAACAAAATGCTCGCGCATTTCAAACGGTATTTTCCTTTTAATTTGATCCGCCACTATGAGATCTTTCAATTCTTCATATTTAGAGATACTAAGACCCACAACCCATTCTTCGAAAAAATTATCTAACTCGTAGGCGAAATCACGCCAAGATGCGGTTGTTTCTTTTTGGTGAGTAAAAAAGTGCTGTCGAAACTGCTCTGGTGTTAGTTTAAATCGATTCAGTAAAAGTTTTTTCACGTGATCGTAATCATTTGCGAGCGGATCAGGCTCTCTTGCAATTAAATTTGCGATATCCAACGGTAAAAGACTCACAAGGAAAATAACCCAATTTTCTTTAGGTATTTCTATGCGATTAATTTGTTTTTCAAACAAAGATAAATACATGCTTAAATCACAGTTTCCGTCGAAACGTGTCATTAGTTTTGAAAAGTCAGTTTTAAGTGGGGAAATAAAATCGAAACTTCCAGTACTTTTGTTTTCTAGCTGTAACTTCTTCAACTGAAATTCGCGTTCTGCTTTCTTTTCGTTTTCTTTAGCTTCCCTTTCGCGTTCAGCTTTATCGTCTCTTTCCTTTGTTTCTCGTTCAGAAACAATCCTTTTTAAAAGCGTTTTTGTTAATTCCTCACTGTATTCATCAGCTTTCGTTATCAACTTAATAAGCTGCGGAATTTTGGTTCCTTCCGTTGCTATTAGTTCTAATTCTTCTATTAGCGCTAGAAGATCGATCTTGCGTGCTCCGGCTAAATACGTAGCCATGTTAGTGTCAAAATGAAAAATCTGTACTCACAGTTCAGATGAAGTATTCCTCAAGATCCAATATGCTGAGTCACGGTCCTTCACTCAAATGAAGTTCGCACCTTGAATCCGATGAGCATCAGACGAATATTGGAATTGTCCGCGTCTCGAACAGTTGAGGTACAGTTCTTTTTTCGAACGGTTACGGTAAAAACGGCAATCTTCGGCCTTTAATTAAATCCAGGCCAAACCCCCAAATATATGTGGGTTCGTAAAAGGTAAAAGATAAATAACTCTTAAAGTTTAAATTTAAGTTTAATTACAAAATTAATGTATTTACAGTATATTTACAAACATCTTTGACAATTAAGAATATCCGACAACTAAGAGGCCATCTGCCTAAAAAGTCATGGGCCGTCTGCCCAACTGCTAGCTTCGGTGTCTGGGGGAACATCTGTCTCATTGCTGCGGTCGCTTCTGAGCGGACGCTTCCTCTAGGTGGCGTTACTGCTGCGGACGTATCAGGCTTTGGCGCGCTCGTCGCACAATCCCACATACATGTTTATTGATGTGTAATAAAAATTAATTACAGACAGTTATTGATTTTGTGAAATCTTTGAAATGGCATTTAAAAGTAGGTTAAAAATTTTATAAAAGATGAGAGGCAAATTCTTTATTCTCCAGAATAATATGTTACTGACGTTTAGATACTAGATTCTATTATATTACTACATTTCCATTAGTCAAATTTTGTAGAACTATAATTAAATCCGTAATTCACATTACAATCTGAATGTTGCCGTGGAAGTGTGGGTTTTATGGCGCAAGATCCAGAAAAGGATTGTGGAAGTTTGGAGAGTGGGGTGTCATCTCAGGTGTTGCCTCGCGATCTGACCATGGTTCAAAATTACATTTTGTCCTCGATTCTTTCCCGTTGGGATTGATCCCGGACCGTCGTTAACAGTACGACGCCAATTGAAATACCTACAATCTGAATGCTCAGTCTTTTCAAAAGTGCTGTCAAGCAGTCTAAATCAGGTCTTGATTGTTGCGGTTCTTGCTAAGATCGGATGGAAAAATTGTACTATTAAAATCCATGCATACACCATTCCTTGATATTTTAAATGCAAAACTGGTTGAATGTAGCACTGGGATAAGGATAAGAGTTTTTTGATTAGTGAAAGCCATGTTGAAAACATTCTGAACATTTTTCAATTTGTAAATGTTTAATGCAATTCAAAGTAAACACTATATTCACTGTTCTTTACTCGAGCACTAATTAGTTATTCAGGAGCTTGACAAATTCTTTTATATACCAATTTTTCAAATCAAAGATCGTCTTTTTTAGCATTACTCAAAAAATATTTTTAGATTTAATAAATTATCTATTCATGTATGAATCCTATTTAATTTTGTTAATTAAATAATTTTTTTTCTATACTGTTGGTAATCTTTTTCAACCATAAAAGGTGTCCCAATTATGCGCCTCTGTGATCGTTATTTTCTTGAAGATACATCCAATATCTGGGTGACATGAGATGAATATGCATTACTTACAATATAGATTACCATTAACTATTTTATAAAATATAATGGAAACTTCATTAAAAGGTTAAATTTTAGATTGCGTGTATATTTTTTTCCAGATCTTTGAAGACTATTTACCTGTTAGGCTAAAATAATTCTTGTACTCAAATTTGTAAGTTTTTCAAACCATACTGTTTGAATTTTACATATAAACCTAGCAAAGGGATGTGTACAGGAAATGCTTTAATTTTATAAATTAAAATTATTTTTCATAAAAATTTTAAAATATGACACTAGAAAATATTCTTTACTATAATAAATGAATAGGCCGTATGTCACCATCTATTGATTTTCACAGAAAATGTGAAGATACCTGTTTTTCTTTCCTTGTAAGAACTGCGTTTCGTGTAATACTGTGTGTTGATCCTTTAAATGACAAAAATCCTATTCAAGGGAATTTAAATCGATTTAAAAAAAAAGGTGTTCTTCTGAATACTTAAAGTGGTTACTTAATACAGCAAAATAAATAAAACATTTTTAAGTGCACATTGTGTTTAAAAATTTAAGTTTTTTTTTAGTTTCTGCTTAGAACCACATTATGTATATTGTAAATCTACTAACCATTCCTTTATACATTTTACACTTCTATGCCAAAAAATATAAAAATGAAAGTAATGAATCAATAATATTAAGAGCAGCTGTTAAAATGAAAATTGTTGAGAAAAAAAATTCCTTAACATTAATGTTGGTATTAAATTTCTTTTGGGTTGATTTTTTATTCTGCAAGGGCCATGCAGTTTTGGGAGTTTTGCAAAGTTCATCATCACTTCTAAGGATGTACAAGATTAAATTCACTTTGGACTAAATAATAAAGCACATATTAACATTTTATTGCTACTTTTTTTAGCCATAACATCTTTTAATACCCAAATTACTTTCACTGAAGAGCCTCCATCCTGGAATCCAGATTTGTGTATTCTATTTTACCATGTTAAGTACCCAAGCTATTTGAATATAATTTAAAAAATTAAGAACTTTATTGTATCTGCTCTTTAGCTCTGTTTCAAAAATCTTTGAACAAAAATACCAGAAATGTGCTTTAATGATTAATTACTTAAACAATAGATCTTGCTTGGAATTTAAAATTTTATTTTAGTGTTGTGTTTGTATGGTGCAAGGACCAAATTTAATCATACAGCACCAGGCATACAATATCAAGTAATGGATATAGATACACAACCATAGTTTTACGTACACGAGAGAAATACATCCAGGAAGGCATTGAACTTGTGCCGCCTACAACTTGGAGGTTTATATGACAGTGGACATACCCACAACCTTAGTGTCGTGGGAATAAATTATTGAAAAAAAAAATACTAGTCCAAAGAATAAAAATTGACAAATATATCCGAAATATTCTCCAAAAATAAAAAGCGTATTTAGTATAATATACATTTGATATCCACAATGCAAATTAACAGAAAGAAAATTCAGTGACTAACAGATAGTTGGGAGTAGAGGCTAAAATGGGAAATACAGGTTTTTTCAAGCAAAATAAATTCTTGATAATTCATAACATGTATCAAGGCATTTGGGCTCATATTTAGTCAAAGCATTCTTTTTTTCACCTAAAAAGAACCCACAATTAAGGAATTTATTGAGATATTTTAAACATATTTAACTAATCAGCAGAAGCATTTACAACAGCAAGAAAATTTTCATTTTTGTGGTGTTTGCAAAGGCTGCAAAAAAATTAATTAAAGAAACATACATCACATCTGTTAGAAAAAGGAATGATTTTTAAACAAATAGTCTCAATTAATTTTGCTAGTTAGCATTAAAAAGAATCCAGCTCAATGGAACTTTCATAGGTATTCAAGATTAAAATATGTGATTGAACGGATATCTTCACTGCCCACTAAAAAGTGAATTTGGTTGAGTAGCATTTAAAAACAAGCAAACTCAACACGATTCACCATTTAGCACACATAGCAGACAAACAATGGAACACTCCATAAAAAACAATCAAATATGCGAGTAGTTGAAGATGTCACATCTGTGAAACATAATAGACTACAACCTAGGCCCAATACAGAAGGGAAAGATGTCAGACGTTTGATTTTTTTGGGTGCGGGCCATATTTGGCCTATCTGCAATACACACAAGATATACATCAAGTAATAAACATGCATACAGTGAAATTTTTACCGACACAGATGAGAGAAATCACACATGCACTGCCTACAACTCACAGGCTTCTAGTGCAGTGGGCAACTCCAGAAACATAAATCGTGTTTTCTTTTAATATGCAAGTAAAATAAGCAATCGGAACAGGAATTTTATCTGCCCACCCAAAAGTAAATTCCATTGGGTAGCATTTAAAAACAAGCTAACTCAACGCAATTCACCATTTAGCATAGCACATGAACAATACAACACACAAAGGGAAATAAAGGAATGAAATAGGTAAAATAGGCACCTGACCGAGAAATTTCATCTGCCCGCCAAAAAGTAAATTCCGTTTTGTAGCACTTAAAATCAAGCTAACTCAACGTTATTTACCATTTGGCACAGCAAGTGAGCAAAACATTTTAAAACGGGATATAAAATGAAGGGAAAATAAACAAAAATGATGAGCCTTCATCTCACGGTCAACAAATATATTCTGTTGGATAGCATTGAAATACAAACTAACTTAGCGGAACAAAACAATTTGCGAAGCAAATGTAAGTGAAACAAAATGTCTAATTAGCAAGTGAACAATACATTTCAAAACGGGATATAAAATTTAGGGAAAATAAGCAAATAAGAGCTTTCATATGCCCGCCAAAAAGTACATTCCGTTGGATAACATTTAAATACAAGCTAACCCAACGGAATAACATAATTTGCGAAACAAATGTATGGGAAAGAAAATCTTCAATTTCAAATGAATATATTATTGCTTACACAAATTTGGCTTCTAAATGAAAGAACGTTAGTTCGGCAGAAAAATCACCACAGCCCACTCTCCATCTCCTTCCTTCGATAAATGCATAATGCAAGCAGCAAATGGCAAATGCTTCGACAATTTGGGTGACCTTTACTGTACGGTCCATATAGATTTCTCGCCAAATCTGGTAACCTGGCTCTACAAATTCGTTTTTTGGTAACCCTATATTTGAAAACCGTGATATCGTGCCAATTTTGATTTTTGTCGCCAAACATGCGAATATCACCAAATGTATTGAATTTTGGCTATATTTTATTTATTACAACCCTATCTAAGTCCCTTCACCCCGGGGTTTTCAAATACCACCCACTCCTTTTCGACCGTTTTTTTCAAATACCATTCCTCTTCGACCGTTCCCTTCGTTGGCAAGTGTGTTTTTTGGATCGTTTCCGTTACCATCGCTTTTAAACGTTCCTGCAGCATCGCTTTTCGACGCTCCATTTCTTTCGATTTTATTGCTGTGGGAATTACACCATCGTTAAATAAGTATCGACTGCTCCCTTCGTTAGCACGTGCGTTTTTTGGATAGCTCTTTGATTTCCGTTACCATCGCTTTTCGACGCTCCGTTCCTTTCGATATTAATTACTGTCGGAATTACACCATCGTTAAATAAGTATGTCTGCATCTACACTAATTGTATATATACCTCGTCGTATCTGAGTGGTGAAAAAAAAAACTTATGGCTTTTGTGTATGCAAAAATGCGTGTTTACCCGCCCTTAACATGCGATGATGCGAAGGGAGCAAATAATCATGACAACCGAAACAGCGGAGAAATCGTATGGAGCTAGCGGAAGTGATGGGCAAGTTAGTTTTCTTTACATTTTATTGTTTATTTGTGCATTCCTCATTTTCATTTCCATATTTGCAAAGGTTCACAGTGTGGATTTTGCTTATACAGAATCAGAAAATTGGATGCAAAAGTTTTGTTTACTTGTTCCTATGTATGTTGTGTTGATGACGCCATCTTGGATATGGACGTCATTGACGCAATCTTACATTTGGCGATGTTTTGGAAAAAGTCGCCAATATGGACCGTACAGTAAACGATAACCACAATTTCATATAATCATTCGTTTAAAAACATCGATCCAACAAATGAGGCCGCCAAAATTAAAAGCGCCAAAAGGACAAAAAGGAAAAACAACACTAAAGTAGAGTAACCCGGTGCAACGAGAAAGAAGTTGCCAAATGAAAATATAGAAACTATGGTCGGTGCACCGGGTAACATTGTACTGAAATGCTTAAGTTTCCTAAATCGGATCGCGACATTGGCGCTAAATCGGATCACTACGTTGGCGCTAAATCGGCTTCTATATCGGATCACTACGTTGGCGCTAAATCGGCTGCTAAATCGGATCACTACGTTGGCGCTAAATCGGCTGCTACATCGGATCGCAACGTTGGCGCTAAATCGGATCGCGATGTTAGCGCTAAATCGGCTGCTAAATCGGATCGCGGCGTTTGCGCTAAATCGGAATTTCACGGAAGATTAAATAGATAAATCGGATCGCCGATGTTAGCTTTAAATAGATATTTCGTCTTACATCGATTTAAGGCCCAGTCCTAGTAGCAAACATCAGGCTCCTGATCCTCAAAAACCTCGATCATGTGTCCCAACTGCTCATACTCGTGCATGAAATCTGCGTACAGATATTGCATGTTTGGATTTTGCGATAATCGTCTCCACAGTGCGTCTAACCTTCTAGATGCCATCCTTTTTGATTTGCCCAATACTTTCTCGGTTTTCAACGGCATTTGTACAATATACCGACCATCCGGTGCCCTGGAATGAGTTTTCTCGTAATGAATCTCACAATCCTTTTCTTCCCTGCTTAGAATTTTTCCGCTTGGTTCTACTGATTGTAATTCCCAAAAATCCCGGAGAGTTTGCTCAATATTGTCAAATTCCTTCAAAAGGCCGCAATACTTTTCACCCCCTAAATTTTGATAAGTAATTGGACTAGAACCACTAGCAACATAGCCAAATGCGGTTTGTTGAAATATTAACCTGATGTCTGCGATATGTATCTTCTCCGATTTTAAAAGATCAAAAAATAATTCAGCTCATAAAAGAACATCCATTTTTCCCGGTTTGAAAAATGTCGGGTCCGCTAGTGGAATTTTTTTTGGGAGTTTCCTTATGTTAAACTCTATTCGTCTTACTGGTGTAATGTTTGTGATTTTAGGGACTACTAAAAATTCCGAAGTTCTTATGAAATCACCAGCATAATTAGACAATTCAACTCTTAATTTTTGATTTAATTGAAATAGTTGCACCACTTAAACCTGACACTGATATATTTGCTTTTTTTTGTTTTATTGACAAGAGATTTGCACTTTCCTTTGAAAGGCAATTGACCATACTGCCCGAATCCAAAACAGCGCGTAAGGGTTCCAGTTTCCCTGACGCGTTCTTCACATAAATCACGGCAGTGGCTAGAACAGCTGATTCGTTGCTTATCTGTAAACACGAATTGCTGGCACAGATGGCCCTAGAGGGGTCGTTGTCCCCACTCGAAGGTCCAGGGTTACCTTTAGGTTCGAAATTCCCTGTTTCTACTGCAACAAGATCTTTATTTTTCTGCGCCTTTTCCGAATCGTGGAGAATGGTATTGTGTCGTTTGTGACAGATAAAGCAGCTATTCCTTGATTTGCAGTTCATAATTCTGTGCGAGGAACTACTTAAACAATTTAAACACAAGCTATGCTTTTTAACTAAATCAAATCTTTGTTTGACATTTAATTTTATCAATTCTGGGCATTTAAAATTAGGATGAGATTTTAATTTGCAAATAACACATGCATGTGCATTAGCATTAGAGTCTACTAGAAGACTTTTCGACTTATTAACCAACTTTGGTTTTACCTGAGCCGATTGCCATTGCATATTTTCTAGCAATTGACAGCGTGTTTTTAGAAAGTCAATTAAGTCATCCCATTTGGGTAAATTTTTTGACTTCCATGACATTTCGAATTGTTTACGGGTTTCTTTGTCAACCTTTTGAAGAACAATATTAATGAGTATACCCTCACTTAGTTGATTTAATTCTAAATCCAATGATTTTAAAGCTCTAATATGCTTTAACAATTTATCGACTAGACCCCGTAAATCGAAAGCAGATTCATGATACATCTGTTCCAGACATATCAGCTCATTGATATGACTGTTTACAATTAAACGCTTATTGTCATATCGTTCTTCTAATGCCCTGAATAATGAAGCATAAGAGTCCTCCATAGTTTGAATTTCCTTCGCTGAACCGCTCAATGATGATTGTAAATAATACAATTTCTGCGATTCATTCAAATTATCATTAGCATCAATGATGGAGTTAAATTGTAATTTAAAAAGATTCCAGTCTTCAAGCTGGCCAGAAAATTTAGGAAGAGGAATGTTAGGAAGTTTCACATTCACCATAGAGGATTTAGGAGGTACATCATTTAATCCCAAAAAGCCATCCCTTAATACTGTACGCAATTGAACAATATTTTATCTTAAAGGACGAAAATTTTGATATTATTTTTTGCTGGATTCCCGGACATGTGGGTATTAGAGGTAACGAGAGAGCTGACTTGGCGGCCAAGAATGCAACACAGCAGCTAAATTCAAAAGTACCATTTCCAGATATTGAATCACTCTTAAAACAATCCATAAACTCATGTTGGCAAAACACTTGGGACCTCGAAGTACAAAACAAATTAAATTATATCCAGACATCCATTAAAGCCTTTAATAAAACTATCTTAAATCGAAATCATGATACAAAACTCGCAAGACTCCGAATAGGACACACTTATTTTACTCATGGACACCTTTTACGTGGAGAACCTGCTCCAATGTGTCGCAAGTGTAACACTATATTTTCAGTCAGACACATCTTAATAAAATGCCCTGATTTTAACTTCCACAGACTCGTCCGATTTGGTATTTATCACCCCAGTTAACATGAACTTTTTTCGGATCCTTACCACCAAAACCTGTTTTTATTTTTAAAAGACATTGGTGTTATAAACTATATTTAGATTACATCACCTGACTCTTTGAGTCATATACAGGGTTCCCACGGTCCTTGAAAAGTCCTTGAAAATTAGGAAACTTGGTGAAAAGTCCTTGAAAGTACTTGATTTTTTTAACTAGTACATAATAGTGTAATTTCGTGTTGCATTGCTACTTGTCCAGACTAGTTTCCTCCAAAGCAGGTGTGTCATTTGAACGTCATTCTGAATGAAACCGATATTTCCCGCTTTGACACTACAAGATATACTAGTAATGCTATGTCTAGATCGTCCATTTTCCACAGTATTCTGTCCGTCTAAGTTGACACCTCTGGTCTACGTTAAGACAGCCATCTTGTTATGTCTGCCACATAATGACGTATCACGTTCGCTAGATAACAGCACTGCTTTTTTAGGAAACCGTAGCTTTAGCAGTCAGGATGTCATTGGAAACCTGTCACGCATCCAAACAAGTGAAGCCAAATTCTTATTGCCAAAATATAAAAGTTAAAATTGAAAAAAAATTTTTTTAAAGAAAATCACATTAAAGATTTCTATTGTTGAAAATTTTCTGCAGGTTTGAAATTCGTTGAAATTTTTCCTCTATCTTTTAACTATCACAAAGATAGAAACTCAGACTAGAGAATAAAGAAGCCCTAACACCAGTCAAAACTTTTGATTTATTTTGTTACTCAAACAAAATAAACCATGACAGCCGTCTGTTATCGGATTTCAAATCAGCGTAAAATTGTACGCCAGGTCGATACCGAAAACAGATTTTTGTTTAAATTATTTACCATTTGTAAAATAATGAATTATTTATTTAAAGTAAATCACAATTCAGGTATTGATCTGATGTAAAATTTTCCGCAGATTTGAAGTAGTTGAAATTTTTAATCTATCTTTAACGATCCTGATTTAAAAAAACAATCTAAACAATGCTAATCAATATTTATTGTTTGTTTTGCTTCCCTCCGCTCGAATCGCTTAGCGTGGGAAATGAAATGTTGCCGCTACAGGAGAAAAACGTTCCCCAACTGTTAGAGACCACTTTGACGATCTTCATGCAAATGGCGGCTCCGCTAATTTTCGTTACGCCCACAAACAACGCTCTCTAGGAAACCAACGCCATCTGTTTGCAAAAATGACGTTTTAGTGACGTCATCCACAGCTAGATTAAGGCTCAATTATTGAAGATTCAAAATTTAACAATAGAGATTTACCACGTAGTGAACTTGAAAAGGTAATTAGTTAAAAGTCAGTAACTTTGTTACTAAGTTTAAATTTTTAAACTTGTTTTGGGCACTCATTTTTTATGCTTATATAATTCACCTTTTAAGTTAAAAATTATGTTTGTTGTATTTCTTTGTTAATTTAGAGTTTCATTACCTTTATTTAATTTCTCTGTTATCATTGAATTTCTCGTATTATACATAGACTGGTATGCAAATGTCATGATTTTGATTTTATTACTGTTGTTTTAGGACGCAGATTATAATCACGAAAAATTTTTTACAAGTACTAAACATATTAAAAACTGTAATCCTGTGAAATGTCTGTTTTTATCAGAGATGTCCTTCATTTGAATTCTTATGCCTGTTTAGAGTAGAAAATGCTACTGTCGTTCGTTAGCTGTGTGTTTTTGAAGATGAAAGAAATAAAATGCGACTTCCAAACTCTACCAGTAATATTACCATACCTATCTCTGTAACAGGCATGAATTTAAAGTGTCGTAAAATTTTCTGTCAAAAATGACAATTTTCCATTTTTTGCAACAAAATTTTAGATTAAATATGATTTTTAAAATTGTTCTTGCGAAAGTGAAAAAAAAATTGTTCAGATTATAAAACATTACTTGAAACATGCAACATTAAGCGATCTCACAACTGCGATAAAATAAAACGATAATTTCCATGTAGGAAAAAATATTCCTGGGACGAAAATAAACAAATTACAATGATGGAAATTTCAGGACAGATAATACACATCTTGACACACAATCCTGAAAATTTTTGAGGTTTTCGGAGTTGTCCCTCTCAATTAAATTTGTATTTAAAAAAAACTAGAAAAATCGCTGTTTTCAATAAATTTCTTTGTTTGCTATTTTTTTTCTTATCTAAGGAATAGAAACACAATCACTAAATGATACTAAACTTTTAGACAGAAGAAGTGCTTTTTTAAGAATAATATTTGATACTGTTTTTCTCCATTTTTAAAGGAACTAGCGCAATTTTATAATTTGTATCAAACAGGCAAAATCTCTATTTTCGCTGATCCTTGAGAAAGAATGTGCAGTGACGGATATAAAACTATATTCTGACATTTTCTAAAAGACTTTTTACTGAAGAATATAACAATATAAAATTTTTTAATTTGTACCATTAACTTATTGAAATATAGGGTCTCAAACAGGCTACCATTAGTGAAAAAAAAATCTACATTTGTGTGACCTTGAACTTTAAAATTCAATAAAATATACATCTTGGACATGTAATTTCAGGGTGGCGACAGAACCGGGAATTCAGGGAAATCAGTGATTTCTCAGGGAACAATCATTTTCTGGAAAAATCAGGGAGAACTCAGGGAAGTTTCGTTTAACTCAGGGAAAAAGTTGGAATTTTGTTTTGCAAATGGCACCTATTTGTTACGTTTCTGTTAGCCATGCGGGCGCCACTTTGCACCAAAATCAAAATGTCGCCAGTTTTGTTTTCATTGCGAAAAGGAGACGTGTATTATTTACATAAACATCCAGAAAAAAGAGTTGTATACATTGTATAATGTTTCATTAAACCCGTAACGGCCGGAAATCCTGTAACCGAAGTCTACAGCTGTGCCACGTTCCCTAATGTCAATAATAGGAACGTAGTGTCCTTGTGGCTTTGAAAACTACTAACGTCCGGAAAAACCTGCAATAGTTAAACATCCTGTCCCAATTTAATCAAAATTATTAAAAACTTTTTGTTTTCTTCTAAAATACCTATATTGGCGATTTTGATTTTGGTCCAAAATTGCTCCCGGCTAACGGAAAAGTATTCATTTAGATTATGCATAGGTTTTTTATTACATATGTGTTAGAAGTTATTATTTTTTTCGAAAATTTTCGAACTTTGAGGTTTTTTTTGGTGAAAAGTTTTTGTTGCCAGTTACCGTTCTTTTCGTGATGGATTCGTCATTGTCAAATGCGGCCAAAATCGTTTGAGAAGAGATCCAATCATCTTGACGTCACAATCTCCTATGAATATATAAATATTTAATTGAAAAATTATTTATCAAAAGAAAATCAAACGTATAAGGTATCTATCTGGTGTTAAATTTTCCGCAGCTTTGAAATCCGTTGATATTTGCAAGTTATTTTAAACAATCGTTGATTTAGAAAAAAGCACTGAAGAACGGCAGTCATAACTTGAAATATTTTTTTTGCTTCACCCGAATGCGTTACTCTTCAAAATGAATGATTCTCGAATCAAACGAAGGATCATTCTTCGGCGGCGAAATTCGTATTGTAAAAAATATTAAAGTTACAGTTTAAAAATTATTTATTTAAAGAAAAATTTCAAATCCGGTGAAATTTTTACTCTATCTTTAACGATGTAGGAGATAAAAAAAAAGAACTACAAAACTCCAGTTAAAACTTTATTTGTTTTGTTCGTCCGCTAAAATCGTTGATGAGGAAATCTAACGTGAACGGAAAAAATAAATTTAGAATATGCCATGTCTTTATAGTGTTTTCATTCCAATGAAAGTAATACTAATTTAATTCAAATGAATTAATTTTAAAATGTTTTAGATTAAATTTTAAAATTCGTTCACGATAGAATAATTGCAAAAATTTTGGACCACATGTGTGCTAAATTTCACTATTGTAAGTGCCATCGATTCGTCAGGACACTGCGTACAGAGAAACACTTCCTTTTCTAATAGTAGCGATGTACCGAGCGCTGGCGCCACTGACGGATTTATGGGATGATGGCTTCTTTTGCAAACACATCTATTGTATTAGTGGCTATTTGTCCCAATGTGCATCGGCAAATGTGCCGTATGGGATCTGTTATTCTAAGTTTGTATTTCTGAATTAGACAGTTTGCTATAAAACTGATATGTTCTTCTGGTGAAAGCCCAGTCGGGTTGTGCTTTCGTGTAAATAAAGTGATAGGTTTTATTTTAAAGGAGAGTTTTTCTTATGCATAAAACCTACACCAAACAGGGTTATGGGCCCAGCCCAACCCGATTCCTTTTTAACTGAAATGTTAAAACTAAATTAAGTTTTCTTCAAAATTGTATTAAGTTGGCTGCTCTAGTTGCTTGATGGCAGAATCGTTTAGTTTTCCAAAACTAAGCGAGTTTAACTACACCACATGGAAGACTGACGTTAAAGTCTTACTGATGGATCGTGTGTGCTGGGAATTAATAGTTGGAAATCCTGTTCCTTGCCCAGAAAGTGCACCAGAAAAGGAAAAGCGTACGTTTCTATGGAGAAAGCAACGAGCTTATACGACCATCTATCAGAGTTTAGAAAGAAGATTTCACACCCTGATCGCAGATACCGAGGACGGGAAGACTGCATGGGAGACGTTGAAACTTCATTTTGAACCTACTTCAAGAGCAAGATTGGCCGGCTTAGTAGATGAATTTTCCGACATGTGGTTCGACTCTGAGAAAGAAACAATTGGAATATTCAGTAAGAAAATTGCTGAAAAACGACTACAGATCAAAGATTCCGGGTTCGAAATTCCAGAGCTTCTTGTATGCTTTCAACTTATACGAAGATTACCTCCGGATTATGATAACCTTGTCCAACATATGTACAGATTCGAGGATGCAGAGTTTACATTAAACAACGTTACAAAACAATTACTTGCCGAAGCTGGAAGAAATGATTTAAAAAGAAAAGATGAAGGAAAATTCGATACAGTGATTGGAAACGCCTATACTTCAAAGAATAGAGCAATATATGCTTCACAGAAGAAATCGACCAATAAATCTGAATGCAGTGGAAGTGTGATGGACCCTGATAAAAAGTCACACAGAAATGACGAATCTTATTGTTTGGGGCCGTGTGGGTTATTGTCACAAACCAGGACATGCTGAAAGTCGATGTTTCAAGAAGAATAGACTAGTCAAGAAGTCAGTCAGAGATGAAAACGGTGCATGTTTTTCTGACATTGCACTTGCAACCACCTAACCTATTAAAAATCTTGAGTTCCTCGTCGATTCGGCTGCAACTTCGCATTGCTGTAATCAAAGGGACTGGTTTTATAACTTCAAGCTGACCAAACCTGCGTCTGTTCTCGTTGGAGACCAAGATTGTACTTCGAAAGTCCTTGGTAGTAGGAGATATCGATTTTTTTGTAAAAGACATTTCAGGTAATGTAAAAATTATACTGAAGAATGTATTGTATACTCCTAATATGCGTAGAAACTTAATAGGTGGTTCGAATATAGATATTGCAGGTATGAAAGTTATTTGGGGTGACAATAAGATGATTGTATATACTAAAAATGATAATTATTTCTTTAATGTACCCTTAATTGATAAATTGTATATAGTAAGAGTTTATCCTAAAATATATAAAGAATCTGTTAATGTATCTTTAAATAATAATGCTGTGCACCGGAGATTTGGTCACGTAAATGTTCCTTCGATAGAGCAAATGAGTAGAAATAATTCCATAAAAGGAATTGAAAATTTATGTTCTAAAGCAAAGGACAAAAATTGTGATGTTTGCAAAATTGCTAAATCCACTAGAGTGTCCTTAAAAACAAATGAGTACAAACTTATTACTAATAATATCCTACAAAGAGTTTATATGGATTTGTGTGGTCCTTCTGCAGTGAATTCTTTGGGTGGCGGAAAGTATTTTCTGTCTATCATAGATGACTATTCGCGTAAAGAAAGTTGAGGTTTGCGTAATCAAGAGTAAAACTGCAGTTTTTGCTGTTTTAAAACTTATTTGGCTAAAGTAGAAAGGGAAACAAATTGCAAATTGAAGTGTGTGAGAACTGATAATGCTCTTGATTTCGTGCACAAAGAGTTTGAGAAATTTCTCGGTGACTTAGGAATTAAACATGAGCGTACATCTACGTACACAAGTGAACAAAATGGGGTTGCTGAAAAGTATATTAGGACCTCCATGGAAGGAGTACGTGCCATGCTCCAAGACAGTGGATTGCCACCACGATTTTGGGCGGAAGCCCTTATGGCATTTGTGCACATCAGAAACCGTTGTGTACACAAACTAACATATGGTTTGACTCCTATAGAAATATGGAGTGATCACAAACCCTCTGTGAAACATTTCAAAATATTCCGATCTCTTGGTTTCGTACATATTCCTAAAATTCACAGGAATAAACTTCAACCGCGAGCAAAGCCTGGAATTTTGGTGGGCTATGCGACTAAAACAAAATGTTATATTATTTTTATCCCTAAGGAACGTAAAGTTATTGGAACTGTTCACGTCAAAAATGATGAAACTAAAAAAGGGGTTAATTGTTTGTTAAAGATAAATGTTCCGATTATGCTAGATTTGACTTAAATGCGGAATTTTATGAAACAACTTCCGACGACGACTCAAATCAGATCGAACAAGATCTTGCTTCTGATACTCGTATTTTAAGTGCTTTAAATATTAGTGACTGGGAAAGAATAGAAAACCTCGCACTATGAGCATTAGAATTGATGTATATTACTATCCACCACATTCTAGCGTTAGATTAAGATCTGTAAATGATGCTAGAAAATATAGTAATGTAAATAGAATAGATTTTAATCCAGATAAATTTTGCTTTAAACCTGATTGTGTTGTAAATACTACAAATGATGTAGATTCTACTAACATATCTTAATTTCAAGGTAAAAAGATTAAATAAATGATCAATTAGAGGATATATTTAACGAAAATTTCGAAAAATCGTACTTTTCCAAGAATATTTGACATTTGAAAAAAATGAGTCCGGAACTCGCGCGCTACCCCACTAAAACCTTTGGGTTGCTCACCCGCGCCTTGGCGCGGGGAAATTTCGAAAAATCGTGCTTTTCCAAAAATATTTGACATTTGAAAAAAATGAGTCCGGAACTCGCGCGCTACCCCACTAAAACCTTTGGGTTGCTCACCCGCGCCTTGGCGCGGGGAAATTTCGAAAAATCGTGCTTTTCCAAAAATATTTGACATTTGAAAAAAATGAGTCCGGAACTCGCGCGCTACCCCACTAAAACCTTTGGGTTGCTCACCCGCGCCTTGGCGCGGGGAAATTTCGAAAAATCGTGCTTTTCCAAAAATATTTGACATTTGAAAAAAATGAGTCCGGAACTCGCGCGCTACCCCGCTAAAACCTTTGGGTTGCTCACCCGCGCATTGGCGCGGGGAAATTTCGAAAAATCGTGCTTTTCCAAGAATATTTGACATTTGAAAAAATGAGTCCGGAACTCGCGCGCTACCCCACTAAAACCTTTGGGTTGCTCACCCGCGCCTTGGCGCGGGGAAATTTCGAATTTGGACAGTTTCAAGAATATGAGTTTATGAATGGTGAAGTTTAAACCTTTCAGTTACGTCCATACTAGAGAAGCAGAGCTAAACATGCATGATTGATTAATCAATATCTGATTTAACAGCTCGGGCAGAAATGAAGTTGTTCTATGTGCTCGCCATCAATCTGGCTGATTGTGTGTTGAAGTTATACTTAAAACTTATTGTTTAAATGTCCCGTTCTTTACAAAGTCTCCGCACAATCCAAGTGCATCGTTTATTATCATTGACGATTTATTTAAGAGAAATATGAAGAAAAGTTCACAGGAAAGGCAATATTGGGACACACGTGATGGAAAAATATCTCTGGAGACAAAAGACTGAAAATGGGTACGTCTTTTGTTGAATTTCGGTAGCAATTACACTTTTTCCTGCTTTGACACTTAAACTCTAAACTAATAGCTGCCTCGGAAATAATCCTCTTCATCGTTATTCCTATACAATTGTGAACAAACGATGTTTTTCAATCCTGCGACGGAATAAGTAATTTCAATTTAAAAATTATTTATACAAATTCATACTTTTTAGCTATACATTGAATGTGAAATTTTACTCTATCTCTAACGATCATGCAGATAATACAAAAGAACTATACAACTGAAGTTAAAACTTTATTTCTTTTTTAGGTCTGTTTACAAATCTTTCTCCGCAAATGAAAACGGAAAAAATAAATTTAGAATCTGCCAACTCTTATACAGTTGTCATTCCAAAGAAAACAATAATAATCAAACCTGTCTCCGGGGTTAATCAATCATCCATGTTTACCTCGGCTTCTCCGTGTGGATGGGGCTTTAGTATACTTATCCCTCGACCTAAGCGCGGGAATATTGCTACTTCTGTCCGCCTTATTGATCTTTTTTCTCACTCATTCGAAGAGTTATTAAGTACTGCCATCCACTGGAAGGTTAGTCTGTTGGGACGTTTACTGAGTATTGGTAAGAAGTTCAACGTCCGCTTTTCGGGCTTGTCGGCTGCGCCGACTACGCGACCGAAAAGCGAACGTTGAACTTCTTACCAATACTCAGTAA
>CANAIC010000080.1:0-7500 GCA_947359465.1 Metellina segmentata | reverse complement strand
TGCGGGATTCGGCGCTGGACTCTTCCCTTTTCGCTCGCCGTTACTCAGGGAATCCCAGTTGGTTTCTTTTCCTCCGCTTATTTATATGCTTAAATTCAGCGGGTCGTCTCGTCTGATCTGAGGTCGACAACAGAAATAAAGAATCAATCAAAGTCCTCTCCCCCTCACGGTCAATTCGCGCTCCTAAACGGCAGAGAGAAACATCGTCTACTCCGTCCGTCGGAAGTCTTATGCGCTTCATCGACCCGAGAGAGAACTGAAAATTAATCTTAAGCCGGCGGAGCGAGTCCGGTGCGGCCAATTAGAACGCAAGCGTTCCTCTGCAAGTCTTATCCGACCCTCAGACAGGCGAGGCCACGGGTAGTACCCGAGGCCGCAATGTGCGTTCGAAAAATCAGTGCTCAATGTGTCCTGCAATTCACACCAAATCTCGCAGCTGGCTGCGTTCTTCATCGACCCGTGAGCCGAGTGATCCACTGCTCAGAGTTGTCATTTTGTTTTTCGGCTCTGCCCTTCTTTCAAGGGGCGGCCTTATAAGCGTTCGAAAAGCGTTCTGGACTCTTCCCTGATCTGGGAAGCGGTGCCAAGGGGCGGTGCGTCTTCGTGGACGCATCTCTTCAAGCCTAGCTCCAAAAGGAACACCCCTCTTGCCTCAAATCGGAGGCCGGGTCGTAGGCACACCCATGCTAAGGCACCATGCGTTCGACGGTGCCCCTCCGCAGGATTGCGGGGGCGGGGCCCGAGTCATACGAACCTTCCTTTTATAAAAGGATTCGATAATGATCCTTCCGCAGATTCATCTACGGAAGCCTTGTTACGACTTTTATTTTCTCTAAATATTCAAGTTCGGTCATCTTTCCGGCACACCGTCTCGAAGGTTAGTCCAGTCCGGCCACCAGTCCGAAGATCTCACTCCAACATTCATCGATAATAGCGACGGGCAGTGTGTACAAAGCGCAGGGACGTAATCAACACGAGCTGATGACTCATGCTTACTGGGAATTCCTCGTTCAAGGGAAACAGTTACAATTCCCTATCCCCAGCACGAAGGAGGTTCAGAGGGTTACCAACGCCTGTCGGCGATGGAGAGCACACGCTGATTCCTTCAATGTGGCGCGCGTGCGGCCCCGAACATCTAAGGGCATCCTGACCTGTTTTTGCTCCGTTTCGTGCGGCTGAACACCGCTTGTCCCTCTAAGAAGAACGTCCGACTGAGAAGGATCGGAACGCCTATTTAGCAGGCTAGAATCTCGCTCGTTATCGCAATAAAGCAGACAAATCACTCCACCAACTAGAAACGGCCATGCACCACCTATCACAGAATCAAGAAAGAGCTCTTAATCTGTCAATCCTTCCTGTGTCCGGGCCGGGTGAGTTTTGCCGTGTTGAGTCAAATTAAGCCGCAGGCCCCATTCCTTGTGTGCGCTTCCGTCAATTCCTTTAAGTTTAACCTTTGCAACCATACTCCCCCCGGAACCCAAAAGCTTTGGTTTCCCCGAAGCTGCCCGGCGTGTCATTTGAGGAACACAGCCGGATCGCTGGCTGGCATCGTTTATGGTTAGAACTAGGGCGGTATCTGATCGCCTTCGAACCTCTAACTTTCGTTCTTGATTAATGGAAACATTCTTGGCAAATGCTTTCGCAGTAGTTCGTCGTGCGGCGGTCCAAGAATTTCACCTCTAGCGTCGCAATACGAATGCCCCCGTCTGTCCCTCTTAATCATTACCTCGTGTTCCGAAAACCAACACAATAGAACCGAGGTCCTATTCCATTATTCCATGCACCATTATCCAGGCGTCGCGCCTGCTCTGAGCACTCTAATTTTTTCAAAGTAAACTTGCCGGTCACCCAAGACAACCGGTGAAGATCATCCAGGGAAACCGGCCGGTGTTGAGAACAGGCGGTGACCACCGGTAGGTGGACTACCCGTCTCGAACTGAGATCCAACTACGAGCTTTTTAACCGCAACAACTTTAATATACGCTATTGGAGCTGGAGTTACCGCAGCTGCTGGCACCAGACTTTCCCTCCAATGGATCCTCGTTAAAGGATTTAGAGTGTACTCATTCCAATTACGGGGTCTCAAAAGAGTCCCGTATTGTTATTTTTCGTCACTACCTCCCCGTTCCGGGAGTGGGTAATTTGCGCGCCTGCTGCCTTCCTTGGATGTGGTAGCCGTTTCTCAGGCTCCCTCTCCGGAATCGAACCCTGATCCCCCGTTACCCGTTACGACCATGGTAGGCGCGTAACCTACCATCGACAGTTGATAAGGCAGACACTTGAAAGATACGTCGCCGGGACAAGCCCGTGCGATCAGCCCAAAGTTATACAGAGTCACCACGTTTCGCGGACACGAGGCCCGATCGGTCTTGGTCTAATAAAAGCGCTCGTCCCCTAAGGTCGGAGCTCTGCTGCATGTATTAGCTCTAGAATTGCCACAGTTATCCAAGTAGTAAAGTACGATCCAAGGAACCATAACTGATTTAATGAGCCATTCGCGGTTTCGCCTTAATGCGGCACGTACTTAGACATGCATGGCTTAATCTTTGAGACAAGCATATGACTACTGGCAGGATCAACCAGGTTTCTCTTCCATTCAAAGAGTCCGGACCGGAGTCCGAATCCCATTCATTCGAAATGCGGCAGTCGGGTGAGACGTGCCGCGGAGCTACCGCAAGGGTCGCCCGCAATTCCATCGAATGTTCCGTCAAAGCCACGATAGCAGTTCGAAACCCACGACGTCCCCGCCAGCGTCGCGCTGGGGGGCGAGGTGCACCGGCATCGAAAAACAACAGTAGCGTCGGCCGCAAGGGCAGAGCCGTCCGTCAATTCCTTTAGTACGCCAACGCATGTGCAGCATCGGCACGAGGGCCTTGCCTGCTTGCGAAGTCGCAGAGACAGTTGGGGTAGTTTTCCGAACCCCGCTGGACGAACCAGTACGGAGCGGAGTGTAGGGTGTAACAACAGAGCTTCATTCGAGATTCTCCACCGGGGCTAGAAGCGAGCAGGTCCGCGTACCGAGAACCGGCAGCAGTCCCGCAAGCGACAGCCATCGCATAGTCCGCCGAGGCGGACTAGCAATGCCCGGGAACGCCGAAGCATTCGTTTTCGGTCGATAGGTCACACGCTAAAGCGATAGACCCCTCAACACGAATCTCGTTTTCCACTCATCAGAACACACGTCCTTACATAGTAGGCGCCAGGTTAAGCCGTGAGCTCCGGGCGCGCCCAAACGTGTGGAAGGTTCGGCTGCTTTTCGCGAAGGAGGAGGTACCGCTAGAGACCGACTCTGACGAAATTCCACGCTTTTCGGACTCTGACGAAGTTTTCACGCTTTTCGGACTCTGACGAAATTCCACGCTTTTCGGACTCTGACGAAATTTCACGCTTTTCGGACTTTGAAATAGTTTCGATACAGAAATAAACTAGGAGAACGCTATTTTTGCCAATTTTATACAAAAACACAGTCGCGACTTCGTGATTGGTATATTTAAGTTGGATTATTTTACGTTAACTCGTTTTCGATTCATTTTTTTCAAATTCAATAATATTTAGCTGATAAAACCCTGTTCGGTCGTAATGCATTAGCGATATTCAATAACGTTCCTAAAAAAGCGAAAAACACTACAATAATGTTTCCCTTGCCATTCAGTAATTCGTATTTATTATTCCTTTCACTTTTTCACAAAGGAAAAACATTAACACTTCCAATTCACTGAGATGTGAGTGTGGGAAAAGTCCACACTGACCTCTGTGTGGCAATGTACTTTCAGACCCAAAATGTCTAAAATCATTTATTTCTTCATACCTTTGCCATTGAAATGTTCGTATTAGTTAATACTTTCACTTTTTCGCAAAGGAAAAACATTAACACTTCGAATTCACTAAGATGTGAGTCTGAAAAAGTTCTCGATGAAATCCTTCGACTCAGATGCTAACACATTTTCACACACAACTTTTCGAATAATGTTTCATTCCTTTTACTTTTGCCTTTAAAAAGCTCGTATTAACTATTACTTTCACATTTTCACAAAGGAAAAACATTAACACTTCCAATTCACTAAAATGTGAGTGTGGAAAAGTCCACACTGACCTCTGTGGCTATGTACTTTCAGACCCAAAATGTCTAAAATCACTTATTTCTTCATACCTTTGCCATTAAAATGTTCGTATTAATTATTAGTTTCACTTTTTCGCAAAGGAAAAAGATTAACACGTCGAATTCACTAAGATATGAGTCGGAAAAAGTTCTCAGTGGAAATGTGGGCAAAGTACTTTCATGTCCTATTTATAATATAAAGCCTCATTACTGTATTTTTTTGCGCTGATAAATTCGTATGTGTGTTTACTTTCAACTATGTAACAAGAAATTATTTTAATTGAAGGATTCAACAAAAAGTTGCATGAAAAAACTCATCAGTGAAAAGCTTCGACAAAGGTGAGCAGACACTTTTATAACTAATTTCTTTAATTTTCCTAATTTCAACAATATTTTGGCATCAGTAAGTGTCTTTTATTTTTCTCTTTCTTTTACATGTCTTGGAAACACTTTATTACAAGGAATTAAATGAGATATGCATTGAAACAGGTGTCAACACACAGGTTCTCACATCAAGTTACAAATGCACACAAAACACCTAAAAAATGGTATTTTCTCAATTCCTTTGGCATGGAAAAGTTGCAAATCTCATATACTTTCACTTTTTCACCATGAAAACAGTGGCAAAGTATCAATTACTTAAAAAGTGCATGAAAAAACTCCACGGTAGCCTGCTTCGGGCCATTCCAACACACACTTCCACACCCAGTTTTTTTATTAATTAATTTTTTCACACTATTCTTGCAGCAATAAGTCCCTTTTATTTTTCTCTTTCTTTTACATGTCTTGGAAGCACTTTATTACAAGGAATTAAATGAGATATGCATTGAAACAGGTGTCAACACACAGGTTCTCACATCAAGTTACAAGTGCACACAAAACACCTAAAAAATGGTATTTTCTCAATTCCTTTGGCATGGAAAAGTTGCAAATCTCATATACTTTCACTTTTTCACCATGAAAATACTGGCAAAGTATCAATTACTTAAAAAGTGCATGAAAAAACTCCACGGTAGCCTGCTTCGACCCATTCCAACACACACTTCCACACCCAGTTTTTTTATTAATTAATTTTTTCACACTATTCTTGCAGCAATAAGTCCCTTTTATTTTTCTCTTTCTTTTACATGTCTTGGAAACACTTTATTACAAGGAATTAAATGAGATATGCATTGAAACAGGTGTCAACACACAGGTTCTCACATCAAG
The DNA here is from genome assembly GCA_947359465.1 of Metellina segmentata. NCBI lineage: Eukaryota > Metazoa > Arthropoda > Arachnida > Araneae > Tetragnathidae > Metellina > Metellina segmentata. Next base: position 2,192 of record CANAIC010000080.1, on the reverse strand, counting down.
TTACAAGTGCACACAAAACACCTAAAAAATGATATTTTCTCAATTCCTTTGGCATGGAAAAGTTGCAAATCTCATATACTTTCACTTTTTCACCATGAAAATAGTGGCAAAGTATCAATTACTTAAAAAGTGCATGAAAAAACTCCACGGTAGCCTGCTTCGACCCATTCCAACACACACTTCCACACCCAGTTTTTTTATTAATTAATTTTTTCACACTATTCTTGCAGCAATAAGTCCCTTTTATTTTTCTCTTTCTTTTACATGTCTTGGAAACACTTTATTACAAGGAATTAAATGAGATATGCATTGAAACAGGTGTCAACACACAGGTTCTCACATCAAGTTACAAGTGCACACAAAACACCTAAAAAATGATATTTTCTCAATTCCTTTGGCATGGAAAAGTTGCAAATCTCATATACTTTCACTTTTTCACCATGAAAACAGTGGCAAAGTATCAATTACTTAAAAAGTGCATGAAAAAACTCCACGGTAGCCTGCTTCGACCCATTCCAACACACACTTCCACACCCAGTTTTTTTATTAATTAATTTTTTCACACTATTCTTGCAGCAATAAGTCCCTTTTATTTTTCTCTTTCTTTTACATGTCTTGGAAACACTTTATTACAAGGAATTAAATGAGATATGCATTGAAACAGGTGTCAACACACAGGTTCTCACATCAAGTTACAAGTGCACACAAAACACCTAAAAAATGATATTTTCTCAATGCCTTTGGCATGGAAAAGTTGCAAATCTCATATACTTTCACTTTTTCACCATGAAAACAGTGGCAAAGTATCAATTACTTAAAAAGTGCATGAAAAAACTCCACGGTAGCCTGCTTCGACCCATTCCAACACACACTTCCACACCCAGTTTTTTTATTAATTAATTTTTTCACACTATTCTTGCAGCAATAAGTCCCTTTTATTTTTCTCTTTCTTTTACATGTCTTGGAAACACTTTATTACAAGGAATTAAATGAGATATGCATTGAAACAGGTGTCAACACACAGGTTCTCACATCAAGTTACAAATGCACACAAAACACCTAAAAAATGGTATTTTCTAAATTCCTTTGGCATGGAAAAGTTGCAAATCTCATATACTTTCACTTTTTCACCATGAAAACAGTGGCAAAGTATCAATTACTTAAAAAGTGCATGAAAAAACTCCACGGTAGCCTGCTTCGACCCATTCCAACACACACTTCCACACCCAGTTTTTTTATTAATTAATTTTTTCACACTATTCTTGCAGCAATAAGTCCCTTTTATTTTTCTCTTTCTTTTACATGTCTTGGAAACACTTTATTACAAGGAATTAAATGAGATATGCATTGAAACAGGTGTCAACACACAGGTTCTCACATCAAGTTACAAGTGCACACAAAACACCTAAAAAATGATATTTTCTCAATGCCTTTGGCATGGAAAAGTTGCAAATCTCATATACTTTCACTTTTTCACCATGAAAACAGTGGCAAAGTATCAATTACTTAAAAAGTGCATGAAAAAACTCCACGGTAGCCTGCTTCGACCCATTCCAACACACACTTCCACACCCAGTTTTTTTATTAATTAATTTTTTCACACTATTCTTGCAGCAATAAGTCCCTTTTATTTTTCTCTTTCTTTTACATGTCTTGGAAACACTTTATTACAAGGAATTAAATGAGATATGCATTGAAACAGGTGTCAACACACAGGTTCTCACATCAAGTTACAAATGCACACAAAACACCTAAAAAATGGTATTTTCTAAATTCCTTTGGCATGGAAAAGTTGCAAATCTCATATACTTTCACTTTTTCACCATGAAAACAGTGGCAAAGTATCAATTACTTAAAAAGTGCATGAAAAAACTCCACGGTAGCCTGCTTCGGGCCATTCCAACACACACTTCCACACCCAGTTTTTTTATTAATTAATTTTTTCACACTATTCTTGCAGCAATAAGTCCCTTTTATTTTTCTCTTTCTTTTACATGTCTTGGAAACACTTTATTACAAGGAATTAAATGAGATATGCATTGAAACAGGTGTCAACACACAGGTTCTCACATCAAGTTACAAGTGCACACAAAACACCTAAAAAATGATATTTTCTCAATTCCTTTGGCATGGAAAAGTTGCAAATCTCATATACTTTCACTTTTTCACCATGAAAACAGTGGCAAAGTATC
>CANAIC010000079.1:0-43000 GCA_947359465.1 Metellina segmentata | reverse complement strand
CGATCCCGGTCGCAATTCCGAGCGCAGTAGCAGTATTAATATCAGCCAAGGTATCAGCTTAGCGATATCAATTTAGTTACTGTTACCGAATCACCTATGCTCTCAATCACTGCTACACATTTACTATTTCGATAGTTGAGTAACACGTAAGAAATGTGAATCACAAGCATTGGTGATTGAGTAGCAGTTCTTTGATTCGTTTCAAGAAGTTTGATTCTTCAAATGAATAAATTATTTAATAAATAATTAAATAATGGTGAATAATTAAATAATGCATCTGTTTTGGGTTACCAACTGGAGTAGAATTTTACGCTGATTTGAAATCTGTTGAAATTTTCACTCTATCTTCAACGATCGCAAAAATAGAAACTTGAATTATGGGAATAAAAAGCATAATTTAATCTAATTCAGCGATTTATCTATCGAAGTGTGTGCGCCTTGTAGATTTTCTGCGACAGCAATTTTTTAGTCGCCGCGACTAGAAATCGCAATAGGAAGCCTAGCATGATCCACAACTTTCACAATTTCAGATAACTGCTCTGACTAGTTTTGTGATAGCACTTGATATTATCATTTGAATCAGTTTTTGTTCACACATTTTAATAGAAACAGATAAACAATTTCAGTTTTAAAATGACGTCGAAACAACTATAGAAGGTGTTGGTCGAAAGCAGCTGTGCGTGTAGTCGTATAGATAGTAACAGTTTTGTTAAAAGAACTAAATACAATTTTATTTAACATGAGAAGAAATCGTAATAAATGTCATTTTAGCAAGTTTAGCTTCAGGAAGTATATTAAATGGCTCCTACGATTCATTTGAAACTGACGACGACATTTGAATTGTATGATGAGAAGGTGAAAACGCAGGTGATGTTTTTAAGAGTTCCAACTGCTTTTGTCTTAATACAGTTTGAATTTATTCCTGGCAGATTATTGCATTGTAAAGAGGCTTCTGTTTTAGCAGGACAGCGACAGATTTAGCAAATACGTCGAATTCATATAATCAGTCTATTTTTTTTATTACTTAACACTACTTTATCAAGTTTATCAATTGCAACTCTTGCATCTTCATCTCTACTTTATCTAGTCAGTGGCTATGATTCAGTTCTAAAAATATTAGCATCGCACTTTTATGGTGGCTTCACACCAACGGCGACAGCAACAAAGACAGGCAACGTTTTGTTGCTTGTCTCTGTCGCTGTTAAAAAAGCCTTCACACAGCGAGTGAAAAGAATTTATTTGCGCATGCGCAAAATCTTTTTCGAAAGCAAAATATTTATTTGATTATTTCTTCTTCTTGCAAGATGGCTGACAGATCACGACCGCATTTAACAAAACTCCTTTTACAGCGAAGACGATTGCTTTTAAAGCGTCTGGCTCACTATGAAAGAAAACAGTGGATGAGAAACATTAACCTAAATCGGATAAGTCAAGAAATCGGCTCTTGAAAAGTCATATATCCATGGACATTCACGGACCAAAGAAATTAAAATTTCTTCCATAGTATTTCACAGACGCCTCGATCCCATGATAGTACTTTACGCAAGTCCAACTTGATTGGCTAATCGGATCACATGACCTAATACGTATGTCATCAAGGTTTATAGTTGTTGGCGATTTATCTCTTCCTTTCTGCTTTCTTCTTTTCTTTTCAGATCCATGGCTATGGGTGGGTAGAGGTGGGAGCCGAAAATTGTATCCTTTTATTATATAAGTTAATAACCCAGGTAGCACAAAAACATTGGCCAACATTCTACCAATATTGGCCAATGTTTTGAATGTCTGTGAATGTCGAATGTCGGAATTACGATATCTGTCGATATTGGCAGATATCGTTTAGTTTTATAAAACGAGGAAGACTGTAAATAACGCTTTTAATAACCTTATAATCATGTAGTAATACTGTAAATAATGACACCATGTTGTTTTACCCATATTTTTTATAATTTAAACATTACGCAATTTTTCCCAATATTGTACCGATATTTGGCGACATTGTGAAAACAATATCCAAAAACCTATGTTAAGCTGATGTTGGCCGATATTTAAATTTTGAGCTGAAGCTATGCTTGGTCACGTGTTCGTTGTTTGGGTTAGACCGCAACGATTTTTCGCCGAATCTAGCAGTGAATAAGAGCAGTCATCCCTAAAAGTGCAAGTCCTATAAGGTAAGGATATTTCTGTACATTATTTTGTAATGTTAATAATATTTAAATACGAACAATTAAACATATTTACTTGTTTCATTGATGAAGTTTTAGCTCGTGTTTGTAGTTTGTTACATTGTCAGTATACTATTTTTTAATGTGTAAATATTCATCGTTTACTGTATCAAATTCTCAAGTTACATTCGATTTTGTGGAATGCTATTTCCATCTTTTATTGTTATAGATTATTTTGTTTTGGAAAGTAAGTTATTAGTATGTCAGCAGAGTTCTGTTTGCATTAATTATTAATATTAGTGGGACATTTTCAAAGTAGGTTTAAATATATTGTTCAAGCATAACATAACATTTAAAAATTTAACTGATTTTTGTTTTATATAAAGACTATACCAAATGTTTCTAACATAAAAAAAAAATCAATAAATAAATTTGAGATGTGAAGCTTTAAAATTGTGACCATGGGTAAAACTGCTTGTTCTTTTCAAGTTTTGTGTGATTTGATTAATTTCATAAAAAAAAGCCTAACTTCAAAAGGTGAAGTGTTGTGAATATTATTCATTCTAAAAAATTAGTTTACACCAAATTTTTCTTCTAAAAATTAATAAATCATAAATTTGAGTGTACCAAATGTTTGCTTTTTGTCCTAACTTTTTATCATCATTTAAGATTTATAACTATACAAAAAATTTGCAGCTTACATTCAGTGATAAAACAAAACTAGTATACATAATTTTACTAGCTGTTTCTTTCTTTTTAAAGAACATCAGTATGGCATCACTACGACTGTTTTTTGTCATTGTTCTCCATAGGGAAATGAAGATCTATGCACTAGATGTTAAGACTGTTTTGAATGGTGAACTCGATGAAATCTTATTTAGGGTACAACCCATGGGCTACAACAACAACAATAGTCGTGTTTGAAATTTTTTTAAAAGTCTTTAAAAACTGAAACAGGCACAGTGACAGTGGTACACAGGGGTTGACGAGCAGGGGCGGAGCCCCCTAGTATGTTGATGACCTACTGATTGCTGGTTCCTATGAATCAGTGGTCATGTTGGTGATACAACTAAGTGATGAGTTCGAAATGTCCAGGCTTAAGTTGTGAAAGATTTTCTGGGCATATGTATTAAGTTTTCTCAGCAACAACTTTGCTTAGAGGAAAAGGCCTATGTTGAGAAAATTTTAAATAAATTCAAAATGACTCGGTGTAAACCATCCGACACTCCTCTAGTGGCTCCCAATCAGGAATTTGTAGGTGCATTATTGTACCTATCTATGACAAAACATCCAGATATTTTATATTCTGTGATAATTTATATTACTGTCTGAGCCAAATTCAAGAGCAGCCAATAGAAGCTGCCTGGAGGAAGAAATTTTGGCTTTGGCTAAAGCTATGCAGGATGTATTTGTGCTACACAACATTAATTAAGCACACATTTAAATGTGTGCTTAATTAATGTAATAAGCAATAGGTAATCAATAAAAAAAATTGTTTTTATTTGCAATTCAATCTGTCATTTTTCAATATTTTTGGTGAAATAAATTTTTACAATATTGTTATAGTATATGCAAAAGACCTAGGGATAGATTTTTAAAATTTTATTTACGAGTTTTCATTAAAAAAAATATTTTACTCGATATGTGTTAAATTTCTATAAAAATGTCACATTTTTTGTTTATTAATTTTTATAAATTTTTCTGAGCTATTCACATACAAAAAGTTCTCTTTGTGTCTATCAAATAGTTATTCAAGACCTAAAAAATGTAAACAGTTTAACTCTAAGTTTATTTATCAAAAAGCCTTAGTACTTTGAACTTTGGCAAAATTGCAAAAAACTGATTTTGAGATAATTGCATTTTAAGTACAAAATACAACAAAAGTTAACTTATTTTTTGCCAGTGTTATTTTAATTTAGTAATTTCTATTACATTGACATTCATCAAAACAAGAGTTTTTACAGTAAGCTGATATATATATTTTTTAAAGCCAGTTTTAACTCTGATGACAACTGAGTGATTTGTGATAATTCACTGAAAATTATTAATTTCTTGTTAAATGACCTGAAAAAGAATATTTTATTGGATCAGTACTATTTTAAAATAAACCACCACTGAAAAACTGCACCTTCTCTTTTTCTACATCTATTTTTGTTTTGTAAACAAGCCTTTTTTTTGTATTGATACACATGCGACAAAATTTTGTGCTTCAGTCAGTCATTAAGGCCATATTAAATGTAAATAATTGTTCCAGTTTAAAACACTTCAATATTAAATTGAAGTATGCTCATGATATAGTAAAATTATTAAACATTTATATTGTATATGTTGCAACTGAATACCAAATTGCTGATTTGCTTACAAAATCTTAACATAAACCTAGACTGAACTAAGACAAAAATGTATGTTAATGTTATTAAGGGAGGGTGTTGAGAATAATTACTAACTGTAACTCATCTTTGCTTAGCAATCGGGTAACACTTGTTCTAATTGTCTACTTCTGTTGTGTCACAGGTTGCTGTTTGTGTTCTTATTCATGATTTGCTATGACTTTATCTGTCATAGTTGTTTGGAAAAGCATTCGCTGGTGCGGCAGTTTGAGATGGCAAAAGAATTCACCCATCGGATAATCTGACTTGTTGAAGGGGTGACTCCGAAGAATGTACCTGATTGGAATGTTTGACAGTTCCCAGGGTTTAATCTGTTTTGAGAATAAAAAAAATTATTTTATTGTGATTTGTGATTTTTTTTAAAACTTATGGAAAATTCTATTTAAATGAAATTTGTAAGAACTATTCATTTTTCTGCCAATATGCAATGTGCCCTTTTTTTTTCTTATTTAACATTTCTAACAATATTGATTTTTTAACAGAAGTTTCGGGAAGTATTCCATTTTGAGATTAAATCAAAATTATATAAATCTGAATCAGTTCTTAGAATTACATACCATGCAACTGTTTATCAAGTTGTATTGTAATACAAGCATCAGCTTGATGTTTGTATTTATTTTACTGGTTTGAGATATAGTTTATACAATTGGCAATAATGAGTTTTAATAGCCTTAGATTTCTACAAAAGAAATGGAACAATAATTTAAAATTATTAGCTGCTATATCAGCAGCTTAGCTAACATTTTTGACTGGAATATTTTTCTAAAACAATTTTCTGAATTGAAATCACAAAAATAGTACCTGTACGTGTTTTATGTTTGAAATTTTTTTTCAAGCTACCAAGGAGTAAATTTAAAGGGGAAAATGGATTTTAGAATGTCTGATTTGATAATGGATGCCTGTTTAGGTTTTAAAAGGCCAAGTTGCCCACAATCTTCTTTCATGTACTATACAATACAACAGTTACACAAATTGTAATAAAAACATATTTTTAACAATTTAATATTGTATGTTCTCTTTAATGTTCTAAAATATTGTATTATATAAATATTTTTTTAATGATTAATATTTTTTAAATTTTACAAAATTTAAGATGGTTTTAATCTTGTGTACCCTCTAAAAAAACAATCACATGCCATAAGAAGAAAATGTAATTAAAATATCCCAATATTATGTAGCAGATATTGAATAATGTTGGAAAAAAAACATCGAAAAGTATCTTAAAAGCTAATATTGAGCAATGATAAAAAACGAACATTGAATGTCAAGAAAACAATATCTATCAATGTCGTAAAACGACATTGGGGCGATGTCGCCAGAGGGGGGTCATTTTTACGTTGGCCAATGTCGGAAAACGATATTGAGCAATGTCGGAAAACAATATCTATCAATGTCGGAAAACGACATTGGGGCGATGGCATTTTTACGTTGGCCAATGTCGTAAAACGATATTGGGGCGACGTCGCCAGGGGGGGTACATTTTTACGTTGGCCAATATCGACGGCAATATTGGCCAATATTTTTTCTCGATATTGGCCGACATATATGTGCTACCTGGGAATTATATAAGTTAGTGTTTTATGTATGCTTTTTGTTACATCAGAATGGTCCTAAGCCAGCGGTGGATACGACACCATCATCCTAAAGCAAAGGGGACGGCAGAGGGGCGGAAAAATATCAGCTGGTAGTGAGTTCAGGTGTGGTTGTTAGATTATTTATGTAAAATCAACGGAAGCTTGGAAAAATATGAAAAGGGTATTAAAAATTAGGAAAAGTAAATTAGAATGAAAAGGAATTAAATTGAAATTTTTTTTTAATAATTTGGAGGATCTAAAAATTTTTCCGCCAGCTGGGTTTGAACTCGGGAAATCATTCTCCCCTACCGACGCTAATCTGAAGGTGGGTGACTTTAGCCATTAGGCCATCGTTGCTTCATGAAACAATAGCTCTTTAAAAGTATAAGTACCCTTAGTATAAGTTGGCGAGAAATACTACTAACAACAACCATACAACATATATATGAGGAGCAAATCAGAGTCAACTTGTCGGACACTTACGCTGTACGCTGAGGCGCTAGTGTATGTATTGTATTTCTACGAAACAACGCGCATATTCAAAATCAAATGGTTACTGCAACAATCAGATTGGCGAGATATCCAAGTGAAGCCAAGCCCGTGAAACTAGCCAATCAAGTTGGACTTGCGTAAAGTACTATCATGGGATTGAGCCGCTTCTAGTATTTCCGTATGTTTCACTGAAATTAGTTCGCTGAAACCAAAGCTATAGAGAAAACTTAGCTGGAACGTCAACAAAAACGTACATAGCGATAATCACAATCTGTATTATGATTGGCTGTTGGCATGGCGACAGAGACAAAAGTTGAACTTCTTTCACGACTTGAAAGCGCAGCGACAGAGACAAACCAAAATTTGTTTGTAATACGCATGCGCAATAGCGTAGAAACATGTATTTTGTCGCCCTTGGTGTGAAGCCAGCATTAGACCACTCGAGACTCGTTTTCTAAACTTTCTTTTATCTAAACACAGACACGCGTGGCGTGACCAGATGAAGGCGAACTTGACAGTCAACTGAAGTTCACACGTTTCAAGACAAGTTTCAGGGTGGATTGAAAGCAGATGGAGGATGACTCATCACTTGAAGTTTGAATGGGTCAAACTTGTCTTGATGCACTAAAGAGTGGATCAACTCTATTAAAACAGAGGTTCTCACTAGTGTTTTCATTCAACTTTTGTTGATCCACTTTAATCGGTCAATTCAACTTGATTCGTGAGAACGCGCCTTTAGGGAGTAGGTACTTCGGCCTACCTAATCCCTCCTTCTGGCTTACAACATTTGCTACTGAAGTTGGAGGTAAAAAATTAGCAACATATTTGTAAACGAAGCTGCAGAAATGTGCTCAGTGACTCTAGGTTGATGCGTTGTTGAAAGCTGTTTTTTAAAACCAATTTGCTGGCAGTAATCATCTAATCTATTGTATACTAAGATGTTTTGCTGAGTCCTTTTCGACGGCTGATAGGTCTGGCCATCAGGTACTGCATGGATTTTATTTGGCTCAAGAATGGAATAATAACAGATGTTGTTGTAACATTGTATTGTGGTGGTAACATTAATATTAACATCTGTGGTGGTTTTCACCAGAGCTTATGGTTGGGGAAAAGTCAAAGTAGCATTAATTAGACAAGTTACTCGGAAGATGCACATGCTGCGTCAAAATTTTCTTGCCTTATTCTTAATTCTGAGCAAATCGCGTAAGGGTTTTGGGAGGTAGCTTGCCTTGTTTTAGGTGCACAACTTTACTGGTTTCAAGACATGCACTGTTTATGGTTTCAGTAAGGGATTGAGGGCAGCCCTTAAGCTTCATTTCTGTCATGACGGAAGGGAAAGTGTATGGTATATCATAAAGAGCCTTGGACAAATTTTCCAGTATGGATAAATAGCTCCTTTGGTGTCGTGGATGGTAGTGCATACATTGAAGTGCATCATTAGCGACGGATTACTTACATTATTATGATCACTTCATGATTCAGAAATTGAACCACCCTTGAAGGAGAAAGGAAAGTTCCTGATAAATGCATGAAAATATTATCAGTTACAGAGGCTGTTCACACATTTTTTAGATAATGTATATTGTATTCACAAAACTAAATTACATAAAATTCTTGTGTTTTAAATGTTTTATTTGATAGCCCTTATTCTGAACTATCTTTCGACACCGTAATTTCCAGGATAATAATGCCTTTTGAAGTGTCAGAAGAGGTATTCTATCCCATTCCTCCTGAACAGCTTTCCAGAGTCCTGTAAGGGTTGTGGGATGACGTTTGGAAAATGCAGATTTTAAAAGTCCGAAAGCACAAAAATCCATAGGTGATACATCGGGAGATTTAGTAGGGATATCAATGAAGGGTATGGCCTTGATACCGATTTTTTGTTCCATTTCTTTTAGGAAATTTACAGTGGATTTTGATGTGTGACTGCTAGCTTTGTCTTGATGGAGTTCCACAGATTGATGGCACTGTGGGTAAAGCGATGGTATTTTATTCAGAAAAATTGGCGATAAAATATATTCATGATAGTATTTGGAGTTAATCTTGACATTTTTTCCACTCTCTTTATTTTTAACTTGCCATTATATGAAAAACCAGCAACAATCATGAACCCCTTAGAAAAACTTTCTTTCGATTCTGTGAACCATGTACTTAAATTTTTTGCTCCCCTTTTATGATAATAAATGCCTCTTTTTTTTTGCTGCAATCATTTAAATACACCCATGATTCATCTATCGTGACAAATTTTTTTTCCAATTTTCTTTGAATAAGTGTTTTTCCTATAGAATTCGGCAGCGTGTCCTGCGCTCAGCGATATGCTTTGGAGAAATACGATGCACAATGCGTTTTTTCGCTTTCTTAAGACTTAAATCAAGGTTTATCATTTTGTTTACAGTGGACACCGAGCATTTTAATGATTTTGCAACTGTCCTTTGACTAGGTTGATTTTCTTTTAACATTAAACAACGTACCTTTGCAATAGTCGATGTCCGTTTTTTCCTTGGATACTTGTTTGGAATTTTTGTCCCTCTTGAGTCTCCAATTTGACGTTTTTTCCCTTTCTTGTTGACGATATTACCTATCGACGCTTTAGATATCACAAAACCATGACTCTCACATCGTTTTCGGATAACGAAATATGAATATTTCTCTTCGGAAAGAGCATAAATATAGTCTTCGAACCACTGCTTCGTTAAAAACGCCATTTTGACTAAAAACAAACCTCTCATGCCTCAGACGATAATTTTGACTTTTAAAAACATAGTACAACTGCAATTATTTCTTTTGCAGCAAACGATTTTTTATTACCGCTAACCAAAATCGTCTAAAAAATGTGCGAACAGCCTCTGTATTAATTAGGGAAGGATAAAAACCACTTGTAGGCAGATGCCATAATTCTTTCCGCTCGCAACCGATTAGCTTTTGACGTGGTTGAAGCTAGGCGTCATAATGTCTCTTTTCCGCCGTCGTACTAGGGTGGTTGTTGTTTCTTATGCCTACACTGGCAGACCAAAGGTGTGCCAGGCCCGTCGAAGACGGCAAGAGGCGAGGGAAGTGTGGCTTCCATGCAAGTGAGCCCCATTGGGAGGATTGGCAATTGGCAATTTTTAGTTAACGTCGTACTAGAGCAACACAACGGGCTATTTACGACGGTCCGGGATCAGTCCCTTAAGGGAAAGATTCGAGGACAACACCTCGTAATTTTGAACCACGGTCAGATGACGAGGCAACACCTGAGCTGGCACCCCACTCTCCAAACCTCCACGCCAACCCAACATGAGGACTTTCGGCCACGACAGATTTAAGGTGCACCAGCCGCCTCTATACCATACGTTTACAAACATCCATGCCCGAACCCGGAACCTTCCGATCTAGAGGCTAACACCTTAACCACTATACCGGTTGGTCGGCCCTATTGGGAGGAAGTCCGACTTAGCTCGAATTTTTAACCAACAGATGGCAGCACATCGACACGTCTCGTTTTTACGGAGAGGTCACATCTTCACGACATTCAATCATACTCAGGCACACGGTTGTAATTTCGATCCAAACCAGAGACCAACTAATCCCTGGTTCTGTACCCCCAGAAGTATTGATTTATTATGGGAACATGGAGTAATCATCTTAATAAACTAGAATGTCTTTAAAAACATTGGATGAATTTCTACACTCTGAGAAATTTCTAATTCTACACTCTGACACACTGAGCGGTCTAATCACAACATTTTAAGGAGATATTAGAACACTTCCAACCAAACGGAAACATTTGCACGGGTGTGAGCTGTCATTCAAGGCAATCCATTTCAAGTTGGTAGGTAAGCATTTCCATTTTGATGCTTTTCTGATCAAGAAATTCCGAAATTTGACAGTAAAAATAGATATTCTTAAACGGAACAAGACCGCTTTCCACGCGCGTCTTTTATAAAGACATGTAATGATCTTGCAAATATGCTCACTGATGTAAATATTGAAGTAGTGAAACTTGAAATACATTTTGAGAAGCTTATTAAGAAACCCGAAAGGTTAGAGAGAGAAATCAGAACAGGATGCTTTGAATGCTATAAGCGACGGAAATTATGGCCATCTGGAGCATATGCAAGGAATAAATGTAACTTGAACAAATAAATATGTTATAGTTTTATTTATTGATATAATTTGTTGTAAATACATGCAGAATATATTTCATAGATAATCTCTCAACTGTACTGCCAAACAATTTTAAATTCCATCAGAGCTACTTTTAAGAAGTTCCAAATTCCCTTTTATTTCGACGCTACTTTTATGTCGTTATTTTATACTTAAGTCAACCAAAATTTCCTTCATAAAGCCTCGTTCATTTTTTCTTAAAACCTTAAACCAATTTTCAAATATATGTTGATATAGATTTTCAGAAATTGGTATGGAAACCATAAAAACTTTAATTTAAATTCTTGAATAGTTCGGTATTTGATGGTTCCTTTAACTTCGAATAATCCAAGTTACTTTTTGGGTTTAAAGGCTTCCGTGGAGAAGTTATAGAAGCAGGTCGCTATAACATTAGCACTGAGGAAATAAACTTTTTACTTTCAGTATCAGTTACCTTTACTTAAGAAATGTATTTGTTTTGTCAGTCTTTAGTCATTTTAACTTTTGAGGTCCATTGCAGGAATGAAATAAAATTCTGAAGCTAATAATAACAGGACAAATTCTCATGGACTCTCAAACTTAACAATTTAAAGGAAGTGGTTTTATGTATAACATCTCTGAATGTTTTACAAAAAGTATACAATTACATTTATAGAACACAAAATAATACAATTTTATCACAGTGTTACTGTATTGTAGCTCTAGTACCGAAATTTATGTTCATCCCTCAAAACCTAGTTTTAATTTCACCAATTGCTTCAAAATTGAATTGCAACGCACCGAAAAAGAAACAACAGAGACTGCGAAAAGTCTGTTTTTAATTGTGTATCGATTGATTCGTAAAATCCTTTGTGTCAAAAATGGAACATTCCAGCTTTCAAAAGCCATAATAAGACTTTGTTTATATTTGATGAAAATCATCTAATGGCGAAATAAAAGAACAAATTATTTCAACCGTTTTTGCCATTTTCTGCCATCGTGTTGTTTTAACATTCTTTTCAAACGGAGACAACTTAAAATGAACAGTCAAATATAACCGCTTATCCAAAATAACAGTTCATACTGTTATTCAAAGAACTTGACCTTTCGATCATTTCTTAATTGAATAACTGCCCGAAAAAGGAAATTGGAGCCAAAATCAGAATTCTTTTCTGTTTCGAATGATGTATAATGTATTAAAAGTCCGATAAAATGAAGTTTTTATTTTGATTTTCTTTAATTTTGTAAATTTTAAGAGATTTCTTTATTAAAATCGACTGCTACTGTTTACCTTCATAGAGGTACAGAAACAATTGAGTTAATTAATGTTTTATTACTGATTCGTTCTACATTGACACATAAAAGTAAGTATTCTTCATGACGATGCAGAATCCGATTTAACCCTTATGTATACTGTGATCACCAAGTTCACAATGATTTGTCATTGATTTTTTTGTTGCACGAGTCACTAAAAACAGATGTTATTCCGATATCAAGTGCTATAACAAAATAAGTCAGAGCAGTTATCTGAAATTGTGAAAGTTGTGGATCATGCTAGGCTTCCTATTGCGATTTCTAGTCGCGGCGACTAAAAAATTGATGTCGCAGAAAATCTACAACGTGCACACACTTCGATAGATAAATCGCTGAATTATATTAAATACAGGGTATATAAAAGCACTGGTATCGACAGGGACAAGGAGGCATATCAGAAAGCCAGAAAGGAGTTTAAAACTATTAGTCAGAAGCAAAAGGTGTCCTTGGAGGAAAAATTAGCAAGGGAAATAAATATAAACCCAAAAGAATTTTTTTCATATGCAAGTGGTAAAAATAAATTTAGTACTACACTGGGCCCGTTGGAGGGGAAGGAGGTGAGTTAATTCAAGACGAGGTGGGAATGGCAAACGTCTTAAATGACTTTTTTCTGGGGGTTTTCAATGGTAACTAGTGGAAGTAATTCACACGATATTTAATTCAACATATAGCACGGGTTGGGTACCAATGGATTGGAAGTTGGCCAACATAACTCCAATTTTCAAAAAGGGAATACAAAGTGATCCGGGCAACTACAGACCAGTAAGTCTAACATCAGTAATTTGCAAAATATTTGAATATCTGTTAAAAAAGCATATAATGTAATACTTGGAGGAGGGGGGACTGTTATCAGAAAATCAGTATGGGTTTAGGAATGGCCGATCCTGCTCTACAAACCTTTTGAAGTTCTACGAAAAAATTACTGAGGAGCTGGATAATAAGAGCAGTGTGGATATCATGTACATAGATTTTCAAAAGGCTTTTGATAAAGTACCTCATGAGGCATTACTGTTTAAATTGGAAAGGCTGGGGATTCAGGGAAAAACATTAATATGGATAAAGAATTGGTTATTGGGTAGAAAGCAGAGAGTGCAGGTAAAAGGAAATTATTCACAGTGGACAGAAGTTATAAGTGGGGTGCCTTAGGGATCAGTTTTGGGACCAATTTTATTTATAATTTTCATACATGATATAGGTCAGGGGATCAAGAATAGAATCAGTATATTTGATGACTTAAAAATATGGGGGACAGTGGATACCAAGCTACAGATAGAAAATTTACAAGGGGATTTTGATAAGATATCCGAATGGGCTGTAAAATGGGGTATGTCATTTAATGTAGGGAAATGTCAAGTTCTGCATATGGGTTACAGGAACAGTGGAGCCGAGTACTGTCTGCGGAGAGTAAAGGTAAAGGAGGGAGAAACAGTCAAGGATCTTGGGGTGATAATTCACAGGGATTTTAAAATGGGTCACCCATGTTCAGCTGCGGGTAAAAAGGCTTATAGGTTATTGTGGTATATTAAAAAGACTGTAACTTCAAGGGATAAGAAATAATCTTGCCGTTATATAAGGGTTTAGTAAGACCACATCTAGAATATGCTGTACAATTTTGGGCTACATATATGAGAAAGGACATAGAATCAATTGAAAGGGTTCAGCACAGAGCTACAAAAATAATAAAGGGGCTAGCAAATTTCGATTATAATGAACGTTTAAGTAAGCTAAACATGTATACACTGGAAAGAAGAAGAAGGAGGGGGGATTTGATTCAGCTTTTCAAGTTTGTAAAACAAGGGGACACAGAGGGCTTCAATTTCAATAGGGATAACAGAACAAGGGGCCATGGGTATAAATTGAATAAGACACATTTTAATCGGGATTTAAGGAAAAACTACTACTTTAATAGGGTAATAGACAGTTGGAACGCGTTGCCAGAAAATACAGTTAATTCAAAGGGAGTGTACGAATTTAAGATACAATTGGATAGTCAGTGGGAATTGGAGAATTCATAAACAAAGGACCAGCCTTGTTGGGCTCGAGCCTGTAGCTGGTCGTCAATGTTTGTATTTGTATTTGCATAAATTATGCTTTTTATTCCCCTAATTCAAGTTTCTATTTTTGCGATCGTTGAAGATAGAGTGATAATTTCAACAGATTTCAAATCAGCGTAAAATTCTACTCCAGTTCGTAACACAAAACAGATGCATTATTTAATTATTTACCATTATTTAATTATTTATTAAATAATTCATTCCTTTGAAGAATCAAACTTCTTGAAACGAATCAAAGAACTGCTACTCAATCACCAAAGCTTGTGATTCACATTTCTTACGTGTTACTTAACTATCGAAATAGTAAATGTGTAGCAGTGATAGAGAGCATAGGTGATTCGGTAACAGTAACTTAATTGATATCGCTAAGCTGATACCTTGGCTGATATTAATACTGCTACTGCGATCGGAGATTGCGACCGGGATCGTTGATTCGGTAGCAGTGAAACCTGTGACTGAGTATCGGTGATAGTTGGTTAAGTGACGGATTCAAATTTCTCAGGAGGATTTTAACCGGATGCTCAACAGTTAAAAGGAAAGTTCAGAGGAAAACGTTTTTAAAATTCGCTGTTTTAAATAAAAAATTATTTATTGTCTTTCAACTTTCTCTGATTATTTATTTAGTTACATTTTTATAAAGAACACATGAGCTAGAATTTTTTTTTTAATTTTGTTAAAACAAAAAGTTTCTTTTGTATCTATTGTGCAAATCGTTTTTAATTCTAATAAATGAAATATGTGTGTAAGAGTAGGGGTGTCTCCGAAATACTTTATAAATTGAATGAGTCTAAATCATGGAGAGGGGGAGGCGAAGATGATTATTTGATTTCGGTAGTGAATAGAATAAGAACATGGCTGGCTGCATGTTGGTTTTTTATACTGAGATATTATTTTTTATCTGTACGACAATTTTACTCTTTAGTTATACTTGCATACAGTGTTGGTTTAGAATCGAAAGATGAATTATGGGTATTGACGAAGGGAAGAGAGAATTTCAAAAGTGTGTGAAGGTAGTGTGAATGAAATGCAATCATAATAATTTTTAAAATTCGTCATTTTTCTTTTATAAACAAAATATTCTCTCCATGGTAACGCAATTATTTAAGAGAGCTTTAATGAGCAATTTACTCTCTCACTTGTCCCTTTTACATTCTGAATCCGTAGCTCCGTTTTCAAGTTTGTTTATTGTATACATAATTTTTACTGTGTCTTTCTTCATCGGTTTACGAATTTCTGCATTATTTAAAGATAATGGTTTCAGTGGACGGATCAACATAGTGATGTTTATAGCGGTGATCAATGCATTCTGAAATGTAATGAAAGTACTAAATATTATGAAAATATTTGATTTTTAAAGGATATATTTTATAGTTTTTTAAAAATTGGTTCTCTCTCTGGATGTATTTTCAAAACGAATAGAAGTGTTATTACATGGTAAGAATATTTCCTGTTATGGGATATCCCAGCTCTCCCTCTTACAAAAGTTTATTATGACACTATTAATAACTGGCATTTTTGTTCATGAAATAAAATTTGAAATCATTTTTCTCCTGTTTATAAAAGACTACCCTTTTCCATTTCAACCAGTACTAATGAGCTCACTGCACAACAGTGAAAAATATATCCTAAAAATTTCTGTGCTATAAGTTGTCCTTTCCATTTCTGTGACTGGCAATGTTAGAAATGTATCTTTCTTTTGTCATATTTTCCGTACTCATAATTAGGAAACAACTGGAGATGACTTGAAATATGGCATTCGAGGATGAATTTTTACATAAATTATAAATATTAAACAAAATATGAGTGTTTATATGCAATTTAATATGAAGACAATCTCTTAACAAATGTGACACATGAATTCATAAAAATGACAGAAAACAGTATTATCTTTTCAAAAGAAAGTAGTTAACTTTAGATTTAAGTGTTATAAACATAAATGAATTCGAATGTTACAAAATATTTAGAAAAATTACTTAATGCTTGGAAACCATTGTTTTCTTTGAATATTTCAGTACCTACAAACTATCTGTGAGTGTTTATGCAATTTAATATGAAGACAATCTCTTTAAGGAAATTGACTTTTTACACATGGGGTGTAAAATTTTATTTCTTTAAATAACCAATATTTAGTTAAGAATAATTTAAGAGAATTTAAACGACTTTAAGAGAAAAAATAGGTATGCAAATTATTTATTTATTAATTAAAATTCAATAATTTGCAGTTAATTAGAAGCAAATTAATTAAGTATTCTAATGCAAATCTTCTGGTTTTTATGTTTGCTAATTGAGATATTTAATTTTTATCATATAAAAATATCGATATATATTGTAATCTGCAAAAACCTATTATGAGCTTCAAAATCATCTGCATTAGTTTAAGAGAAAAACGTATCTCTAAAGAAAGAAATCACTGGCTTATTACAGAAAACGGCTCAACGGCCGAACAAAAATATCTAATTCAGTTTAAATTTTACGTTTATTGAGGAGTTGCTTTAGATTAAATTTAAAAATATTTTGTGAATGTTTCAGTTATTCTGCATTAAAAGAAATTTTGTTGTTCCAACTGGGTTCTATGGCGTTGTAAGTCACGACGATAATGATTCAACTGTGTATTAAGTGTTCTTTGTTACAAAAGAATGTTAAAACGTAAGTAAGAGCATTCCGTTGCTACTTGTGGCTAAGAGGTAGTACTTTGCATTATTAGTTACAGTTTAGAATTACAATCACAGATATTATAGTAGCAGTCACTGTTATAACTGTTACTGTGAAATCAATATTGGCATCCCTACTTCTAACGCATGCTCACTATGCGTGAGTGACGTCATCGATCACGTGGTAAAAACCAGCGAATCACTTTGCTTAAAATTTTTCAATGGCTTCTACTCGAGTAAAGGTAGGTTCTATGCATCCCGGACGCATACTCGGAAACCCTCACGCTTTCAGCACCTCTTGGCGAGTTGGCGATAGATGCCTGTATCGCCAACTACGATAATCCTAATGTTAAAACTTAGAGGAATTGCCGCTAGAAGGCGTATTAGTTCTGTCGACGGTTTGAAAAATCGCGCGCTGTTCTGATGTTGAATGCATTCTGTTTTGTTTATGCTTATGAGAATGTGTGAGGAGCTCATGTTTTTCAACGGTCTTTGTATTGAAAGCGGAATAATTTGATTAGGAAAAGTTAATATGTCTTTAGGCGTATTCTTTTGAAAGATTGTATTTACTTTTCAGTTATACATCCAATCTCCTTCAATTTTCAAATGTGTTTATTTGATGCTTTAGAGATGCAAGAAAAATTTGTTTCAGCTTTGATTTTGAATTGTTTTATGCTATTGCGTTTAATTATATTTGTGAAGTGTAATTTTAGTAGAGGCAGTGAGATTGTTCTTTCTGCGATCAGTAGTTTTAATTTTTGATTTATAATTAGATGTAATCTAGTTTTTGAGATTACATTATATGAAAGTCCACAAATTGAATACATCTGATTCTATCAAAACGGACCATTTCTTTCGATTTTTAGATTGTTACAGGGAATGCAAATTTAAAATTAAGTGATTATTTTTAAAAATCAGTGATTTAAATAAGAATTTTGATTTCATTTCCTTTCTGTTTTATGTGTAATAATATTGAAAATGAAATAACTATGAAGAAGAGACATGCTATTTTATTCAAGTTAGTTGAATATTAAATCAGCCTTCCTTTGAAGCACTACATAACCTTTTTTGATAGGGATCATAATTACAAGACAACTCTTTCCCTTTTGGGCCATTGAACATATGTCACTCACAAGCCTGTTCATCAGCATAGGTTTTGTTTAAAACATTCCTTGTGACTATAAATCCAATGGGCAATTTTGAATCATTCTTCTTCATATGATGGGTGAAGATTCACTTAATATATTTACTCAAGCATTATACCTAAAAAAGTTCCAGGGCCAGTGCGACCCCATTAATTCAAATTAGAAACACATGCTTTTTCCTAATCTCTGCAGCTATTTTTTTATGTGCTTTCATTTGCAAAATCTTATATTAAGTATTATTTTTTGACCCCTCATATGCCTGTACCAAAACTTTTGCATTATTAATTTTATATAACTTCCATACACCGAACACTGATGTGCTAAAAGTCATGGGATAGCAGTATGCAAATTTACTAGTGCTCACATTGCATTAAAAGAGTATAAAGAGTCAGATAGTTATCAGTGCTCTCTGTTAAACTCTTGAATGTCGACCTGCCAAGAATTAACCGAGTTTGAACGTGGAAGGATAGTTAAAGCTAAACGCATAAGCTTAACATTTTGGACATAGTTGAGACCTTGCTCCACATTGTCAAGGGTGTATCGACAGTACCTCATAGAAGGCATTACCCATCACAAGTGCATTTGTGCTAACAGACTTAAGTTCTCATATAGGTATGTTGAAATAAACAATGTAATATGTCGATTTGGTTTTCCAAAACCTCTGTTGAACAAAATTTGGGTAGTACTGATGATTTTGTGCTATTCTATTGATACACAAGCGGAAAGGGGAGGTGAGGTGTAGAGGGAATAGTATCATTACTGAGTACAAGGAGTGGGAAAGCAACTTGCTGGTGGTTCAGTGGGTTTCTCATTGTTAATAGCTTGCAAGCTGTAGATGACATAGGTTCAATTCATGTGACTACCCTGAGCGTATTTATTTTTTTGCGTCGAACATTTCCTGTTTGTATACGCACACCTAATTCTGTTTTTGCACAAACTTTTTTTTTTACTCAGATTCAAAATAAATATTTCATTCTCTATTTACTCCAGTCAGTTTGAATTTATTTGCCCAAATTTTACGAAATTTGTTTTTCTTCTATTTGTGGCATAGTAGTATCATCTGTTAAACTACATGGGTATTCGTAGCAATTACTGGGGGTTAGCAAGCAGTGGTCACACCTGACCCCATGAAAAGAACTATCACGGGCAATGCAGTGGTTAGTCAGTTATATTGCACCCACAAATAGATTGCATAACATGTAGTGTATGCGTTTTGAAATACATGTTTTCATTTACCAATGTATGTATCTACAATTTTCTAATTGTATTTGGTAACTAACACGACTGTATTCCCAACATCATTACAATGACACGCAACTGGAGGATTCAGTGATCTATCATTTGAAGATATTCATGAATCATTCGAGAAAGCCGTAAGCAAAGATGAATTATTAGAAGAGGTT
Source organism: Metellina segmentata (assembly GCA_947359465.1). Classification (NCBI taxonomy): domain Eukaryota; kingdom Metazoa; phylum Arthropoda; class Arachnida; order Araneae; family Tetragnathidae; genus Metellina; species Metellina segmentata. Next base: position 23,711 of record CANAIC010000079.1, on the reverse strand, counting down.
GGCTTTGAGACTCCTAATCCCACAGAATGTAGTGATAATGAACAATAGGATCTTGTTCTAAATGCAGGTTTAGTAAAAGAATGTCTGGAACTGACCTGAAAATTGGGTAATCATTTTGTCAAACATGACCCTAATGAAAAACGCGCTAGGAAATTTCAACGTGAACTGAAGTTCTTGGTAGCCTCTTACAGATAATTATATAATGGCCTAACCAAAACACAACAATTAATAACTGAATTTGTTCGTAAAGCTGTTGAAACATTTGCACAAGATGATACTCATGCTCGTCCAAACAGAATTAGGTGTACATTAGTGTTGACTCGAAAAGGTGAGTTTGTGATCTCATTTGTATTGTACTGATGTGCACACTTTATATTTTCAGGTTCCTCATCCTTCAGATTTTTAACTATCCCTTACTTGTATTTATGTTTTTGTAATTTCTATTATCAAAATGTGTTTCTATGTGGTTTTGTTTTTATTTCTTGAAGCAGGTGTTTTTGTGATAGCAGTTATTGCCAAAATGTTAAGTAATTTTTTAAATTACCCAATTTTTTACAAAAATAAACATTTTCTCTATAAAAAAAAAAAGTTTCAAGATAAAAAAAAAATTTAAGATTGGAAATACTTAAATTTGAATAATTCTACACTTAATGGTCATAAGTTAAATTTTCATGCAAAAAGTTTCTTTTTGAGTCTTGTATGGTTAATTATATTTACAGAAAATTCGGATACGCAGCGAAAACTTGAATCTCTTCAAAATTCTACTCTACGTATTATCAGTGGTTACCCCTGATACTACCGAAACGCTAAAATTTGCGAAGATCTTGAAATTACCGAACTTAAAACTTACTTCAGTAAACTTGCTACTAATTTTTATGCTAATCTTGAATTAATTGATAACCCTGCCATCCAGTGTATCCCAGATATGACCCTCGTCAACCCGAATATAATAAAAGACCCAGAGTCATTCTTAATCCTTAATGTTCTTACTATTTAAATCTCCTGCTTTTATTTTTTCTTTAATTTAATAATTCTTAAGCCTTCCTTGTCATCTTCATCTTATGTACTGTTCCAATTGGACTCGTCCTTGATCTGCCCAATTTCTAAGCCACCTGTTTTCATTGGACAACCAACTGCACTCACTCTACCTTACATATTTCAGTGAACTTCAAAACCTGCTCAGTTCCCAACTACTTTCTGAGGGAGATAGAAGGCCTTCGGCCTAAGTTCTCCGGCTCACCCATTATTTCATTTTCATTTACAGAAAAATGAATTTTTGTAATGTATGACTAAATTACTTGATATTTAAAGTTTATTGTGTATTGAAATGAAAATAAAAGTTTTTATGTACCATTTGTTTCTTTGTTTTTCTTGTAAGACATTAATTAAAAAATACCTTCTATAATGAATTGAAGTACATATATTCACTGTAACTGAAACACTTCTTTTTGTTTACCTTCATGTGTTTGTTTACAAAAATATCTTGCAATGTCAGAATCAGTCTCAATAAATCATTCTGAATACATTAAATGTTGCTTACAATTTGTACTAAAAGATTTATATTTTGTTCTGATTTTCATAATTATTCAAGATTGCCAATGTTGTCTGGTACACGCAAGTATTGTTAACCTAGTAATTTTTTTCTGGATTGAACTGTTTTGGAATGTAATTTAAATTGAACTTTAGAACTGAAATAATTATACTTATATGTGGAATATAATATGGACCAAGAGAATTGCATGCATAATAACATTTAGAGCTTCGATGAAAATCCAAATTTTTCCCATATTGTGTTTGGAGAAAGCCTACTTGTGTGTAATGTCAACAGAGGTCCCTTGTTTTTCAATAACACTATATATCATACAGTATCAATGTTTTCTTGGGAACTTTCTGTAAGAAGTCGGTCAGACTTTTTCGTATCTTGCAGAGAACAGTGTTTTGAAATTTTTTTTACACATATTTGTTTTGAAGGCACACGATGTAACCCAAAGTAATTTTACAATTTTCTAGAAGTCTCCATCATAGAGAATTCATTTTGATTAAATATTTTGCTAAAATGTGCTGAGATTCACACTCACTAACCTAGATCAGCTTCCTAAATAAATGACCAAAAGCTGTAGAGCAAAATGGTCTTAAGAAATCATGTGGATGGAAGACTAAATATGCAGTGCTGGCAGTCATTTGACTGATATTAAATTCAATGAATAATGTCAATCATTGAGTGCACAATGAAATTAGAAATGTTTTATTTAAAAGTTATTCCAAAACAAAATGATGTCCTATGTAAACATCCTGCATAACAACTGAAGAAATTGTAAACCAATATTTTGGTTGGTAAATATTTTCAAGTCGTAAAATTTTCTGTAGCTATACATTCTGATTCTTGCAACTTTAGCAATATTGGCTTTAGTCCGATTTGCATTCAAAGCTTATCTAGAACCATGAGTCAGCTAAACTTGTTCAAAGTAGGCTTCTGTTAAACTTATAAAAATGTGCTCATGCTATCTCCATATATTTAACTCACTCAACATCTGTCCTGATCAGGACATGAAAATTTTAGATAAAATAATTTTTGAATAGACCTTTTGAAAAATTAATTAAATCAGCATCATGCTAATATAACAGGTGCCGTGGTTTTAAGAGCAACCAGAGGGTTGGAAGTTCGAATCCAGCCAAAGACCGTCATGTAGAAGGGGGCTGGTGCATGTTAAATCTGTTGTGTTGCCTCGCTATATGACCATGATTCAAAATTATGTTGTCTTAATCTTTCCCTTTGGGGTTGATCCAGGATCGTCACAAATAGCCCATTGTGTTGCTCCAGTGGGGAGAGAGACGTTAAATAAAAATACCATTAGATATACCACATTTCATCAAAATGTTGGTTTTAGACTAATCAGTAGCATGTTATAACTCCTAAAAGGTCTTGTGAATAAATTATTGCACACTTAGTAATTAAACGAATAATATTGCTCAGATTAATATTGTAATTTTATTATAAAACAAATATTACTTTTCTTCTGTTCATAATAAGAAAAATTATATATATCTTGCCTCATAGCAGTGAAAAATTATATATTTAATCATAGGTTATGTATTTTTTGGCATACGAAACTGACATCTGATGAACTAAAAAACTACAACTATAACAGGTGCCATGGTTGGAAGAGTAATGGACTAGCAACCGGAGGGTTGGGAGTTCGAATCCTGCCAAAGACCGTCGTGTAGAAAGGGGGCTGGTGCATGTTAAATATATTGTGTTCTTACATTAGCGTGGTGTGTAAGTTTGGAGTGCCAGCTTGGGTGTTGCCTCGTTATTTAAAAATGATTCAAAATTATATTGTGTCTTAATTTTTCCCTTTGGGGTTATAAAAATAACCAAGTAGCATAATTTTCATAATCGCCAAATTGAACTTATTTTTAGACCAAAGTGGGGCCAAGGGTCTGAAAAGTAGGGATGCGACATCAATGTCGATATTTTCAAAACATTAATGTATTGAAGCCGATGTAGCATCACTAGTTGCTAAACCAGTGTTATGAAATGGGGTAAAAAAGTTTAAATACACTGAATTTTAAGAACATCGATGTATTATCAACATTGATGTTTAGCTGTCGTTGTTGCATCCGAAACCGCACAGTATACATCGCGTTACTTTGCGGGCCTCTAGCAAAGACTTTCTCAAGCCAACAGCAGGGTTCCCACGGTCCTTGAATTTTGTTTTCCTAACTAGGGGCCCTTGAAAATTACGAAACTTGGTAAAAAGTCCTTGCTTTTTTTTTTTGGACTAGTACATAATTGCGTTGGAATTTGTGTCCAAACTAGTTTCCTTCACGGCAGGTGCGCAATTTGAGCGTCATTCTGAAGTGTTACGTGTTTTGACACCACGTTTTATATATATGAACAACCATAATGGGTGATGTATACATGAACACACAAGGTCATACACCATGTTTCATTGACGCGTCATCCCATCGCTTTTTTGCATTCAAACATGAAAGAGTTCCGCCTCTTTGAACATTTCTTAAAATTGTCTCAGGGATTGATGAAGAAATACAAAGAAAATATTAAGGTTTTTGAAGGGGGTAACTGTCAAGTCGTACGTTCAAGAATGAAAACTTAACAGTTTAGGACACTGCATTATCCGTTTTCGTAAAACGCCAAATTCATATTGAGAAAATATAAAAGTTGCAATTGAAAAATTATTTATTTACAGAAAAGCACATTTAAGGTATTCTTGTAAAATTTTCTACAGATTTCAAATCCGTTGAAATTTTTACTATCTTTAACGATTGTGACCAGAGAACAACTTTTGACACTGCAGTCAAAACTTTGGATTTGTTTTGTTTCTCAAACAAAATAAACCACGACAGCCATCTGCTGTAGTGGCCGTGGGCGAGAGCAAAATGAAAACGGAGATTGTGTCGATCGAACCATGTGCAAGCTCCCATACTCTTCTTCGTGCCACCAAAGAATTTATCGTACGATATTTTACCTCACGACCGAAATTGATATGTGTGCAAATAGCCTGATAGTTAGCATTGAGACGTGAAGCCCACTTTGCAAAAAAGTTCACAGGTTCTGTGATAAAAGAAAATCCAAACTATAACCAAAATTGATGACAACCTTTCCTCTTTTCTTTGACTGTCAGTAGTTTAAAAAAGAATTAAAAAATGTTTTTTTTTTAATAAATATTTTTCACATTTTTTTTAATTGACAATTTTTGCACGTGCTTTGTTTTAGGTCGCTATAAAAAACTTTAGGTCCTTGAAAAAAATATTTTTGGTTCTGAAAAGTCCTTGAATTTTTTTTGGACAAAGGCGTGAAAACCATGAACAGTAAACGGTTCATCACACTACTACTCAAAATACCTACCAACTTACCTATGCTGTGAAGAATGGGAGGTTTCAAGAGTTAGGGTAAACGAGGCATAAGTTTGGCAGTCACAAATCTGTCCAAGGCCAGGAGGGCCTGGTGACACTGAGGGTGTTGCGAGTAAGTTTTGGTAGCCTCTTTTAGGAAAAGGAGATCACCCCTAAGGTGTTCCATGAGTTTACAGTGGAAGATGTAATGGTGAGTCGCCAATCTCTCCACACTGACACAGATCAGAAACTTGGTTTCTGAAGAAAAAAAAGTTTTTAAAAAGGTATTCCGGAAAGCAATTATGGCCTGCGAGCAGCTGGGATTTTATGGGGTGGTACACGTATTGAGTAACATCTGGTGTGGGAAAAAACTTGTGCATTCTTCTACATATTGTATCTCTACTCCATCGTAGTTCCCACAACTTCATAAGGATCTTGAGAATTTTAATTGACAAGGCAATTGTGCCCACATTTCACAGACAGCGAATTTTGACAGGATCAGTCTTATCACCACCCATGTGACATATTGACTGCAGCGACAAAGTAATGTTGTTAGGTGAGACACGACTTCAGAGACAAAGCACTGTTGTCGTCACGTGAGAGGTGACTTACGACCACAGAGACATAGTATTGTTGTTATGTGAGAGGTGACTAATGACCGTTAAGGCTTAAAATGGTAATGCGTGTAAAAAAATTCTGCCTCCATAGCAGCCCAAATGCAAGTGCTATAATTATAGGATATGAGATAGAAAAAACTTTGTTTAAAGAAAGCTATTGAAAACAGTCAAAATGGAATATTTTTTCAATTTAAATTTTGTTGTTATCTTGAGCTCAAATGAGTGAAACAAATCGAGAAGTGTATTTGTTTACAAAAAATTACTTTGCTTAAATCTTAATACTTATTATTGATAACTGCTTTTACTAAGTTTATATTTACTACTAGTTGTCTCAACAAACAGTGGTGAGATTATATCAGGTAGACGATCAAACAAGAGATTTGATTCATAAGAAACTATATTATGAAAATACAAACACTGTGTAGGTTATAAGGACGAATAAGTTCCACAAAAAACAAATACATTCTCATCAATTCTTTCTATTTGACGAGTTTTAGAGTCAGTGATCATTTTATATTGTAAAAATCATAACAAAAGGCAATTGTTGACTAAATTTCAAATAATTGTAAACATATATAATTTGTTTACATGGGGGTACGTTTTTGCCGCCTGCTTCTTGCATCAACCAATTCTTCAAAGTAGTTACAATACAGACAGTTAACGAATTACAAAAAAAAAAATCTATACATTACAATATTGAATGTCAACATATATTTAGAATATCCACAAAAAAAATCATACGGAAAATCATAGCACTCAGCGATAAAAAAAATGGCGATCTTTTTTACAACGTAGTAGGGTTGCTTGAGAAATTGAGAAGGATTGCCAATTTCCCCAGCTTTCGGTTCTCAAAGCTCTTTCTATCGCCAACTCGCCAAGAGGTGCTGAAAGCGTGAGGGTTTCCGAGTATGCATCCCCGGACCGTCACCAACAGCCCATTGTGTTATTCCAGTGTTGACGTTAATTAGAAAAATTCTCAAAGGTTAAAAATGATGGCAAGGTTTAGAGAAGAATTTATCCCAAAATTAAGTTTCTTTACCGAACTGCAATCGTTTAAATATACACTAATATCACTTGATGATGGGAAGGTAAGTGTAACGGCTCAATTTTATAGTTGGACACTGATCCCCAGACGTGAATATGAAAAAATGTTATCAATATGGATAACTAAATATATTAATGAAATTGAATATTTTCTCTATGTCAACGGATTTTTGGACCTAGTCTGAAGTCAGTTCTTTTTTCTATCTCCTAAACCGTTAAAGATAGAGTGAAAAAAAGAGTCTGCGGAAAATTTTGATTGATACCTAAAAATATGATTTTCTTAATTAAATCATTTTTAAATTGAATATATCTTAAACGGATCCGAAATCCACGAAAAATTTTATACCAGATTAATACCTTACACCACGGGCACGGGCAATGCCGGGCTAGCCACGGCAGTGGCTAGTCACAGATATTCTTCAGTAGCAGTCCATGTTAGAACAATTTTTTAAGTATGTTCCAGATAGGAAATTCAACTTCTTCGCTGGGTTATCGTTTGGAACACTGTCCCCCTTGGCGACTTTTCAAACAAGTTGCCAAATTTAACATTACGTCGATGACGTCCATATCCAAGATGGCGTCAACGTACATTCAACAACATAGACAGGAATAAGTGAAGAATTTGCATCTTATTTTACGATTCTGTATAAGCAAAATCCACACGGTGTTGCATGTTATTCATAAAATAAGAACACAATAGTTCATAACACAAGTAGTTCTTTTAACTTGTTTAATTTATTAATTCTGGATTAAATAATGAATACGATTACATAGTCTAGAGTCAGCATGACTCAATAATCCACCGGCTTGTTGCCGCTTCTTTTACAAGACAACATTAACTAACGTTGCCACTTGCATACATATAAAAACATATATAAGATTACGATATGTCACATCCTCCCTTTTATACAGCATATTCATTTAAGTAAGCAGGGCGCTTAATTACACGACCCGATTTTGTTTTATAATATTGTCCAATATTTGAACTTGTACTTGCAGAAGATTGGCTATTATTTACACTAGAAGATGAACAGTTACTGGAACAATTATCCTGAATATAGTCATCAATTTCAAAATCAAAGTTTACAATTTCTTTCAAAGGTTTATCTACTCTTGAAAGAGTTAAGTATTTTCTATTTCTAAAATAAATACTACCAGTTTGTGTTTTGATTTTATAAGATCTAGGATTGTTAGCTTTGGACAGGATGATGGCAGGTTCCCAAGTTTTATTTTTAATATTTTGTACAAATACCTTATCTCCAGCTGTTAATGGCTTAAGCTCTTTAACGTTTCTATCAAAATAATGTTTTTGCTTGTCTTGACGTTGTTTAAGCCTAGGGACAATGTTTTTTTCAATTTTAGAATCAAGTAACTTTTTACTGATAGGCAATTTGGTTCTTAATCTACGATTAAATAGTAGTTGAGCAGGTGACAAACCTAAACCTGTGATGGGAGTATTTCTATACTCAAGCAGAGCTGTTACAGGTTTCTTATTTTCCTCATTTGCTTTTTTGAACAGCATTTTAACAATACCTACTGCTTTTTCTGCCATCCCGTTACTTTGAGAATGATATGGACTAATGAAAGATGGCTCCATATCCCACTGTGTAGCAAATTGTTTAAATTCAAAACTATTAAATGGATTGTTGTCACACACAATAGTTTCTGGAATTCCAAATCTAGCAATAACATTCTCCAGAACTAGAATAATATCAACCACTGCTTTGCCATTAACCTTCTCCACCTCAATCCACTTTGAAAAATAATCAATAACAATGGCATAATTTACCCCATTATAATACATTACATCTACTCCTATTTTCTGAAATGGTCTTTCAGGGATACTATGGGGAAGCAATGGTTCATTAGACTGTGTTTTTTTAAATTTCATGCATATTGCACATTTGTGTACTACATTTTCAATGTCTCGTGAGAGACCATGCCAAAACATAATTTCACGAGCCCTATTTTTGCATTTTTCTATACCCAAATGAGATTCGTGAATTAAAGATAACATTTCAGGTCTTAGTACTTTAGGGACAATAATTTTATCATTTAAGAACAACAATCCTTCAATAAGGAACAATTCGTTTTGCAAATTATAATACTTTCTTAAATTACCTGAAACTTTCTTTTTATCAGGCCATCCCTCTTTACAATAATTCATAATTTCTTTAAGCTCCTCATCCTCTCCAAGAGCTTTTCTAAATTGCTCTACTCTGCGAATACTCATTGGAAGATACTTTGCAATTGAATGTACTGTTTGTAACATTTCTGGGTCATCCTGCACAGCATCTTTAATAAAAGCCCTCGATAATGTATCTGCAAGATACATATCTTTACCTGGTAGATAACTAACCTTAAAATTATACTTCAATAATTTAAGAAGCATTTTCTGTAACCGATTAGAAATTTTACTGATTGGCTTTTCAACAATTGCAGTCAGCGGTTTGTGATCACTTTGCACTATCACTTTATGACCATACAAAAAATTGTGGTACTTTTGAAAAGCAAAAACTATAGCTAGCAGCTCTTTCTCGATCTGTGCATAGTTCTTTTCGGTTTCCGTAAGGCTTCTTGAAGCAAAAGATACAGGGTGACCTTCCTGTAACAAACAGACACCTATCCCATCTTTGGAACTGTCACACTGTATGGTTATTTCTTTCGAGCTATCAAATACTTTCAGAACAGGAGCTGAACTAATCAACTGTTTGATATCATCAAATGCCTGTTTCTGCTCAAATGACCAATGGAAATCCACATTATTTTTAAGCAAATCTCTCAAAGGAGCTGTGATTTTAGAAACATTGGGAATAAATTTTGACAAGAAATTAATCATGCCTAAAAATCTCCTAATATCTTTCTTATTTTTAGGTTCATCAAGTTCTATGATTGCCCTAACGTGGGATTTGTCTGCTTTAACACCTTCTTTAGAAATTATTAAACCCATGTATTTTACTTCTCGCACTCGAAACTGGAGTTTATCAGGATTAAACTTAACATTATTAATTTTTGCTCTTTCTAGAACTTCAATTAATCTTTTATCATGTTCTGCTTTAGTTTTTCCTGAAACTATGAAGTCATCAAAATAAATTTCCACTCCCTGAATGTCACTAAATAACTTTTGACTTCGTTTTTGAAATACCTCAGGAGCAGAAGAAACTCCAAAAGGCATAACATTGAATTTAAATCGACCAAATGGAGAGTTGAATGTACAGAACTCGGTACTCTCTTCATCTAAAGGAATCTGCCAAAAACCTTCTTTTAAATCAAGAACTGTGTAAAATTCATTTCCTTTCAACCTAGTGATAATTTCCTCACTAGATGGAATTATATGGTGCTCCCTTTTAATAGCCTTGTTTAAATTTCGAGGATCTAAACAAATACGTAGTTTCCCATTTGGTTTTTCTACCACAATTAAACTGTTAACCCAGTCTGTAGGCTTGTTTACCTGTGATATAATGCCTCTTGATTCTAAGTCAGCCAAGGTATCTTTTAACTCATCAATTATGGCCTGGGGAACTCTTCTAGGGGGGTCAATAACAGGGGTTACATGTTCTTTTAATTCAATATGATATGGGTCACCTGGGAACTTGCCAAGGCCTTTAAATATATCATTATACTTGGTCAGAATTTCATCTTTACAAGATATTTCAATACTATCAATTCTCTGAATTAAATTTAACATTTTACAGCCATTTAAACCTAAAATAGGCTTTGATTCAACGTCAACAATAATAAATTTCAATTTAACATTTTTACACTTATCCGTTGAACACAATAAAGGTATCTCGCCTTCCGGCTTTAACTTGTAATTACCATAAGATACTAATACACTTTTAGTATCACTTAATTGAGAATTTTCATATAACCTTAAATTATTAAATACACTAAGTGGTAAGATGTTTGCTTCTGCACCTGTGTCTAATTTAAAGTTAATCAATTTGTTGTGAACAGAAATATTTTTACACCATGTAGTCTCATTACCTGTTGTCACAGAATCTATAAATAAATTCGACAATTCTTGTGAAGACTCTGAAGAATGAATCTCATTCACTTGGCGGGCTTTACCATATTTTGTATGCGCTATTTTCTTTGCACTATTGCACATTGCAGCAAAATGGTTTTTTTGTTTGCACATTGCACACAACTTTCCAAAGGCTGGACACTCACGTGGCTTGTGTCTTCTACCGCACTTTTTGCAGTCATATTCAGACATCTTTGATGAATGTCTCTTGTTTACAAATTTGCTTACAATATGCACTGGCACATCACCTCCACTGGCTCCATCTTCCTTCATGGAACGAAGTTGTAGTTTGCTGGTCTCGGCCGCTCGAACAATCTGTGTCGCTCTTTCGACATCCAACGTAGGTTCACGAAGAAGACGTTCTTTAAGTCCGCAGTCGCGTATGCCCAAAACAATGCGGTCGCGAATCAGCCCTCCTTCCTGCTCGCCGAATTCACATGTTGAAGATAACGTTTTCAACTGTGTGACATAATTGTCTATGGTTTGTCCTTCCTGTTGGCAGCACGTAAAGAACTTGTGACGCTCAAATACGATATTTTGTCTCGGTAGACAATAGTCCTCAAATTTCTTGATAACTACATCAAAGTTATCTTTATCATCACCTTCCAAACGGAACGTGTTGAATAGTTCTAGACCTTCACTGCCTAGCAGGTTGAGAAGGATAGCGATTTTTACTTTATCCGGGCGAGCATCCTTTTCGGTCGCAAGAAGATAATTGTCCAGTTGCTGCTTCCACTTTTTCCAAATATTTTTCAGGTTTCCTGACGAGAACTTAAGTTCTCCCGGCGGTCTGAAGGCTTCCATCTGAGAGCGTTAGGCCTAGTCTCGTTCAACACTTAAGCATTTGAACAGACTTCTGACACCATGTTGCATGTTATTCATAAAATAAGAACACAATAGTTCATAACACAAGTAGTTCTTTTAACTTGTTTAATTTATTAATTCTGGATTAAATAATGAATACGATTACATAGTCTAGAGTCAGCATGACTCAATAATCCACCGGCTTGTTGCCGCTTCTTTTACAAGACAACATTAACTAACGTTGCCACTTGCATACATATAAAAACATATATAAGATTACGATATGTCACACACGGTGTACATTTGCATACATGGAATAGAAAATGAGGAAAGCACAAATAAAAACAATAAAATGTATAGAAAACGAACTTACCCTTCGCACTGTCAATAACTAATAATAACAACATCTAACAAAGAGATAGGTTAGCGCATCTACGGATTTTTTTGCTTTTTCCCATTGAGATTTTGGTACTTGTTTGTACAAAACTATCAATACCACAATTTCATAATAATTTACAAAATCTAACAAGGCGATAGTAACGCTTCAACGGCCTTTTCCCATTGATTTTTGTACTCGTGTGTACAAAAACCTTAAATTCACAATTCAATCATATTCATTCTCTCACATACCTCAGACATACTTATTTTTCATGGTATAATCACACAGCAAAAGTTTCGAAAACAAAAGAACGGAGCATCGAAAAAATAATCCAAGTGCACGAGTTTAAACGGAGCGATAAAAAAAAATTAAAGTGCTTATGGTCACGAAGGGAGCCTTCGAAAAAATGGTATTGGAAAAAAGCGGGGTCAAGGGTTTTGTTCCCCAAATCACTTGTTTGGCGAGAAAACGGATGGCTTAGCTTTATTTATACTAGAGTATTCCCTTTTGGAACACTCTTAATTTCAATAGATCTACAATAACGAATCATTAGGATTTAGTTTTTTGTTGAGATATTTAGAAAATATGTTTTACGAAAAAGTGGTGACTGTAGCTTCCAATTACGAAACAGTTTATATTTGTTTTCATTGTATTTTACCCTTGAGTTTTCTACAGGGTGTTTCAAAAATGACCGGCCTATTTGAAAAATCAATAAAAACTTAACGGGCAGGGATAGAAATGCGCCGTTTATTGCAATGTGCTTGGGACAACAGTAAATTTTCAGGCAGATAGACTTTCGAAATTAGTTACAATGTTGAACAACAGATGACGCTGCAATCTGGAAAAAATGTATGCTACGATATTTTCCACAGATCCCACCAATATGCGCAGCAACCAATAAGGCGTATCTCAGTACAAAATTGTCAGAAACCCGAGCAAACGTCTCAGGCGGGATGGCTTCACATGCAGAAAATATGTACTGCTCCAGTTGCGCAATTGTTTCTGGATTGTGGCGGTACACCAACGGTCTTTCAAGTGTCCCCACTCTGTTGCTCAAGCTGTGCATTGGCCTCTGTGGTTGTCGCACGCGGTCGTCCTACCTTTCCAGCACGTTCATCCTTCACGCTCCCAGTCCGTTGAAAATTTTCAAACAGATCCTTTATTGTATCGTTTTTCGGTCTTTTGGTTACATTAAACTTCCGTTGAAAACTTAGTCTTTTTGTAACAACACTGTTCTAGGCGGTGGAAATCCAACTCGAGAAAAATCCGCTGTTCTAAGGAATAAACTATTTCTTACAGCAAACTTGCAATCTGTGAACAGCACACGTTTACAGCAAAAAGACGACTCAAAGACTGTGTTTTATATATCTCGCAAAGCGTCATCTGTTGTTGAACATTGTATCTAATTTCGAAAGTCTCTCTGCCTGAAAATGTACTGTTGTCCCAAGCACATTGCAATAAACGACGCATTTCCATCGCTGCCCGTGTAGTTTTTATTGAGTTTTTAAATAGGCCGGTCATATTTTAAACATCCTGTATCATCCATCCATATTTTTAAAGTATTTAAAAAGCTTAAATAACAACACTTTGTAGACAAAAAATTGGAGTAAAATATTGTGTGCTGAGTGCCATGGTTTTCATTAATGAACGCTTTAACTGTAAAATAATTTAGATTTTTCTTTTTCACTCCATTTTCAATTATTTTTCCGAAAAAGCAATACCAATTCCTATCAGTGCTTTTATATAGATGGATTGATATTCGTATTACGGTTTAAAAAAATGTTAACAGTTATCGATAAATGTTATTGGGATAACAGTTAAGCATTTCAAAAACAAATTTATGTGTGGATGTGTCCGGTTCATCATCTGTTCATATTTTCAGAGTTCGGAAACCAAAAAGAAACTACAATCAATCATTACGTTTCTAAAAAAGCCATCCAAGTGAAAAAAGTGTGAACGAAACATGTTTGAAACATTTGTTACCAGACGGCAGAGTACCTAGAAATCGAAAATTAGTTTTCTGAGGATAGGGTTTTCTTTGGATTTGGTGAGAAAGGTGCTAGCGCTCAGGTGTTCTATTGTCATCTGACCGTGGTTAACTTCACCATCTTTTATTTCATAAATATTTGAGACTTAAACTTTGACAAGCGGATGGGCAGAGGAAGAATCCTACTGTTAAAACTTAGACCAATTGCCGCTAGATGGCGTATACTTTTTTAGTTCTTTCAGCGGTGGGGAAAATTTGGTGCTGTCTGAAAAAATCCCTGTTCTGATGTTGAATGTTTTATTTATGCTTGAGGAGCTGATGGATTTTTCAACGGAAAAGTTAATTTTTCTAAGGCGTATTCTTTTAAAAGATTGGATGTGTAACTGGAAAGTGATTGCAATCTTCGACAATTTTGAAATGTTATTTTTGATGCGTGGAGAGATGCAAGAAAAATTTGTTTTAGCTTTGAGTTTGAATTATTTACGCCATTGCGTTTAATTATATTTGTGAAGTGTAATCTTAGTGTTTTAATAGAGGCCGTGAGATTGTTCGTTCTGCGATCAGTAGTTTGTTTTTGATGCATAATTAGATATAATCTGTAGTTTTTGAAATTGCATTATATGACAGTCCACAAAATTGAATACATCTACTTCTATTCAAATAGGCCATTTCATTCGACTTTTAGATTTTGCAGGGTATGCTGATTTAAAATTAAGTGATTTTTTTGTTTTAAAAAAAATCAGTGATTTAAATAAGAATTTTAAGTTGGACTGGAGTTGGACCAAATCCCAGATCATATGTGTTGGTAGACACAGACGTAATAGAATTCACATTCGTCAAAACACCTCAATGCCAACTGGTGTTATCCATGCAACTGGTAATTTTTAGTTAACGTCGTACTAGAGCAACACAACGGGCTATTGACGACGGTCCGGGATCAGTCCCTTAAGGGAAAGATCCGAGGACAACACCTCGTAATTTTGAACCACGGTCAGATGACGAAGCAACACCTGAGCTGGCACCCCACTCTCCAAACCCCCACGCCAACCCAACATGAGGACTTTCGGCCACGACAGATTTAAAGTGCACCAGCCGCCTCTACACCATACGTTTATAAACATCCATACCCGAACCCGGAACCTTCCGATCTAGCCCCCAGGGGCATTCCTTCTTTAGGTTTGTACGGGCTTCACAACCCCGGGGTACCTGAGTGATCTTCCCTCCCTTTCGTTCTTCTCCTCCTCTACCCTTTACTTTTTGCTTTTTCTTCCTCCCTCGTTGTGGTTGCCTCTTCGGAGGTGAGGGCTCCCCTTGAGAAGCTTTTCGCCAGTCTGTGCATTTAGCTCCTTTTGGGGATTATATCACCCACGTGTTTGCCGTGCGTGGAGACCTGTGTCTTCGGAAAGGGAGATCCTGGTGATTGAGGGACAACATAACGCCCCAATACATTGCTTCGGCTCCTGCTTCGGATAAACAGGAAGTGTGCTTTGGTCCCAGTACATTGATCGGCTGGTGGGTATATCCTGCTAGGACTAAGGACCTGCTCACCAACTAGCTCCTTAGGGCAGTCATAGGGGTGAGTTGGGTCCGTATAGTCCCTGGCTAGCACCGGTACAGGAACCTGTATCCCCTCGTTGGACTCCATGGTGGGTGGTGCCGTCAGGGACCGAAAATTTATTATTTAATCATGGAAAATCAAAAACCCACTTCTCCTTCAGTGGAGCACTTATCTAGTAAAAATATTGAAAATAATCTAACAGAACACAAATTTTTTATAATAAAAAGTAAAGAGGGAAATCTTAAAAATATATCTGCAATTTTAATTCATAAAACTATTTTAGGAATGGTTGGTGAGACAAAAACCATAAAAAAAACACTGGCAGGTGATGTACTTGTTGAGGTTTCGAATAAAACCCAATCTTTAAACATGCAAAAAATTAAGTCCGTCGGTACAATAGAAGTAACTGTAACACCCCATAAAACATTAAATTCATCTAGAGGCGTAATATCTGAATCAGACTTAGTATATGACACTGAACAAGACATTTTAGAATCCCTGTCCAATCAATCTGTAATCAATGTTAGACGAATCATAATTCAAAGAAACGGTCAAAGAATACCAACCAAGCACTTAATACTAACTTTCAATACACCGACTCTACCTAAACATGTTAAAATAGCCTACATTAATTGCCCAGTTCGACCTTTCATACCTAACCCAGTTCGTTGTTTCAAATGTCAAAGATTCGGTCACTCTTTCATGGCTTGCCGTGGCAAAGAGACCTGTGCAAAATGCTCCAGTACTGATCATAAGACCGATATCTGTACATCATCGTCCCTTTGCTGTGTAAACTGCAAAGGTGACCATCCAGCTTTTGCCAGGTCTTGCCCTAAATTTCAAACCGAAAAAGAAATTCAAACTATTAAAGTGCAGCAAAACATTTCATTTCCGGAGGCACGAAAAATTGTAAATGATCGCACCCCGAAACCTGGCATATCTTACTCTTCAATAGTAAAAAAAACTTTCAAAACTAATGGAACTCAAACCGATGTAACTATTTTTAAGCCATCTACACAACATAAAATTTCAATTAACCAAACTATAACGCCTCTTATCTCTAAAGCATCAGCTACAACCTCAACAAATACAAAACAGATAAATCAATCAAATCGATCCTTAAATACTTCTTTAAAAAGAGCCATATCTACTGAACAAAATAGTATTAAAATAGCAAAAAGTTACTCTCAAACCTCTCTTCAGCCTGACGTTACATCCAGAAATTTCATAACTAATCCTTCTACCAGCGATCTCATAAATCTTTATAATACTGAAAGCGATATTTCATCTGTAGAAGATGAGGACTTGGAGTCTTCACCACCCAAGTCCAAGAAGGATCTTCGGCAAGACAGATCTCGTCCTAGGACGAGAAAACACAAGTAGTTTTCTCTTTTCTTTTATCCTTTATTTTTATGGCTTCCTTTCTTTCCTGGAACTGCCGGGGTTTTCGACAAAAAATTGATGATTTAAAACACATCATAAACAATCACAAGCCAGCTGCTATCGCCCTCCAGGAGACCTATTTAAGAAGCACTGATTCCACCAACATTCCCTACTTCACAATATTCAGAAAAGATTACGATGATGGCCAAAGAGCATGTGGAGGTGTTGCTTTGCTTGCCTCCCATGACTTTCCAGTCACTCAAATTAATCTTAAAACAAATCTGCAAGCTGTTGCTGTAAGACTTCATGTCAATATCTTAATTACAATATGCAATTTATACTTACCTCCTAACACCCATGTCGCCACTTCTGAATTAAATAATTTAGTACATCAACTTCCGCAACCATTCATTATACTTGGTGACCTAAATGGCCATCATATTCTTTGGGGCAGTTCTGACATTAATAATAGAGGCAAACAAATTGAAAAAGTAATAACAGATAATGATTTATGTATTATGAATGACGGCCAATCTACTTACTTTCACTCACCTTCACTTACTTACCATTCAATAGATCTGGCAATTTGCACTCCTTCAATTTTACCATTTTGGACTTTTTCTGTAGATCCTTACCTTTACAATAGCGACCATTATCCAATTAAACTTAAATATGAAGGCCAATACCAACCTCACACTGACAGCCAATCCAAATATATTTTTGAAACTGCCAACTGGCCACTCTTTACTAGCCTCGCAGATATTACTAACACGGGAGAAACTGATGACATCGATGCAGTTACTAATAAAATAACAAATATAATTATAGCTAGTGCTGACGCTTCCATTAAAAAAGTTATTAATGCCCCTAAAAAACAGAAAAAGCCTTGGTGGAATGACGATTGTAGCGATGCTTACCGTAAACAAAGGAAGTCCTGGAATATCTTCAATAGATATCCAACCACACAGAGAAAACTTTATTATTTACAAAAAAACAAAAGCGGCATTTCGAAAAATACAACGACGTAGTAAGAGGGATTCTTGGATAAATTATGTCAATAGTATAAATAATAAGACCACCAGTAAACAATTATGGAGTAGAATTAAAAGAATTTCCGGTGTTTACCCCAATAGACAAATTCCTATTCTTGAAAATAATAATGTAATACTATCGGCACCCAAAGACATAGCAAACACAATTGCTTCATGTCTTTCCGAAATATCCAGCTCCAACAACTACACTGAAAGTTTTAAGAAAATTAAAGTCGCATCTGAAAAGAATAAAGTTAATTTTACCTCAAACCGTATACTATCTTATAATTGTGATTTTACTTTTCCCGAATTGACAAAGGCTTTATCCTTAGTTCACAAATCAACTCCTGGCCCAGATAATATTAGTTACATCATGCTCAAACATCTATCCAATAGTTCTTTAAATTATCTCCTGAAATTTTATAACAGAATTTGGACCGAGCACACTTTTCCGCAGTCATGGCGATATGCTACCATAATACCAATACTGAAACCGAACAAAGACCCCAAGAATCCTTCGAACTACCGTCCAATAGCCTTGACAAGCTGCGTATGCAAAGTTCTTGAAAAGATGGTCAATGCAAGGCTAATGTATATTTTAGAAAAAGATAAATGTCTCTCCCCTCTTCAAAGTGGCTTTAGAAAAAACCGTTCTACTATTGACAATCTTGTTGCTTTCGAATCTGTAATCAGAAATGCATTTGTAGAAAATAAACATCTCGTCTCAATTTTCTTCGACATCGAAAAAGCTTATGATCGAACGTGGAGACATGGAATTTTAAAAGACATTTTTAAAAATGACATAAGAGGAAATCTGCCTATTTTTATCCAAAATGTTTTAGAAAAAAGATATTTTAAGGTACGGATTGGATCAATTTTTTCAGATGTTTTTATTCAAGAGGAGGGAGTACCACAAGGCAGTGTTTTAAGTGTTACTTTATTTATTTTAAAAATTAATGATATTGTTTCTCAATTGCCGCCATCAGTTAAAGGTCTTATTTACGTTGACGATCTGCAAATTTCATGCGCAGCTAAAGACATTCGTTTAGTAGAGAGACAACTTCAACAGGCAGTAAATAAAATCACACATTGGACTAACGAAAATGGTTTCAGTTTCTCACCTTCTAAAACCGCGTGTGTTCATTTTTGCAAAAAGCGCAATTTTCATCTTGACCCTGAAATATTTTTCAAAGATATTTTAATTAATGTTGTGGACAATTTTAAATTTTTAGGTATTACATTTGACAAGAAGTTGACTTTTCAACCGCATATTTTAAATCTACGCAAACGTTGCGAAAAGGCCCTCAACATATTAAGAGTTTTATCGAAATTATCATGGGGATCTGATCGTACTTGTCTTTTGAAAATATATAGAACCTTAATACGATCAAAGTTAGATTACGGCTGCGTGGTGTATGGTTCAGCAAGAAAGTCTGCTCTTCAAACCCTGAACACTATTCACCACACAGCTTTACGTTTATGTTCTGGTGCCTTCAGGACTTCACCCGTAAGCAGCTTATATGTGGACAATTTTGAACCTTCTCTGGACTTAAGGCGACATTTGTTGTCCTTAGAATATTATTTTAGAATATCCTCAATCCCTCATCACCCATTGCATACCATTCATCACAGTCCGTATTTAAAACGCCTCTCTCTCTCTCTCTATCAAGCTAAAACATCCTTCATCCCTACATTTCACTTAAGAATGCTGGATTTGATGAACGGATCCGAACTTTGTTCACTTGACGTCACCCAGAAAAAACTTTATTATTTCTCTCCTTGGTTTAATCATTATTTTGAATTTCAAAACCCGTTCCAAAATTTTAATAAAGCAGATACCTCTGATATTATTTACAAACAGCTTTTTCAAAACCATATAGAAAAATACACAAATTTTATACAAGTTTACACGGACGGATCGAAAAGGGCAAACTATGTTGGAGCTGCGTTCACTATTAATGATTCCATTCACAGTTTTAAACTTCATTCTTCATGTTCTGTTTTTACTGCTGAAATAATGGCCATTTTTAAAGCATTAGAAAATATATCTGATCATTGCCATAAAAAATGTATCATTTTCACAGACTCATTAAGCGTTTTACAATCATTGAAACATCCTGATCATGACAGCCATCCCATTGTTTTAGAATCATTAAAAATAATTTATCATCTAACATCCAAAAATTTTAAATTAATCTTTTGCTGGATTCCATCTGACGTTGGGATATCAGGAAATGAGATTGTCGACCGCGCCGCCAAATCGGCCGTAAATCATATTAGTCATACCATTCCTTATCGAGACTTGAAATCATTCATTTACAAATTTTTAGAAACTAAATGGCAGAACGAATGGAATGAACAAACGGAAAACAAACTCCATGCTTTAAAACCAAATATTATTCCATGGAAATCATTACCTTTTAGAAGACAAAATGTTATATTAACACGCCTCCGTATTGGACACACTCGTATAACTCATAGACACCTCCTCCTCGGAGAAGATCATCCCATTTGCAATTACTGTATTTGTCCACTAACCGTAAAGCACATTTTAATAGAATGTTCTAATTTTAACAGTCAACGACTTAAACATTTTAATTCTTATACCTTGGTTTTAGATGACATGATCGGAGAGAATCCTCATCCAAATATTTTTAGCTTTTTACATGACATTGGTTTTATCCATCACATATAATTGTATATAGTATTCATTCATAATATTTGACTCATTTCACCTTATTACAATATTATATATCTAATTTTTTATCTTGAGTTTGGCATAATATGTCCCATGAGGACTCAATGCCACAAAACAATATCCAATCCTTCCGATCTAGAGGCTAACACCTTAACCAGTTGGTCGGCAGACGGATGAGACTGACAACCACGTGAGTGGAAATTCGTGTTCCCAAACTGTGGAGAAGAGGTCCACAAGAACAATCACTAAACCAACTCGGTATAGAGACCATTACGAATAAACGTAAAAATTTATGCTTTTATGTTAGTGTAAAACTTTGCATGCTTGTTTTAACTTTAAAAAAATTATATACTGTTCTTTTGTTTTAAAAGGGCATATCATGTATGTTATTACGTAATCTATCAATAGATGGCGCCACGAAATAATTCAATCACACTTGGAGCTAGTAGCATGGCTCTAATCTAATGTTAATCTTGACACATCAATGTCAATTGTCTTAGGATATATGTAACTAGGATATTACAGGATGGGTATCCATTTGCTAGCTACAAAACAATTCCTACTTGTCAATTTTCATTCTACCCAAGTTATGATTAATGTTGATTTTCACATACAAACACCTTTAATTTGTGAATTTCATCATAGGATACGTAGAACTACTTGGTTAGAACCTATCCACTCAATACTTCTATTTCACTTGCTCTAGAGATAATCAACCATAATAATGATAAAAATGGTTCAGATCCTATTTACTTTGGCTGTTTGTTTGCTATCATTTGATAAGGGATTGTCTTCATATAAAATTACATATAAACTCTAATTTTTTGTGTAAAATTTGGAATTTATATAAAAATTTATCTTTGAATGCTATATTTCAAGTCATTTAATCCAGCCGTGTCCTAATTATGAGTACATGGAAAATAGAATGACAAAAGAACGATTTATTTCTAACCTTGCCAGTCACAGAAATGGAAAGGACAATTTATGGCACATAAATTTTTTAGGATAACACAGCGTCATGATATAAATTTTTGTAGAATAGAGGGAGAGCTGGGGCAGTGAGCCATGCAGTTTCAACGAGATATCTCGTTCATCAATAGCTGACCAATTTTGTTGACGATGTAAAGATTAAGATAGGGTCCATTTTACAAGTACAGCTAGTCTTCGTTAATAGCAGTGGCAACAACCTTGGTGATATTTTTTTTGGGCGCACTTCTAGTAGCGAGTTACGGTAGGTTAAGGCGACCCATCTGTATTTAGTGTTATTGTGGCTTTCATGGCAATCTCGGTGAACGGAAACTTTAAATTTTCATTTTGATTATTCTAGTTAGTTCTTATAAAATCCGTTCCAAGTCCTTCGATTTCATTGGTTAGTTTGAAATTTTTTCTTTCATTCTGTTGGTTATTTTAATTTTAAAATATCCTTTAATTGCATTGTTCCTTTAAAAAAAATTTTCTTTGATTTCATTGGTTCATTTAATGGTTTTTCTTCAGTTGTGGAATTTTATTTTACTATAATTTTTTTTCCATGGTACGATTCTGAAATGTATTGGTTTTTCGTCATTTGTGAAATTTTTCTTTTTTTAATAAATTTTTTCCTGGAACAGTTCTGATCCATCAGGTTGTATTACTTCTTGCTTTTTTTTTTCTTTTTTAACATGCCCACTGTATTTAGTATAATTGATAAGTTTCAGGGTTTTCCTACCCAACATTCACAGCTTAGTTTTTCTACTGGTTTACAAATGTGTTTTGAAAGGTGTTTAAGCTCATTACTTTTTGTGAAAGTTTAAAAAATACTTTTCAAAACGTTCTCAAACTTTCATTTTCCACTGTAAAAGAAAATATTTTTGAAACAACTCTTTCCTTGGCGACTTTAGCCAAAAAAAAAAGGAATCACTAAGGTTAGTTACCACCGCTATAAAAGTAGACTGTAGCTGTACCCTTTGTTTTAATAATGAGATATCTTGATCGTACAGATCTGTCCAATTTTGTGAATAACGAAACACCTCATCATCGAGGACAACCGCCAGGATGGTCAGTTCAGCTAGCCGTGGTCGTACAAACTAATCAGCAGACCGGAACACACCAAACCAATTTTACGAGTTATTAATAAGAGAATACAAACCAACAAGCACTGCTGACATTTCCAATGCAAAAGCATATATTTTAATGAGGGATCTTTTGAGATCATGTACAGATGCATAGTATATCACAAATAAAATGTACAAAACGTTTTTTTTTTACAAAAATGCTCAACAGCCTGGTAGACGGAGAGACGTACTCTTTCCGTCTTCTTTGGACCACTGAAAATAAAACAATTGTCCATTTTAAATACTTTGTACAAACTGAATTGATTGGAAACAGTTCTCAATGTGGGATATGCATATCTCTAGGGGGAACATTTTGGATATGCTATGACACCTCAAATGATGTCATAGCATATCCAAAATGTCAATCAGTCATCTGCCTTCTCATTGGCTGGCTTCCTTGCAGGCCAACAACCACCCTCAGCTATTGGCAGATTGCACGCACCAGCTCTTCTTCCTTGCTTCTTCTACACGTCGTCCCAGTCAATGTCTTCCGTTACTTTCAGTCTGCTCGGTTTGACGATCTCCTGTGAAGAATTCCAAAGCATTTGATTATTAAAGAATTCACTCAAAATTGGAAATCATCGTCATTCAAATTAACCTCAAAGGAAAGGAATTCTTAGGATATTTAGTAGTGGGTGGGTGCAAATGTCGGTTTCGTTATTTTTGACAAAAATTGAAGATTAATTATTTTATTGACTAACAATTACATTAAATCCATATTGTATGTGCTGTTCTGTTCAGGGCCCTTTCTCCATCTCTCTGGTGGCTGCATTATCTCATACAAGCAGAGAGATGCCCAGACGGAAGTTTTCAGTAGTACCAAAGGAACAAATCTGCAGTTTTAAGAATTTTTCAGCAGTCAAGAAAAAACTCAACACATCTGCTTTCATAATACGCAAAATACCATTAATTCAAATATCTAATTACAAATTTGAAACATATATGCAACACATTACATTATTTATAATTAGTATATACATGAAAACACATATATGGAACCAATAATTGTGTATGAAAGAATTATATATAAAAAACATTTAATAATTAAATCTAAACACTCTCCCATTTACCAAATATATATATACCAATGAAAAAAAAAATATAAAAAAAAAGTAAACTGATTGACGTGTTGTAAAAAATAATTAAAATGGAATTTTTAGAAGAAAAAATTATTGATTCCGTTTTTTGTAGTATCCGATTCGCTTCCGTAAAAACTACGGAGAATCTGTAGCAGTC